>OX595848.1:8758816-9358816 GCA_951392215.1 Epirrita christyi | reverse complement strand
ATAAATAATGGAATAAATTTAAATGCTTTTATGAAATTTGCATGATAATACAAATTGTCAATACAAAGATAAGTAATATAAGAACTCCGATAAAGTGTTTTTGGGGTACCTTGTAAAATGGAGGAGGATTCTTACCATAGGTACTTATTGAGTATCGTTGGATAGGTCTTTCAAAAATATTACGAGGTTTCATGAACTCTTTTCTGAATATGAGATTAATTTCATAAATATGAAGCTTTGGCGTGGTCATTGTTGTTAGAGTTAAGTGTCCCCGCTTAACCCCCTACTGGCTTAACCGCTTACTCAGGAATACCTAAAAAGTATAAAAAAAAACAAGAATAAGTGCCTGTAAAGTAAAATTTCTTTATTTTTTATTAAAAAGTGTTTGTAAAGTAAAAAAATATTTAAAACTGTCTATAGGCAGATAGACAGACACAAATAAAAAAAAATACAGTTATGGCTTCAGTATCCAAAATAGTGTGCCCTCCAATAAAAATTTACAAAATATCTTCAATGTAAGTCAAAGTCAAAGTCAAAAGAACTTTATTCATTGAAATCACAAGGATCATTTTGAATCGTCTTATAAACTAAAATTACTCTTGTTCCAACGCGACCAAGCCTAGAAGAATCAGGCAACAAACACGGCTTGGCTTACATAAATGGTCCGTCTTACCACAGTTACGTCTTGTACAGAATTGGACCTAGCTATAACAGTTTTATTACAAGTATATATAGATTTAAATATTTGAATAGGAAGTTTAGATGCACCTTCTGGAAGTTTATGATAGAACCGTACATAATTATAACCATAGTATAATATACAATAAAAATGTAAACAAGTCGCCAATCACTATAAAAGAATGAAATCGCGCCTAGCGTCGGAAAATCGTTGCAACGGTATAGAATCTTATATTTATTCCCACACCTCGCTTCCGATGCAGCTTATAAAGAGAGCAGCTAGATTCATAAAAAAGTAGCTGTAAGGTTTTGAAAGCCACAGTATTAAGAGAGACTATCGTAGCCACACCATGCTTTATCTAATCTATATTTTTATCTTAAACGAGCAATATTTAAATATACACTTCTCATCAAAAAAATCGAAACACTTTTCATGCGTTTAATGGATTATTAGAAAAACATTGTTATAAACGGAAAAAAAACATATAACAGTAGGAACAAGGTTACGAACTGCCAGCAAATAAAATGATGGCTTTTCTTAAAGAAATAATCCTCTTATTTGGTTATTTGTTGCCAGAAAGATGATGATGATTATGTTATTTACTGATGTTTATTTACTTTTGACTAAGGTTTTTAAGTTCTCATTTACTGTGTATCAGCAACTCCTTGCTCCGGGGCACCACACAGGCGCTTACCTAGCTCACCTAGCGTTAAGACGGACCTTTTATGTAAGCCAAGCCAAGCTTCTAGGCTTGGTTGCGTTGGAACAGGAGTAATTTTAGTTTATAAGACGATTCAAAATGATCCATGTGATTTCAATGAATAAAATACTATTGATTTTGATTTGATTTGAAAAAAAATCTTTGTAGTGTTTCGTTTTTTTTTATGAGAAGCGTATATATAGATCTTAAAAACGGCTCTCAACGATTTCGATGAAATTTAATAAATGGGCGTTTAAGGGGGCGAAAATTCGATCTATTATCAATTAAAAATGTCTTTTTTTTTCTTGCATTAACATAGAGTGAGTGAGCTCCTTATTTTATAATCTGTGCAGAAATCGCGATAGAGGAAACGGATATAGGTATATATACTCTTTCAGGTTAGCAAGGATAAGGCTCTGGTGACCTAGTTATGAAATTGGAACGGGGTACGGGCATAATGAAAGTGCTTAGCATTTATTAGAACGATTATTGTAAACCGTATTGTTGTCATACGCTCCAATTGAACAAATTGACGACAATCATGAGACCTATTGAAAAACATGTAAAAAGTTAAAATGATTAATTCAGAACAAGACGTGGGCACATAAAAACAATTCAACTGAAAAAGTTTAAAGCTATGTAGCAGTATCAACGCCCACCTTCTTAACCTTTGAGTATGGTTCTG
This sequence comes from Epirrita christyi, assembly GCA_951392215.1. Lineage (NCBI taxonomy): Eukaryota > Metazoa > Arthropoda > Insecta > Lepidoptera > Geometridae > Epirrita > Epirrita christyi. Next base: position 9,356,752 of record OX595848.1, on the reverse strand, counting down.
TTCGTATAACTTTTAGCAATTCTAGCACGCTTTCTTGGAGAATTCAATTTCATGATAATTTTCAAAAATTTTCAAATTTAAGTTGTCACTTAAGAATACACACTATTTTTCTTTATAAGTTTTTTCGGCTAAAATTATTTTTATAAGAATACGAATTTCGAGTTCGAGTCTAAAATACAACCTACTTTTAACTTTATCAAGCTTGGGCCTTCTAGATGAATAATTCAGAGATTTCTTCGATCTTGTAATACAGATTCCGTGGAAGGAGTGCTCAATGAATATTTATCCAACGTGAGCGTTTGCACCAAATATTTGGATTAATTTCTGTGCCGCAAAATTAACCGACTGCTTAAGTAAGTGAGGAGATGAGAGCTGAACTAATAATAAACCTACATTTTGAACAACTTTAATTAGATTTGATGGGCTCTGTCTAGGGTGCGATTTTTTTATGTCACTTAGTGACAAAATATCATCAAAAAGGCCGTTTTTAAGGAGATGTACTGGAGGTGACACGTGTATTATAATTTAAATCATAGGTATGAGAATAAAAAAAAAATACTGTTGTTTAGTCACTTTCAAAAATGTCACCCCTGATAAACCTTAACGTTTCGCTGGACTTCAGCAGCAGTAGCTTCATGGGCAGCATGCCGCGTGGAAACACGGATTAATCATAGTCTTTCATCATAGGCTCTAAGGTTTCTGAGAGAAATGTAATTAATAACTTTTCATTTAAAAAACCGACTTCCGCCATTGTATTCGACTAAATAACTGGATGAAAAAAAAATGATGAAAAAACCATAGTGGTGAAAGGGTTATGATACTTTCTGAATGCAAATGCTTGATTTGTTGCTGAAAATATCAAAATCGCTATATGTATACCTACAACATTTGAGGAGTTCCCTCAATTCCTCATGGATTCCATCATCAGAACTGGATTCTAAAAAAAATGGGACCAATCTGGAAGTATATCTATTCAAATAAAAAAAAGAATTTTCCAAATCGGTTCATAAACGACGGAGAAATAAGGAAACAAACACACAAAAAAAAAAACAACCTAATTGAGAACCTCCTCCTTTTTTGTGAAGTCGTTTAAAAAGGATATTCATCATCATCAACAGTCAGACGTCCACTGCTAGACGAGGCCTCCCCCATAGAATACAATGGGGGGAATTGCCATAATCACCGCTTGGCAGACGAATTGGTGATCGCAGTATTGGTGTTGAGTACTCAGGTAGATGCTGCTACCCATCCGCTGGTGCAATCCCTTAGTCGACTTTTACGAAATCCACGGTAGAAGACGGAGGGGTTTATTTTTAGGCCAGACCCACCACGGCAAACACCAAAAGGATATTACACCTTTTATCACCAGTCTTTTTCTCTACATGAAAGTAGAGCACGTACAGCCTTTCCGAACTATGTAATAATCCAATAATCGCAGGAATCTAAGACGTTCTATCTACGAGTACCTTCGTGATGTCGACCTTCATCCAAGACGTGCATGGAAAACTCTACAAAACCACAGTTAATAGGAAGAAACCAGTATCTCAACTTTTTAGAACACTTTAAATTTTTCTGGACATTAACACACACATCATGCATAGTTGCACGTTGGTTTCCGTTACGTCCGGTACCACTGCGTCGCGAATAAAAATCTATTATGCAAAGTTAATGTTTATATTAATTACTCCCACCACGTCGCGAACAGCAAAAGTACAGTCAAAGTTAAAAATGAAAACACTCCTGTCCCCGGAAACTAGAAAAAGAACAGCAAGCTATTAAGAATATATTATTATTTATTATTATTATTTTATTAGTATTTATTATTTTTGTATTATTTTATTTTTTGTATTAAGGACCGAGTCGAGTCGATACTTTCTAGGTGAAATCACTGGGCAACCAATGTGTTATGTGTGTTATTGACAATCTTCGTGGTGTGGCGGGCGAGTAGTTGACTGAGATAATTATGAGAGGTGCTGGTTATACTGCTGCGGGGTAAAATAACATACATAACATTGTGTCGTGGGTATCAGGAACTACAAGTACCATGGTACTACAACACCCAGACCCGAAACAAATATTTGCAGATCATGCAAACATTTGTCCCGCAGCGGGAATCAAACCCGCACCTCTTGCGTCAGCCAGCTAACTCGCCCGCTGTACCACGGAGGTCGTCATGTTTGCATGTTTTTCAAGTATTTGTTCTAGGACTGGGTGCTGTAAGTAGTACCATATTATTCGTAGTTCTGATCCACAACCCAGGGAAGTGTGTGCTACCGTTGCAGTTTAAAATGAAATAACATAACAATCCAACAATCACATACGTAGTCCTGTTCCCACACTAGGATTCCCTGTGTCGTGGATATCAGGAACTACGCGAGTACCATGGTACCATAAACACCCAGACCCAGAACAAATATTTTCAGAGCATACAAACATTTGTCCCGCAGCGGGAATCGAACTCGCAACCTCTCGCATCTCAGCTATGTACTCGCCCACCACGCACAGAGGTCGTCAAATGGTTGACTGAATCCCCGATATATTTCTGTTGTGTGACATAAATAAGCGCACAACTTTCTGTGCACCTTGGGACCACACATGTGTGTTCCCAGGTGCGCACAAAGTTGCTCAACTGTCTATACACTACTGACACCTTCTATTAAGATTCACTGCGCCTTTTCACAAAGTTGGGGTGCCGAGTAACTAATAAATAAGTTCCTGTGAAACTTCGCCCGTCTGATTAAATTAAACCTTCGCGGATTAATCATTTATTGGTGTTAAATTATCCGAGTAAGCGTTGATTAAGGAGGGAGATACAAGTTGGATAAACCAACGCGCTGGGAACGAATACCTCAATATCATCATCAGCTAGTAGAAGTCTCATGCCAGATTTAGGCCTCCCCCATACGAACGACTTCCTACGACCTTAATGTTAATGTTAAAGAAATCCCTTTTCCGCATTCGAACTCTATGGACGGTCCATTATACGTGAGAGTTAACTGGTTAGATAGTTAGCCAGCCTAACTCCGTCCAGAAGCAAAGAAGCTTCCTGGGGTCTTCGCAGGCTTCGCGTAGTGACCTCGGGTTGTTGAGGATTTGTTCACGTTGAGCTGCTACTCCCACGCATTCCAGGACTACGTGGGGTGCCGATTCATCTGCCGATTCTTCAGACACCCCCTGCAGAGTGGGCTGTCTGTGGCTCCGATGTTATAGAGGTGTTTGTTCAGGAGACAGTGGGCAGTGAGTTTCCTCACGATGGTACGAAGGTCTGGTCTTGAAAGGTTGAGTAGACGATGAAGTGTGTAATAAATACCTATGTGTTTGTGTGTATGCTCATTTATAACAAACGATGATCTAAGTACTTTTACTGCAATGTATTACTAATATTTCTAATACTTAGGCAGAGAATACACGACTTTTACGGAAAGCGGTTGCGTGTTTAATTGCTCCAAAAACCCCCACTTTACATGGCGATCCTGCCAGACGGCTCTACCAAGGGGCTCATCGGAAAATAAAAACCAGAACTAAAGAAAAAAAAAAAGAAAAAAGAAAAATGTGTCGATCGACAGTGGAAAAGGAGGAGGTTTTCATCAATCAAAATGCAGCTGGAGGTGGCAATGACGCCACGCTGAAGGACATCGGAAAGCGCGTGGACCAGTTCAGCATCGTGATGTTCCTAATCCTGGCCATATTCTGCGTGATCTTCTTATATTTCGCCGTTCGTGTGTATAAAAGCTGCCACCGACAGTGGATCCAGCAGGAGATTGGGCTGCAGGCAATGAACCGCATCCGGACATCCATCCGAGGACGAGTAGTAAGTGAAGGAGAGACAAGATAAAGAGGTGAAAATATGAATCAAGTGTTAGCCTAAAAAGACAATTTACGGGGTGCGTCGAGTATTATCATAAAAGTAAAAGATACAATTTATATAGAAAAGTGCATAGTAATAGTTAAAAGAGTTAAATAGTAAAAATTATATAGAAAGTGACTGATAGTGCATCGATTTATTTTATAACGCATCTAATTAAAATATCCAAAACCGTGCAAGAACACTCAGTGAACTTGATGCCGCGCGGGTAAAAGTGCTAACGAAAGACATTCCATTGCATTTAGCTCGCGGTATAGTGATATAAGGTGGACTATTATAGACTTACATGGAGCTAAAAATAGTTAGATGTGGCAATTAAGTAACATTTTGATATGTCGATTTTAAAGTATGATCGATCAATTGAAAGAATACTATGATGTATTGGTAGAAATTCGGAAGTATTTGATTAAAAAAGGACAGAGTAGGTATAAGTGTAAAACTACTGAAACTAAATTAAATGAAGCACACAGTGTATATGATTTGTGTAAGAAAGTTTTTTTGAGTGTGGATAACCACAAAGATGCGGAGCTAGTTGCGTTGGCAGTAGAAGTTTTTCAAAAGATAACATTGATATACGAGGAAATAATTTTTTTGTGTACGATTCCTATTTCAGAAAGTAAAATATCTAACAAGATGGAGTTTGATCTGAAGGTGGCATGTGGTTTGATTCCGGTAATGAACGGGGTTGAGGCTACAACAAAGCGGATGATAGACTCCGTTGAGATGTATGGAAATATGATCGGGGACTCAGGTAAATCTGCATTGATTACTTTCGTTATCAAAAGTAGGCTTACTGAAAATGCCAAGCTACGTATTTCAGGCACTTACAATACCATTGCGGATTTAGTAAAAGATTTGAAGAAGCATCTTTTGCCTAAAAAATCTTTTGTGGCCATTCAAACTCAGCTGCTAAATATAAAGCAGGGGTCAAAGTCAATTGATGAGTTTGCAACGGAGGTAGAAAATTTGTTCACTGACATGACCATTTCACAGGCAGACGGAAATTCAAACGCATTTTCAGTTTTAATGCCGTTAAATGAAAAAGTTGCAATACAACGATTTTCAGGTGGTCTGCGGAACTCTAGACTGGCTACGATCATCACGGCGCGCAACTACAGTACCTTAAAAGATGCTATACAAGCGGCTAAAGACGAAGACTCGGCAGCCTTTCAACTGACTGAATCAGGTAACATCATGCATGCATCTAAGCAAGGTCAAGGATTTTATAATGCTAGGCGCGCGAGAGGTTTTCAATATCAACAAGGTAACTCTTATAATAATTATGGTCAATACCGTAACAATTATTATCGAGGACAGGAAGGACACGGAAATTTTTCAAATTATAGGGGAAATTATAATAGGCCCTCAACATTCCGAAATACTAACAGAGGAAGAGGTACTAGATTTGTAACAAATTATAGGAATGCACCTAACGTTCAGAACGTGTATGCTGTGGAAAATGATGAAGAGAAAAAGGAAGATGCGAGTGGTTCAGCTAGTGACATTAATCAGTTTTTTCGATCTTAAACATTTCATATATTCATGCAATGGCAATGCAAAATACGTGGTTTTTTACATTAATAACATAAAAAACTATTGGCTTATTGACACAGGCGCTACACTATCAGTTGTAAAGCGTGAAGCATTGCCAAATAACACCCCAGTGCATAGAGATAATACTTTAATAAATGGCATAGGAGGACAAAAACGTTCCCTAGGCTCTGTAAATTTGACGCTGAACAACTACGAAAAACAAGCGTTTCAAAATATTTTTCTAATTATTGATTCTTTACCACTTAAAGCAGACGGAATTTTAGGTTTGGATTTTCTTATTAATTATCAAGCAAATATAAATCTAACTACGGATATTTTAACATTAAATAACAGTGGAATAAAGTGTGAGTTGAAATTACTCAATGAACATATAAGGAAAAATGATGCATTAATAATTCCAGCGCGTTCTGAATCCATACATTATATTTGGCTAGAAAGAAGCATGAATGAGGAAGTGATTGTGTGCGGAAAAGAGTTAAGAAAAGATATATTTCTAGCAAATACGATAGCAAAAGTCAAAAATAATAGGATTCCTGTAAAGATACTGAATGTCACGGAGAAGGAAGTATGTTTGCCGGTTTTCAAACTAGAGTTACAACCTTTATGCGATTATAATATTTGTGAATTTAACACGACTGACATCAGCGTTGATAGAGTTCGAAAATTACTATCGGAATTAAACTTGAAGCATTTGAATGAAGAAGAAAGAAAATCTATCGAATCAATTTGTGCTAAATACTCTAATGTTTTTTATCATGTAGGAGACAAACTAACGACGACAAACATTTATGAACAATCTATTACTATTAAACCAAATTCGACTGCAATTTATACTAAACCGTATAGATTACCACAAGCGTTAAAGCCAGAAATAACAAATCAAATTAATAAAATGATTGAAAATGACATAATAGAGGAATGCAACAGTGAATGGTCCAGTCCAATCTTGTTAGTTCCAAAGAAAAATATAGAAGGTAAAGAGAAAAAATGGCGATTAGTAGTTGATTATAGGAAATTGAATGACATAGTTTGTGATGACAAATTTCCGTTACCTAATATTAATGAAATTTTAGACTCACTCACTGGCGCAATTTATTTTAGCCATCTTGACCTTCACCAAGGTTATTATCAAGTGACCTTAGACTCGGACAGTCGTAAATTAACGGCCTTTACGACAAGTACAGGTCAGTATCAGATGAAGCGATTACCAATGGGTCTTAAGACAAGCCCAAGTGCTTTTAGCCGTATGATGTCAGTTGCAATGTCAGGTCTAGCATACGATAAATGTTTCGTTTATTTAGATGACCTTATTATATTTGGAAGGAACTTAAATATTCATAATCAAAATTTAATAAACGTAATGGAAAGACTAAAAAAGTTAACTTAAAATTGAACCCACAAAAATGCGAATTCTTAAAGAAAGAAATTTTGTATCTAGGACATGTAGTTTCCGGTAATGGAGTTTCACCAGATCCAGAAAAAACCAGTGTGTTGGAAAATTATCCTATTCCTGAAAATTCAGACGAAGTTAACGTTTTGTTGCATTTTGCAACTATTATCGTAAATTTATAAAATCATTTGCGAACATAACCTTGCCTTTAAATAAGTTAGCAATGAAAAATGAACCATTCAACTGGACTAGCGAATGTCAGGAAGCATTTACTTATTTAAAAAATGCATTAATTAACCCACCTATTTTACAATATCCGGATTTTTCGGAAGGAAGTGAATTTGTAATACAGACAGATGCGTCAGGTTTCGCTGTAGGCGCAGTTTTGTGTAATAAAGATTTACGACCAGTAGCGTACGCAAGTAGGCCTTTGAATAAAGCGGAAAGGAATTACCCAACGATTCAAAAAGAGCTGTTGGCAATAGTTTGGTCAGTGAAATATTTTAGGCCATATGTTTATGGTAGAAATTTTACAATAATGACGGACCACAAACCTTTGGTGTATCTTTTTGGAATGAAGGACCCTTCAAGCAGACTACTTAAATTGAGATTAACGTTAGAAGAATACGATTTTAAAATTATTTATGTGAAAGGGAAGAACAATGTGTCAGCAGATGCTTTGTCTCGAATAATTATAACATCAGACGAACTGAAGAGTATGCATGAACAAGTTGTGAATGTAATGACTAGGGCTCAAAAGAAAAGAATAGACGAGTTAACTGAGAAAAAAAATGACAAAAAGAATAATATGGATTCTAGTAAATCTACTGATCAACCACGAGTTGTGGATATTTTAAAGAAGACGACTGATTCAGTCGAGATGAGTTTTATGGAAGGACGTAAATTTAAAAAATTAAGAAATGACAATAAAGTAAATGAGGAATTTGAATGTTTTGCATTGATATTGAGTGAAAGGATGTTGTGCATTAATCTTGACTTCAAGGCACATTTTTCGCGAGCCGAATTTGTGCAGAAGTTAAGTTTGTTTTGTAAAAAGATGCATATCAATGAAGTATGTATAGTAAAACATAAAGATAATATGGAGTTTATTAAAAATGTTTGTGAGGAAGTAAAGTCATTGACAAACTGGTCCGGACCTCGAATATGCATATTAAGAGGAGTGAAGAGAATCTCTGATGATTATGAGAAAACGTTAATAATCAATGATTTTCATTTACTACCCTCTAGTGGTCATGCTGGAGTGCGTAGGATGATAAATACTATTAAAAGACGATACTATTGGCCAAGTATTGAAAAGGATGTTCAAGAATTTGTAAGAAAATGTACTGATTGTCAGAGGATGAAATATTTTCGTAACATTAAAGAGCCAATGGAAATAACCACAACGGCTTCTTCAGCATTTGAAAAAATATATTTAGATGTAGTAGGACCTTTAGATAGAGATGTAGATGACAATTGTTACATATTGACCATACAGTGTGAATTAACGAAATTTGTTCAAGCTTTTCCTTTAAAAAATAAAGAAACTATGTCCGTTGCTGATGCATTCGTACGAAATTTTATTTTAAGGTTAGGAATTCCAGAGGCTATAGCTACAGACAGGGGTACGGAGTTTATCTCAGCAACAATGGAACAGGTTTGTAAACTATTAAATATAGATAAATTGGCTTCAACGGCGTACCATCATCAGTCAATAGGTGCTCTAGAAAATTCGCACAAAACTTTAGGTGCATTTTTAAGAATACAGTGCGAAAATCACACTGATACGTGGAGCTATTGGTTACCATTTTGGTGTTTTAGCTTCAATAACACAGTTCATTCGGAAACAAACTACACGCCATTTGAATTAGTTTTTGGAAAACTTTGTCGTATTTTTCTAGAATGTGTGATACTGTAGAACCGCTATACAATATAGATGATTTTCCTTTAACTTTAAAATATAGATTGTAACTAGCTCACGCCGACGCAAAGAAAAATTTATTATTAAGTAAAAATAAAAGAAAAGAAATGTACGATAACACTGTAAACCCTATAAAGTACGAAAAAGATGATTTGGTTCTTGTTAAAAATGAAACCGGTCGAAAATTAGACCCTCTGTATAAAGGAGAAGATTTAGGAAGTAATGTTAAAGTAGTTTTTAATAATAAGATTGATTTAGTTCATAAAAATAGGACGAGACCTTTTTACCAATAGGTTCATAAAATTAAATTGTAGGGATTTTATAATGTATGTAATCTCAAAAAAAAAAAAAAAAAAAAATATCTAAATAATTATAATAATAATATAATAAATAAATGTATGTAATCTCATGAATTATGCCCATTTTGCTTAAGTACTAAACGTTTTCTTTGAACCAGTGTTGCAGTTAAGAACACTTTAGATTATAAGAATTATAATTACTTATACAAAAAAAAAAAAAAAAATTTTTTTTTTTTTCCTTTCACCCCCAGAGGTGAAGTGTGTAATAAATACCTATGTGTTTGTGTGTATGCTCATTTATAACAAACGATGATCTAAGTACTTTTACTGCAATGTATTACTAATATTTCTAATACTTAGGCAGAGAATACACGACTTTTACGGAAAGCGGTTGCGTGTTTAATTGCTCCAAAAACCCCCACTTTACAACGACTCGTGAGCGTGGTGAGACAGCCGGAAGGGCTGCTCTTGACTGTCTGCAGTCCGTGATCCTTGCCCAACGTTCGTTGTGTTGGTTTAGGGTGCGAAGCCGCATCCAAGTACGTAGCTGTGAAAAGGGTAGATGAACGAATGAAGATGGGCCTTCTGTGGTTGTTCTCGATCCTCTTCTCTTCTTCTTACGACCTTTATAATTCTTTAGTCGGTCGGAACCTTGCTAGCCGAGAGGGCCTTCCTCTGCTGCGTCGTTCGTCTTGATAACATCACTTGAGAACCATTAATCCCCTACGGTTGCCAGTTCTGCGAGCTATATGACCAGCCACTTCAACTTGCTAATGAACGAATACCTTTTATGCTTTGAAATTAAAAGGTAATAGTTTTCTACATACGAGCGAATAGGCACTATATGTATGAACACATTTTTACTCTTCTTTTTCTTCAAGATAGTGAAAGCAATTACCAACTTTGCGCGTTGGCGTGGTGCATCCAGCCTAAGAATAGATCCCTCCTCCTTTCGTGGATGTCGTAAAAGCCAACTAAGGGATTACACCTGAGTACTCAACACGAATACTGCGATCACCCATCCGCCTGCCCAGCGTGGTGATTGTGATCCCCCCTTGTGTTTTATGATGGAGGCCTCGTCCAGCGCTGGATGTTTAAAGGCTGGTGATGATGATGATGAGTTCAAGGCATTTAGTACTAGAAAATGTGATTTGATAGAATCATTTGAACATTTTTAAAAGTTACTAGCGGCCCGCGCGCGACTTCGTTCGCGTGGTCCCGTTGTTCCCGGCAGTTAGTCTAATTTTGCTCACCTTTTAAACCTTCCCTAGACCTCCACGAACATTTCAAGACCAAGATAAGATAAATCCGTTCAGCCGTTCTCGAGTTATAGCGTCAGGAAGGAAAACCCGACTTATTTTTATATAGTAGATTTCACGAATAATTTTGATTTCAAATGTTTGATATGCAAAAGAGCATTAACAAGCCTAAAATAAAAAAAATCAAATAGCCCACTAAGGTCTTTATACACACAAAAGTCGAAAAAGTAAGAAAACTTAAGCATCAAAGCTATATAACAGTCCAGACTGATAGAGTTTTGTCCAATCCTTGAGGTCATAAATGAGACCCTTCGTTTATAAATAACATAAAATGCCCATTTCGTACCTAATATACGGCGCCAAAGTAAATTTGTTACGTCTCAATTAACGTAAGTAAATACATATATATATATATGGACACGGTAGTGTGTGAGCCAAGTTGGAATTGTAAGATTAGCGCAGGTTTTATTTAAAATTGATTATGCATAATGCACCCTGCTTTAGATCGGTGGCTCTTAATGGCAAAGATAAAATAAGGTAATTTTATTGGCTCTTTTATTTATTTTTTGTACAGATTAGTCTCTATAACTTAAATGATTTCATGTAGGTATCTAAAGGAGCGCTGTTTCCTGCCCTACGTCTCAAAGAACCATACAATTAAACTGTTTAGTATGAGGTAAATAATAATAATAAAACCGCAGGACATGCTTGTGGTACAAAATATATATAGGTATAGAAGGCCAGTACTGAGCAACAAGCGGTAACAGGCGCATGCACACATAGACGCGCACCCGCGACGATCTCGGTAGAACTCGGTCGAACGCCAGTCGCGAGTTGACCTAGCAATACGTGGGTACGCGTCTATGTGTGCATGCGCCTGTTATCGCTTGTTACACTGACCATCTGTAACTATATATTTCGTGCTTGTATGCGAGCGTTCGGTGAGTGAAGACTCCGCGGAGCCCCATTACTCCCTGGTATCAACAGAGACCCCTGACACTCCGCTTGTCTTGGGCGGTAAGTATATAATATATTATATAGTAAGTATATTATAGTTTTATTGTGTTGCGCAAAGTCACAACTTCGGTACGCAGGTCAGAAATGATACATTGAGCAGCATCAAATTTGAACTACATTTCAGCCAGAAAAACCAAACCAAAGGCTTTCCAATTTTTGATCTTCTTGAGTAAATAGGTACACTCAATATCAAGTAAATTTTATCAGTCTTTTTAGCAATCTTATAACAAGGCATCTTATTCTAATAAGGTTATTTTCAACCCTAACCCCAATGAAAACCTAAGAAAAAAATCAGTCAAACAACATATCTTTCAATATCAATTTCCTACTAAAATGTATTGAAAACGAATCCTAAAAAAATAAAAACGGTTCAATATCACTTTATCCGATCGGTTGGTTATCAGCAGACGGAGAGATGGATATTACGATATCAAAGACATTTATATTCAATTTAATATAAAATAAATTAATTCGTAAACAATGGTGGCAGGTATTCAACTTTCTTAGGAATTAGGGCGATGCGATACGAGCGTTGTGGCGGCGCTGCATTGTCGCAACGCAATGATTTCAACGCAGTGAATGCCACACGAACGCTGCGTCGGCGCTGCATCAACGCAGCTATGATATGCTTCGATATGCTAATAAATACTGCGTTGCCGGTCCGTCGTTTCAACGCAGCTGCCTTTCCCACCTCGTCTCCCCAGCCGCTTCTCCGTTGAGCACGTGTCGTGACGACGCAACGCACCGACAACGCCCCTGTGCATGGCATGTCGTTCTATGGAGCGTCACCGCTCCGTCGTCGCAGCGCCCGACGTAGCGCAGCCGCAACGCCCGTGTGGCAGCGTTTTTCATAATCTTCACATCAATCTAAAATCAATCACAACCAAATGAACTGACAGATTAATTTCAATAAAGCCTTTAACACTTTTGCAAATGACTGTCTGCATCTCTTGATTATTTCAGTGCAAAAGTGAGTCATAATTGATTCACAAAATGGGTTTCGTTGAATGGAATAAAAAAAATTGCATTTTAATCAGTAGAGTGTACCAAACGGAGATAAACCAGTGGCTCGACATCACTCGTAACCACAGTACAACTCTTAAGTAATTTATGACACACCTGACTAACATCTATCCCTGGCTTTGCTTGCGCGGTACCTTATGGTGGCAAATGCCGTGATGTTTCCGACCTAAGAATAGACCCCTCCCTCTCTTCCTGTGTCGTAAAAGCCAACTAAGGGACTGCACCAGGGGATGGCCAGCAGCATCCCCTGAGTACTTAACAACAATACTGTCAGCAATCAACCTGCCAAGCGTGGTGATTATGGCAAACTCCCCAATACTGTAAGCACAAATACTGTTCGTCGTGGTATTCTATAAGGGAGGCCTATGTCCAGTAGTGGACTTCTATAGGCTGACAATGATAATGATGATAACTAAAACTACGAAACTAAAACTAGCATATAGCATTTTTGTTCCTTTCCTACACTTTTGTCATATTTTGTGTAACCCTTTTTTGGCCTTATTGTTTTATTTATAATATTTTATTCAAACAAATTGTAACGCTGTTGAATTACCTGAATAAAATAAAATGTATATCCCTGATTTTTAATTTCAGACAATTTTTGTAAACAAACAAATGTCAAGATATGCCATTGTGAGTATAAGTGTTATGATTGTGTAGCATACGTGTAAATTCACATATGACACCCATACATGACACTTAAACACACAGTGGCATATCTTGACATTTGTTTGTTTACAAAAATTGTCTAAAATTAAAAATCAATATCAGAGTTAGGTCATAAATTATTATCAATGTACCAAATTGTGACATATAATAGAAAAAAAAATATTCGCAATAACAAGACAATAGATTACACAAATAAAAGAAAAAATACAGTGATACAAAATAAGAGAATAAGAAAAAGATCGTAGGTACATGTAATATGGTATCAACAGTCTGCCCATTTCGGGCGTACAATAGGTACAGTTGGTAAGTTTAGCAATATTACCAATGACAATAATAATGTACTAATAGTTTAGCATTATTGCTAAAACATATTTAAGATCATATTTAGAGAAAACATAGTCAATATTTATGTACTAGTACATACTTATACACTACTATTTATATGATATAAATAATAACTTTATCTATCAAAATATTCATGCAAACTGTAATGAACTTTGCTAACAAGCCAATTCCAAGAAGTATTGATGTTACAAAAATGCCACTAACTCAGCATGATATTATGCAAGTTGTAAACAACTTATGCTGGTCTTCCGTAATGAATGAATGAATGAATGAATTATTTATTTGCTTAGAATGTAGGTACAGTATAAAACATAGATGATAAATATAATAATAGTTTCCAGTACATTCTGCCGTCAAGCGTGCAAAATTTAAGCAGTCCTTACAAGCTAAATATGGAGGCTAAATATATTACATGCGAGTCAGAAACAAAAATGGTCAAATAATTATAAATCGACCAAATAGGTGGCACATAAAATAAACACAATGTCAATAAAAACCAATTCATAAAATTCTGAGAGAAAGAAAACCAAAAAATTAATTCATTAAATGCTATTTTTATAATTAAAATACTCATGCATGGAGTAAAAACACTTTGACAAAAGCCAGTTATGTATTTTCCCCTTAAATCTGTTGAGGGGTATATCTTTCAAATCTTCCGGTAGAAAATTAAATATTTGAATCGCCATTACATAGGCGTTTTTCCTAAATAATGCCAACCTGCAATGTGGCAGTTGAAGTTTACTGTCAGTCGTATGCCTTAACTGCACGGCACGCCGTTAGAGCCTTAAGTAACAAACAAACACCAATCTTTACTATTAGTATTACTAAGTATAGAATGCTGTCTGTGCCCACACACTTACTAACCAAGTGTTCTGTGATTCGTCCAAAGTCGGAAGCACTTACCGTAACGAGCGATTCTCTGAAGATGAGGTTTTGAAATTTGCGTAGGTAATTTTGGTTTATGCTTTTAGCCAGTCTATTTCCACTTTGATTATCGTTAGTATCACTGAAACTCTCAATTAGTAAAACTATTTATCATTATCATCATAATCCAGTAGTCCACACATAGGCCTTCCCCATAGAGTGAGCTCTTATTTTGATACAAGAACAATGTATCACTTGTAGCCTAGACATTATAAGACAAAGGTAAACAGATAATCTAAGTACATTATAAAATGTTACATACCTACATAAGAAGAAAGAACATTCTAGGTGTGAAGTACCTGTGTATTTCTTCATTGGCGTTGATTTCCTCGAGTCTCCTCGTGCACGTAGGTCTTCTTTAGGTTTACCTTGGGAAGGTGTGGGTAAGTAGGTAGGATAAAAGTCTGACCGCCTAGAATATCCTCTAGTTTCTGACGACGAAGCGTTTATTCCAATCTTTCCTACCAACAGTTCGATAGTCTAACAGTTTGGACAAAATTATTCCAAACTGTTAGCCTGACCTGTCGGACAGATTGGAAGAAGCAGCAAGTTAATTGAATACAACTTGCTTAATAAAATCTGCCTCATTTTGAAAATGACAATTCTATGTAAATCAGTAAAAAAACTTGCATAAAAGTTAATAACAAAGTTCCAGTCAGTGCCAATCAGTGTAATCCACGTGGTATCTTCAAACTTCGTTCATTAGGCGCTGAGCAGAGATGAAATAATAACAGAAATCTCTAGAAAACTTACCAAATCTACCTTTTGTTTGGTACGTGACTCAAATTCTGTATTAATCTTAGAAAGGAAGAAATTCTTTTGTCTGCAA
This sequence comes from Epirrita christyi, assembly GCA_951392215.1. NCBI lineage: Eukaryota > Metazoa > Arthropoda > Insecta > Lepidoptera > Geometridae > Epirrita > Epirrita christyi. Next base: position 9,341,657 of record OX595848.1, on the reverse strand, counting down.
AAATTCAGTGCTCACGTGAAAAATATTAAGCAAATCAAATTTTCTTAGTAATTTTAAGAACCCATTTAAATTACCTCAAGCCAAGCCCAAACCGACCGTCATCTCTTCATTACCTCCCAAATTACCGGTAGGTGTCAGGTACGCCAACTTTGGGAATATGAAGCCTACCTACACAGATTAAAGTAGGAGGGGGACTGCTACAAAATATATTTGGTATATTGCAAGCAGTAGGGAAACTAGGACCACCAAACCATCCAACGAGAAATCGTCTGAAAAATGTATCGTTAAATTCTAAAGCCAAAGGTAATTTTTTAACTTTCCGTGGTACTACTGGATCGCTTGGTAGTTCTACGGGTTTTTTTTACTCATGTTACTACTGGTAGTAATTCTGGTAGTACCACGGGTAACAAACAAGTTTTTTTAATTTTTTTTTAGTTGTTTTGTTTTTTGATTCATGCAACACACTACAACTACAAATAAACGAAATCAAATCCGACAAAGCTATTACGGTGCACGACGCAGTAGGGAAGGGTTCCCTCTCGATGATATCTCGAAAGACATTATAAATATCGCAGGAAGGTTGATGGAGGTGGCTCAAGACCGTTCGCCGCGGTATTGTATGGGGGAAGCCTGTGTTCAGCCGTGGACTTTGGTATATCTGGTAAAATTTAAAATTACCGACGTATTTAAAGTTCCTCCTTTTTGAATTCAGTTAAAAACTCTAATTTGTACATGTCACAGCATCAGTCAGAGCCCTGATTCTCGTATTTATTGAACATTCAATTCACAATCTAATCTCATCTTAATCAACTGTCGCATCTGTAATGAGGGGTTTTCACGGCCGTTTCAAATCATGCTTTCAGCGTTGAAAATAGATGGCGCTGCTCTGTAACGTAGCAGTCAAGTGTCAAAATAAAGCAAAATGTCAACATCAACAACGTAGAAATCATTTTCGTATCGTGGTATTTATTTTTGCCTACTTCTAAAAACACAACTAAATCACTAGCGCACACTCAAGAAGCAAACACAATTAGAATATCATGACTAATAGCCACAAACTACTCAGGTAATAGTTTCGTACCGTGCACCACAGACAATTTTGATTGATACGGTTGTGTCAGCGCCATCTATCGAACCAATTTGAACTACTTTTTTTTTCTTTTTTATCGAATATGAAAAGCCCTCATTGCGTGCGTAGACGAAGTAACTAGTACACATACCACCATACCATATAATCTTCGCATGCAAACGTTATTTTTTTCGCTCTAACAAACGCCTGTTTGAGCGACAGAAAGGTTGCTGATTACTCGAAAGATGACTGATATGAGATTAAATTGGGAATTAAATGCCATAAAATTACGAGAATTGCCTTCCAGAAGTCAGTTAGTTTCTCTTTGGGCCAAATCACACCAAGACGGAAGGGCTTGGCGCGAGACCGCTGCGCTGCGATACGTGGCCCCGCGCGGAACCTTTAGCCTTTGTGGAAGGGGCCGACGACGCCACTCAAGCCCCTCAACCGATGCTACATCTTTTAGAAATAAGATAAAGTTTATAATACATACTGGAACAGAAACTGCTCGTCGCTACGCGGCCGTCCGATGCCATCTTGGTGTGAATTGTGCCATAGTGCCTACTGTTATAACTATTTCAATACTGTTGTAACGCAAAGCCACTTATCTGTGTCATAGTTACTACGGCGGTGCCGGATTGCCTTTGATAAATGTTTGTGCAAACGATTAGTAATTCGAGTGCTAGCTGCCAACTTTGTTTTGGATTAGGCGTGGATGAATAATGAACTGGGGTTAATGAACTAACCTACCTAAATGTGAAAGCTAATCCTAACCAGGACTAGAAATAACTATAAACATATAACAGTTCGTAATCTTGCACTTTATTGCTTGATACATTAAAACAATCAATAAATAAGTAACAATTTTTCTCAACTTTTCCTTTATCCACCAATATGGCGGCGCGTGCTAGCGCGTTCAGATAATGTTACCACATATCCAAACGATAATATTTACTTTTAACGATGGTGTTTGCTTACAATGAGGGCTTTTCATCTGCGATTAAAAAAAAAGTAGTTCAAATTGGTTCGATAGATGGTGCTGACTCAACTCCAGCTGCCAAGATTGACAAATGTAAGTATTATCTGTGGTGTACTAAGCTATTATCTAACTAGTCTGTGGCTGTTAATCATGATATTCTGTTTGTGTTTGCTTCTTGAGTATGCGCTAGTGATTTCGTGGTGGTTTTAGAAGTAGGCAAAAATAAATACCTAAACGAAAATATATCTACGTTGTTGATGTTGACATTTAACTTTATTGTGACACTTGACAGCTAGGTACAGAGCAGCGCCATCTGTTTTCAACTCTGAAAGCATGATTTGAAACGGCCGTGAAAACTCCTCATTGTCAGAGTTTACAAAAATGTACTAAATCGGACAAGTATAATATAAGAAGTTAAATATTCATTTTAAATTCTTTTGATGAGGAAATTCGTAGAAGAACCAAGATCACCGACATAGCTCTCAGAATTAGCAAGTTGTAGTGGCAATGGGCAGGTCATATAGCTCGCAGAACTGATAACCGTGGGTGTCCGGTCTAATAATAGACCCCTTGGTCTCCTCACGTGGATGTTGTAAAAGTCAACAAAGGGTGGTGAATAAGGCAAATCCTCCCATTGTATTCTATGGGGGAGGTATTGTCCAGTAATGGACGTTTAACGGCTGATGATAAGGTCTTCAGTCTCAGGATCAGAAAAATAGCGTTAGGTCTACTTGTTTTTTAATTATATTTAATGCAACCCACGATGAAAAGAGACCCTTTGCTCTGCCTACCCCTTGGGAGGAAAAGGCGTTTGTTTATGTGTATGTATGTAATTTACGCAAACCAAAATTCAAATCCCACAGCCTCCCGAGCTAATCTCAGCTTATATTGAATACAACATCCTATCCTATCTGATCCGCATTTCACGCCTTGCACCATCCGGATACACGTAAAGGAAGGGTTTATAGAGACGAGCATACGTTCAGGAGCGTGTTCTGGCACGTATATATAGCTCGGTGGAATCTGACGTTTAGAGAGAGTGCACTGAACATCTTGATTTACCGAGGTAAAAATAAAACATCTTGATTTACCGAGGTGCAAATGGATTTCTGCTTGGTTGCGCTAGAAGCTACATGGTAACGCGTAATCTAAGTTCTAAAGGAAACGATAAGGCCCAGAATACGATTCACACTCTAGGCCTGCGAGCTCTAGGGAGAAAAGGGCCGGTCGAGGTCGGTGAGTATGAGTAGGTACTAAATCGTTAATTATGGGCAAATTACTAAAGCTCAAAAAATGATAAATCCACAAGAATCCTGATGAGTTTGCTTATTGTTTTCTTGTATTCGCATGTAGTAACCTAATTAGGATTATCAAGAACAACAAGCATAAATAAATAAAAATGAAAATATTTCAGCGCAAGCAGCAAATACCTTAACCGGATCATCCGGGTTCGATATAGAGCGGAAGTTAGTAATAAATGCCCAGATCGCGTTCCCATGGGTACGGTATCGTAGCATGTGTTCGATGGATTTAAGATTGGCACCTGTGCTCCTTCGAGATAACAAAACACATCATATTTTGCTTCCTTAGTAGCTTTAATACAGCAGTGAGTATAAAAAATAACGCTTTTTAGGGTTTCGTACAAAAGGTACCAACGAAACCATTATTATAGGGTCACTGCTCGTGTCTGTCTGACTGTCACAGCATATTTTCACCGAATCAACGGAAGAAAAAAGTCAAAATTGACATATACAGAGTTAGGTGAACCAATCACGGGCGTACAGCGTTAATAAAAGAAGTTTGATTCCAAAATCAAACTCTAATTAACTAACTTATTACTAACTTATTTTTCTTATGAACTTGACGACTTATGCGACGTATTAAATGAAATTTTACATAGTATCTACTCAGAAGTCTTTAACATTCTAGTAAAAATATCATCGCTTTATTAGCACATGACTTGACTGAGGACTTTAACGACTTAACTTTTGAATTATATTGAATTGAATAATATTACGTAGTTGATATTTGCTAAATTTAGGAGAAGACTCTCTATCAAGATTTCGTTGAGAAGGTTGTGGCTTTTCTAGAAACTGCCATCTTTAATTAGCCTATGAATAGCAGTGGACTTCTAGAGTATGTTCAGCGAGTGACCCGTCTTGGCCAAATTGTGAACTACATAACTATAATTAGGAGCTGGTTTCTTTCAGTCGCAATTTTGAATTATAAACAACAGTAACCGTTGTAATAGGATCAAACCGGAACAGACGCGCTATTGTTTTGCCCGCTAAACAAAAAAGGTAATTAAGCACAGCAGCGCCCTCCAATCCCACGACGGGTCTCGCTGAACAGACTCTACCAGCTGATGAAGATGATAGTGAACCATTGTTTCAGTGACACCCACGTATCAACTCCCACTAAACACGTACGGACCTGATTTGTATGCAAGCGGTCGCTGGCGTGTTAAGGCTGGGCAAGTGTCAACAATTGGATCTACCCGGTATCTAACTTCATTCCCAATTCTGAGTACACTACCCAACACTAGCTGAACATATTTGTATTTAGCTTTGTATGTCGATACTTCTATATTAAGCAGAAGCAAACGTTGCTTTTGTATTTTTGAGTAGTGTGTGACGAACTTGTGTTACACACTTAACTGGGGTTATGATCCTTTGAACTATGGTGTTACTAATAGATCCTTTAAATTTTTAGACAGTTTTCGAATGACTAATAGATCCTGTGCCGAACTTGCTTTTTAAGTAGTACAGTCAGTGAAAATTCAAGGAGTAACTACTATATTGGAATATCTTTCATACCAGGACCCTAGGAAAATGTTGTTTTGGCTCAATATTTGTTGAAAGTTCTAGAATGAAAAATTTTGAAACAAATTTCTTTGGTCAAGGACTTGCCGGTTTGTTTCTGATATTTTGACACATAAACTGTAAAAAGCCTATTGGTGCACTTCTGTCTAACATAGTTTTCAGAATTAGCAAGTTGAAGTGGCAATGGGCAGCCAGATAGCTCGCGGAACCAACAAACATTTTCATGTTGTGGCCACGAACTGGACGATTTGCAACTTCCTCCTCTCGATGGTCCGATATTTTAATGGTTTTCGGAAGTCGGTGGATGGACGCAGCTCAAGACTGTTTGTCGTGGCATTCTATAGGGGAGGCTTTTGTCCCGTAGTAATCTTCTACTGGCTGATGATGATGATAATGATGAATTTAATCCAATTTCCTCTCAACATTTTCTCGACTGACCAAATAGTCTTGCATTCATTCTCGCCCTACATCCCAAAGAAACCAACTAAGCGCAATAGCTCAGTTAACACTTCACTGCTTTTTGCAAAGCACCAACGACAAGTGGTAAATGGATCACAGTTCAATACAAGGAATCAGCTAGGTCACTATATGACTATTTGGGAAGAAGTGCTTATACAGCTTATGCATTATGCAGCTAAAACCTAAACCAAATCAAATCAAAAATAATTTTAAGTCACAAGGATCATTTTGAATCATCTTATAAACTAAAATCGTCTTATTAACTAAAATCGTCATATATACTAACTGCATTCATAAGTCCGAAACAGTCGTCACAAATACCTTCAGTGGGGGCTTTTGTAGTTTTGCTTAAGAGTTGAGGGGTTTTTCGAATGGGGCCTTGCGCATGACCGTTTTGTGTGTAAAGTAGTGTTATCCATTTAATGAAGTGTGCATTTTTGTATGAAAATAACCATTGATATGAAACCATTGATCAGAATTGTGTTCAATGTGTTTTCTTTCTGTCTGTTAAGAACGTAAAACATGATTCAACAGATTTTCTTTTTTGAATATAATTTCAGGCACTCATCGGTGAAGGTCGCAGGATGCCAGCATGCTGCATCAAAATGAGCTAGCTGTCCTTTTAGCCACGAGAAGTAGCAAATGATCTGCTCTTGCTACGAGAACATGGGCTGAACCCAATTGAGTGGATTCCTCCACCTAACAAATTAGTACCATTTGCTTCCTTAAGGAATCCCACTCATTATGTTAGGGGCTCATAAATAATGGATTTTATTTGTTTAGGGGATTCCGAATTGCGATGTTGGGTTAAATGTAGCTTGTGTAACCTTTTGAGGAGCCTGAATCCTTTTGTGGTGACTTTCTTTGAAATGTTTCCCCTCTTCCATTAGCTTTCACTGTATTTAAACGTATAGGATTCTTTCTAACAAAATGTTGAAGAGCTCAATGGTGAAAGATTCTCTATTCAGTCACGCGGAGTACAGAGAGTGTTATTTGAACCAAACCAATTGATCGTGGATGAATTCATGTAATATGGTACACACCTTCTCATCGCTTTCTTTGATGGCCATGTGCCACTCTGCCATGTCTTCAACAACATTGTTTTTACCTATTATTGTAACTAATACTAACTAAAAGTTTTAAACCTAGACTAGACTATATTAGACTATTGGGAATTGAACAAAATAAGAATGACAACCCATTTTATCTACAAATTTCCCTTTTTTATGTAGCTTTTATTTTCTAACTTTCAATGTTTGTTTTTTATGACAAATCGTGAAACTGAATTTAAAAACAAGTTCTACCTACCCAATTGAGCTGAAATTTTGCATACCTGTCAAGTTCCGATGACAATACAACAACATATTATGGTGACAGCGAGCTGATCTGATGATGGAGACGAAGGTGGACAACGAAACCCCTCGATGATAAACAACACTTATTTCATAAAAGCTTGTTTTTAAAAATATATTTCTCAACTAACTTAACTTGTTACTATAAAGCTTAATTCCAGTGACTGATTGATATGATTGTTCCTCCAGAAGGAGCTGTTTTAGGGGGGGGGGAATGTTCTTGGAAAGTGTAAGGGGGGGCAGGTGATCAGGATTTAGGCAATGACGTTTCGAAAAATCCCAGATGGCGGCCGTCAGAAATTGAGGTTGAGTCTTCAAAAGTGGTAGTCCTGAAAGAGGAAGGGAGAGATTAAAAAAAGTGAAAAAAATCATGATGGCGGTTCCGGAATCGCTTGTTGATCTAGTAGTTAGCTAGTATAATACCAACGCAAAAGCATTGATGCGTTACTAAAGTAACCGCAAAAATAAGTTAAAATAACAATACCACTATTCAATGCTTTAAACTCAGCAGTAGTTAACAAAAGAAATCTAATCAACCAGTATAAATGCATTAAAAGACAATGGATAAACTTTTACTGAAGCGTCTAATCACTGACTATTGCCTCCAGTAAGCCTTGGACTACACGGAGATTATACCAGTGTATAAAGCAGTGTCTGGCACAGTATACGATAAGATAATCAGTATTACTTACTTGCCAGATAGCTAAATATTTTACGCAAGCAAATCAACTTCCTGGGAGCAGCTGCTATGAGTTAGAAGATTATATTGTAATAAGTAACTCTTGTTCACAGTTCGTCATGAAAATCATAGGTGACCACACTCCAGTTAGTGCAAAATGGAATTATCGGTAACGGTTTTATCGCGTCATCGCCATCATCCTCATCAGCCTATAGAAGTCCATTGCTGAACATAGGCCTTAGAATGCCACGACGAACGGTCTTGAGCCGCCACCATCCATCGACTTCCTGCGACGTTTATAATGTCTTTAGTACATCGAGTGGAGGGCCTTCCTACACCGCGTCGTCCGGTTTGTGGTCGCCACTTGAGAACCTTTATTCCCCAACAGTTATCAGTTCTTCGAGCTATATGACCGCCAATTGCCACTTCAACTTACTTATTCTGAGAGCTATGTCGGTGATCTTAGTTTTTCTACGTATTTCCTCATTTCGGATTCTATCACGTAGCATTTATCGCTTATTTTGTTTATTTGGCGTATTTTGTGACGTTTTGAATGCATTGCAGCTACCGTGATCGCAGGTCTTCATGTAGGTAGTTAACTTACTGTTTCTGTATTGGCATACTGGTATCGCCAGCTCAGCATTTGCAATGAGTTAATTGTTTCATCCAGCAAACCCAGCGTAATAAAACTCGCTTTCCCGTATTTTCGAATACATTTCGGAGAATCATATTTATATCACGTGTGAACGAACGGAATTAAATTGGAACGACATTTTTGTCGAAACTAAATGTAAAAATCTTTTTAATGCTCTAATTTTAATGTAAAATCCCCGACTATTTTTAGTATTCTATTCATCATCATCATCACCAGCCTATTTACGTCAACTGCTGGACGAAGCCTCCCCCATATAAAATGGGGGGATTTGCCATAATCACTGCGCTTGGCAGGTGGATTGGTGATCGCAGTTTGATGTTAAGTGCTCAGGTAGCCCATCCCCTGGTTCCCTTAGTAAGGCTTTTTTTTACATCCACGGGAGGAGGAGGGGTATATTCTTAGGTCGGACATAGTACGACAACTTACAACCACACCATATTAGATCATAAGGTCTTAGATTTACAAAAAGCTGTTTCAAGAGTATTCTTCAAATAATAACCAAAAAATATTTATTTATTTATTTATTTTAATGCCACGACGAACAGTCTTGAGCCGCCTCCATACGCTGACTTTTTTTATTTATTTTTTATACTACTTGGCAAGCTAACAAGCATACGGCCCACCTGATGGAAAGTAGTTACCGTAACCTATGGACACCTGCAACACCAGGGGCATCACACGCGCGCTGCCGACCTTGAGACATAAAGATAATTCCCTAGTGGTTCCTTCAACCACAAACCATACCATACCTCAAACTGGTCACTGACCTAACGAAGAAACCAAGAAAGAACTGGTTTAATTAAAAACGAACGAAATAAGTGAATATTTTATCGATTACAAGAAGACATTACGCCAGAAAACCACTTCCATATTCAGGCTTGGAACTTTTATGTTGGTATGTTCACCTCCATGAAATATTTGGCTACCCTCCAACGTCGACTATTACAATGCCAACATATATTTCACATTCTAATCCTTAAATTCAATCTAAATTGAGACTTATTTACAGAGCAGTAGAGTTCTAAACAAGATTGAGAAGTGTAGAGTTAAGTTGGTCAAGTTGTGTTATAAGTTGTCGAAAGTTTTGAAGCTTGATATTTTGCCAATACGTGTGTTGTTGCGAATTTTTCGGCCTAAAGGAAAATTGATGGGATTGATATGAATTATATAACTGTGTTGAATGATCGGGAAATAATCTTATTATTTTTGGATAACATTTGGTAACCTACTTATATTTAGGGTTTGGAATATTCCTGTGATTTATGGAGTTGTTTAAAATTAAAACCAATCAATTCCACAACTTAGAGGTCTTATGACGAGCTTTGCATTGCAACTTTCGAATTGCGAGTCGTGAGCGATCACCGTGACTTACGTAGCATCTATTAAGGCCACAGCACACCGGTTGCGTACACGTAGACGTACCATGACGTTGTAATGTATGGAACTGTATGAGACTTGGCACAACGCTTGCGTGACGTGCACGCAAGCGTGTACATTCGTACAGACGCGCGTGTTTACGTTACGTGCTGCATACGCAGCCAGTGTGCTTTGGCTTTTAATCATTCTGTGCCACGCAGTCGATAGAAACAATTTCAATTTCAATTTTAATAGCCTTTATTAAACAAATCTTAATTCTAGTTTACAAAATCTTATCATTAGACATCAGTAATTTGATTGTTTTGCTTTTCAGCATAGGCCTCCCCCAGCCTTTTCCAAAGTTTGCGATCTTGAGCTTTCCTTCTCCAAAGAACTCCTGCAGCTACGCTGATGTCGTCTTCCCACCTTTGAAATGGTCGACCTCTGGCTCTTTTCCCTTGTCTTGGGTACCATTCGATCACGTCCTTGGCCCATTTATCTTTTTTACACCTCAATATATGGCCTGCCCACTTCCATTTCAGTTTCTTAATTGTGTGTGTTATGTCTGCTATTTTTGTTCTATTTCTTATAAGCGCAAGGCTTATCCTATCTTTTCTTCTTACATTTAACACGCTTCTTTCTATGCTGTGTTGGCAAGTTTCAAGTTTGCTGATATTTTCTTTAGTGAGGGGCCATGTTTGGCAACCATATGTCATTATAGGGAGAATGCAAGAGTTAAAGACTCGACTTTTTATTTTTAATGGTATTTCTGGATTTTTTATTATTTCCTTAAGAGACCAGTACCTTTTCCATGTTGAATTTATCCTATTTTGAATTTCTTTGGAAGTTAGATGTGCCACGCAGTCGATAGAAGCCTAGATTAATGAATAGAATGAATACGTAAGTCGCATTGAACGCTCACAATAACTCGCAAATCGATAGTTGGAATTTAAACAATAAAAACTTTCATTATAAACTGATTCAACTGATTCTTGTTACAATTGATTGGGTTGAAACAAGAAGCACTCCAAAACTCGTAATAAGCCTTATGCTGGAGAAAACTCCGCAACACCACGGCCCGGCTGTGGTTGCCAGCCGAGCTGCGTTGTGATATAAGAAAATGGTCGAGAGACATCACACCGAACGCGGTTCGAATGCGATGACAGTCAGAGCCATTTGGAACTAAACCGCAGCGGCCCGGCCCGCAGCCCGCGTTCAGGGGATTAAAATCATTAATTAATTAATAATTAATTAAATGTCGATTTAAATTCCACGGTGGATTAATTAATTAATTCAGCATACGGCCCGTATGCTTGTTTGCTTACGTAGTAGTATAAAAAAAATTAAGTTGGGAAATTACGTAAATAACATTTTTCTGCTTAATTTATCGAAACAAAATGTAATTTATTACCTTGATAAGTCTTAAACAATTATCTACAAAATTGTATTTGTAGTTTTTCAATTGAGGCAAAACTTAGTGTATTCGCTCCGTGCGTCTCTACATTAGTATGGTATGAGTTAATTTAGAAACGATTTATTCTAAATAAATTGGTCATAATAAAATATGGCTAGTTTAGATTAAGCCATAACGTCTTGTTAGTAAACAAATAACTTTTCCTGCATAAGACCGCCTTTAACCAAGGTTATTAGCACAACAGATAATAAGCCGAGTAATCTCTGTTTAATTAACTTTCTGTTTCTTACTCTCGCCTTATTTGTTTTTACTTATTTCGTAGGATTAAAAGTCTGGACTATATTACAGAAGAGCTAGCTATAACTAGGTAGCTATTGAGCGAGGCTCAGTTGGTTTGGTTATTTACTAAACTAGACGTATTAAAATTATGTGACAAAACAGTAAATCACATCAAAATCCGTTCAGTAATCAAGTTAAGTTACACTCACATCGTATAAATTATGTGGAAAATAAGAATGTAAGAGTTTTTGGAAGTCATCCCGCCCTATTCCCTAACTGAAAGTCACTCGGTGACTAACGTTGGACAAGTAAAATTACCATCAATTGAGCAATTGATGATAATTTTACTCGTCAAACGTAAGTCACCGGGTGACTTTCAGTTAGGGACCCTATTCCCTGACTAAAAGTCACTCGGTGACTAACGTAAAAAGAACTAACGGGGTTTTTATAGGTAGTAAAATTTATGTTTCAATACAAGTTTTTATTTTTATCCTAAAAGTGTAATACCTCTAAAAGCACTAGCTATTAAATAAGCATTAGTACTCAAGGTTATTTAAATACAAAAATAATACAAAGTATTGCTTTTCTATTTAGGCACTCTCCAGCATTTCTCAAAATCACGCCAGTGTCACGTCATTTGTATTACCATCATAAAGAACAAACCTTTCAACGCGGGTCCTACCTACCTACATATTCGCACAACTTTTACTATGAACCTTGATAGAAGAGATTTGAGAACACCTTTATACAACTTCAGTACAGTATTGTTATCATTTAATATTTTACTGACTAATCTTCATTTTACTTGAACCCGTGTCTGTGAGTTTTCAAGTGTGTGTGTATGTATGTTTTACCTATTTCACTTCGCATAACATGCCTTTGGTAAATAAAGACCACCAACGTCCATGTTATCTACGAGCCAACATCAAGAGTGCCTACTCAACTATCTGTTCAGTAGTCTGTGTGTCATTGGACACTTAATATTACCATCAGAAAGGCCTTCCAGCCTTCCATGTCCCAATGGGCCTTTATTGAAAAATCTTATGGATTTCTGCGTATGTGCTTTGGATTCAAAGTTTATGTCATGGGATTTGATGTCATCTTTTTATGGTAAATAACATGTTTACTGCCTGTTTTCTTTTGAGAATACGCCTGGATCTCACCTTTTAGAACATTATGATAATGATATTGTCAGGGTTCCGCATACAAAGAATGCGAAACGGGAATCTAAAAGGAAGAAGAGACGGTGGAGCAAGGAAAAAGAGGCGTTGGAGCACGTGATCCTGGATTGTGCGGCCACAAAAGAGACCAGGGCTAAGACGGATATGCAGGAGCTACGTCTATCCTGCTCTCCATCATCGACGCCTTCGGACACACTTGATGAATTGATGAATTAGTAAATTTGATGAATTGTTGAATGAATGAATTTTTGAATGATGTTAATGATTAATTGAATTGTGAATTATTATTTTTAGGTACTTACTGCGTTTTTTTATATACTCACTCATCATTATAAACCGCAACTGGGCTATCCATCAAATTTAATAAATGGAAGGTATAGCGGTAGTTACAGAACAAGTTTTTCACTTAATGTAAATACTGCAAGCCTATCAAATAAGTGCACAAGCCTTACAATGTAATGTATTGTTTTGAGTTAAGTATATTGAACTTAGTTTTAAAAAATTGTAATATTGCTTGATTTGTGGAATAAAAAAATATTATTATTATTATTGCTTTAACGGTGTTGCCACCAACCCAAAGTCCTGCTCCGTTACTTTAAATAGCTGAGCTGGCTGGGGTAGGGCTAGCACAGGGGAACAATGCACAATACCCCCCACAGCGGGACGTCAGTGCAGGTTTTAACACGAAGTGGGGACTTAGAATTAGAATTAGAGGGACCCTAGAAAGATCATTACTATAAAGTTGAACATTTTACTAAATAGTACTAAGACGGATAACGTATACCTAATACGTCTAATACGTCATCCGTCAATTTCTCTGTCTGTTTGGATTCAATCATAGGGATATATTCGGCAGCTGTATGAGTTTTAATACGTTATATAACATCAGTATTATTGTAAGTCAGAAAACGTACCGCGGGTTTAGTACGACTTTTGATAGTTTTCGAAACTATATGAAGCTTCGTTTCCTTCCATACATTTACTGACAGTTTCCTTAATTTTCTTCTCGTTTTCGCTAGGGGGCGCTGCAAGTAAATATATGGAAGGAAACGAAACTTCATATAGTTTCGAAAACTATCAAAAGTCGTACAAAGTCCTCGGTACAATAGAATTAGCTAATACTTTATCGGAGCAGCGTAGCACTTTCGTAGATCTAGCGTAGCGGTTAAAACATGTCGCTACGTGTTTTTGTAGCAAAGCGTAGGTAATTTTTTTTCATAAACGTTTTTGTTCCCGATCTCTTGCACTACAAACTCCTACATACGCGGTCCGATTACACAATCAATTCGTGCACAAACTACCAATGAAATAATGTTCATATCCATTTATTTGCTTATTCTCTGGTATTTAAGCAGTTTCCATGGCCGTATTTTACGTAACTTTGTACTTTTTTTTTTTTCTACCTCTTTGGCGCGGCGGGCGGGCGATCTAGTACCCATAACACAAGCTCTGCTTAGCTTGGGGCTAGATAATGTTGTGAAATGTCCAGCATTATTTATTTATTTTATTTTATTTATTTACCCCATCTTAGACCTCAATATCTCATCCACCCCGGACTGATTTTTCTCATAACCTTACCTAAAAATTAACCTTTCATATTTAATTTCATCGGATGAACAGTTCGAAAGTTATTCTTAGACAAACATATATCTACAAGCACAGATTTGACCAAGTTTTAACTTGTTAATCATTTTGGTCGTTCAACGAGTGTGTAAGCTCGCTGGGTCCTAAGAAATGTTTCAATCTTCAGTAAGACATTCAAAAATGATTCCTGTGATTTTAATTAATAAAATACTTTTAACTTTGACTTAGGTTGTATAGTATTTAAAGATAATTTTGAGTGCGCAAAAAAACACTAAATTTGATGATGATATGTGCCAGTTTCAAAATGCAACTTTCATCATGTCATCATCATCATCCTGTTGAAGGCCACTGCTGGAAATAGGCTCCTATAAAATGCCACGACGAACGGTTTCGAGTCACCTCCGCCCAATGACTTCCTGCTACCTTTATAATAACATAACATAACACCCAACAGTCACATGCACAGTACTGATCCCACACTAGGATTCCCTGCATCGTGGGTATCAAGGAACTACGAGGACCATGGTACCACAACACCCAGACCCGGAACAAATATTTGCAGATCATGTGAACATTCGTCCTACAGCGAGAATCGAACTTACCAAGAGGTGCCTCTTGCGTCTCAGCCGGCTACTCGCCCACTACGCCACAGGGGTCGTCAAAAAGATAATGTCAATGTTCCATCGTGTCCATTTACTACGTTGTCGTCGTATTTTAGTGATCAAGTAGATATACCTCTATTTATACAAACGTGAGCCACAATTCTCCGAAACTAACATAATAATTCTATGCATTTCACGTCATTAAGTTTTGCATATATAAACGCGCTCCAACATGAATGCTGAGCAAATATTTGGACTCTCAGCATTTATTATGCAGGAATACTTGGGGGTGAAATATAATGTACCATCTCGGAAGTAATGGAATGCAAAATGTCATTTGCCAGTATTCAATATTTACCCAGATACGAGTATTGTATGACCTATGGAGTGCGGAGAATATAATCCAATAATTTGTTTCTCATGTTTTTCTATAAAAAACCAATACAGCCAAAATTACTCAGTCAGTTTCTCTCCATAAAAGCCAAAATAAACAAAATACACTCGAGAGCAATGAATCCGGGTCACTTAAAGAATGTTAAAATCTCGGAAACTAAAAATGATAGATTAATGCAATAAATTGTATTTAATAGACAATGTAATACTCCTTAAATGAAGGTAAAAAAAATATGAGTCACCATACATTTTATTAACACAAAATTACATAAAGAAAAAAACTGCTGATCTCTCCTTAAAACAAAAATAGGAAACATGAAATTTTTGAACTTTATTACGATTTTCTTGAATTTTAATACTTCGTATTGCCTCCTCGTGCTTTTTTAATTTAATTTTAATTTAATTTTTTTTATTATTAAATTTTAATTTTAAATTTTAATTTTAATTTTTTTTTAACTTAATTTCGTAGTTCCATCTTCGAAAGTGGCCCTTTTTCAAATTTGATTTTTTTATGATATAACTTTACAATAACTAAGAAGTTTTAATACCTTCATTTAAGGAGTATTACATTGTCTATTAAATACAATTTATTGCATTTTTAGTTTCCGAGATTTTTAGGATTCTTTAAGTGACCCGGATTCATTGCTCTCGAGTGTATTCAAGACTCACCTTCCATTTCGTTTGTCATATATACCTAACGGATGATTCACGAGTGATATCTCACTTTTCGCCAATATCCGTCAATACGGCGAGGCAGGATTGAAAAGTGATTGTATCACGAAGCCACCTAAGGCTACCTGTGCCTGCATCAGTTTATGTGAGCTTATATGTGGTGTGATTGATAAGCGGTTTTCTTTAATTGTTTCACGCTCCGTGATGACCTCCGTGGTACGGTGGGCGAGTAGCCTTGGTAAACGGGCTAAGACGCGCGGTGAGGCGGTGCGGTTTCGATCCCATTGTAAAAAACAATGCCGTTTTTGTTGCTCTGATTCTTCTACTAAGCTTGGTTGCATTGGAACAGGAGTTATTTCGCCTGGTTCACCTGTCCCTACCAAGGTATTCCTACTGGTAATCGCCTGGTACAACTATTCTTCCCAAGGTTTCCTTACTGGTAGGGATAAGTGGAAAACAACTACTTAGATCTACCGGTTGTGATAGGTGGAAACTCTAAGCTCACTTATCTCTACTTTTAGTTTATAAAACGATTCAAAATTATCCTTGTCCATAATAAATAAAATTCAAAAGAATTTTAATTCGAAAACGCAACATTGCGGAACAAATGTTTCCATAATCTGCAAATATAATGTTCCACGTCTGGATTTTGTGGTACATGGGCTGCATAATTCCTACGACACAGGAAATCCTAGTACGGGGTCAGGACTGTGTATATAATAGATGGGTTATGTTTATTTCCAAATAATCGTTGTATGTAAAGCAGAATGAACACTGTTCATTCTGGCAAAAGGTTGCCTGGAAAAAATCGCACTCAGCGGTAAGGCCGCCCAATACTGCTAATCACTGTTAATTTTAATGATTCCTATTATGTATTCCTGGTGTATAACAAAGTGTTAATCTAATCTATCTATCTATCTGTTTTTTTATTCTATCGTTCCTAATTGTTCTCTCCACTTTGATGAATACACCTTTACACTTTGCGGCGTAACTCTACAGGCAACTCATTTTAATACAAAAATGGTAATGAGATTACTCGTTTTACCTAACACTTTATAAAACAAAATTTTATACTTTTTTGTCGGTTTTGGCCGCTTTTAAATTAAACACACCATAATACTGTTTTTCCTACGTTTCTTAAACACAATCAATACCCATGTAAAACCAATATTAACCGTTGTAAAAGTTTAAGAAATACAAAATTGAGGCTTTTTTGAAAAAGATCCGCCAAATCTTTCATCTTAGAGTCTCTTGAAAACATACAACAGCTTTTATCTCCTTTCCGAAGAAACCTCCTTGACCCGCCCAATGTCTCATAAATCGCGTAAACTTTTATCTTAACGCGAGTTACGAGGGCTTCAGATACGAGTACTCACAAGATGATCCAAAAAGTTTTAGACTCTACATGAGATTTTAATTTAATGGTGGCTAAGAGCTTTAGTTTTTGATACCATATCGTACCATTCATGGTACTGACCAATATTATTTATGATGTAGAGGCGCTTTAGTTTAAACCCGGACTTTTTGGGCAATTTTCGTTGGTATAAAATTTGTCCTGGCTGCCTTATTTAGGAGTGTGAAATACTGGAAGAAAGCGTTAGCCGAGTTGGTCGTGGAAATCAATGGCGGCGATGAGCTCACCACTTGTCACGTCTTTATTCCTGTGACTGTGCAACCCACAATGAAAAGAGGCCCTTTGAGGCTCTGCTTAATACCCCTTATTAGGGGAAAAAGCGTGCGTTTATGTATGTATGTATATTCAAAATGTTTACCCTAGCTAAAGTACAGTGACCGTGGTGATCTCAGCCTTAGAATAGAGCAGCACCAACTCCTCCAATGAATTTCGTAAAAACCGACTGAGGGATAACGCCAAAGGATGGGCCGTAGCACTCATCTGATGCCCAATTCTCTAATTTAAAAACATTCAATTCGCAGTATAATCTCGTCTCAGTTGCACTGTCACGTATAGTAACTATTACTTAATCTTCGGGTTTCTTGCGAAGAATATGTAATAGTTACTATGCGAAACAGTGCGACTGACACGAGACTGGAATGTTTTTTAAATAAGAGAATTGGGCCTCTGATTATTAACACCCTACGATCACCAATCCACCTGTCAAGCGTGGTGATCAAAGCGGGGTGACAAATCCCCCCATTGCATTCTATGCAATAGAATCCCTCAGATGAGAGATGGCCTCGTTCATGGACATCTACTGGCTGATGAAGAAAGTTCAATACAAAATATATTATAAATAGGTAAATACTTTTTTGTGACAAAAACAAAATTTTATACTTTTAAGTGTACTGGTAGAAATTCTATGCATCATTCTCTAAATTTAAACTTAGCTAAATTTATCGCGGTCTCTTTTAATTCAGCCTATTAGAAAGAGCGCACAATAATTTCAGCGCACTTTAAATTTAGGTAATACTGCACAACAATAACACCTATAAGATAATGCGATGCGTCATGCAAAGTTGAAAATAATTATGTGTTTACTATGTACTATATGCAAAAAGCCGCATGCAGCTTCTCACCATCAGATGATAACTAAATTTCATTACCAAACGCGAGTGCTGTAAACAACTAACAACATAGACATTAAGTGGCGGCTCTGGTAACCGCTAAGTGCTATGCTACCTCACAATGGTGAACTCAAACAAGCACTGTAACCTGTGTAGACACAGTTAAATGTGAACACCTAGGTAAACGTATATAAATCCCTCAAACAGAGGGCTTTTTCGATACTATATGAAGTTTCGTTTCCTTCCAAACATTTACCTACTTGCAGCGCGCTTGTTAAAATGAGAAGAAAACTAAGGACGCTGTCAGTAAATGTATGGAAGGAAACGAAACTTCATAAAGTATCGATAACCTCAGAATAATAACATTGTTCTAAGTCGAAAACTATCAAAACTCGTATTTAGCCCCCTGAATGACGGCTTTTCTCAAACATGCTTGGATATTCGATCATTGTTTTATGGTGGCACTTCACTTGGCGTATTTGCGTAAATGTTTGCCAAGGCAAACAACATTGTATTCTGATGGAATCATAGTTGATTTTACCTTGGATAAATAACGCAAACATTTGCGAACATACACCAAGTGAAGTTGCACCTTTAGAGAACCTATAAAATAATAATAATAACTCACCCGCCGCAACCGCCATATTCGTACGAAAATCAATAACTGTCGTGTTGTTTCAATATGCAGAGGTTTCATTACGAGATTTATTACGGCCCGTATTAATAAATCAAACTTGACTCTGAAAACGATCTTAAGTGTGTTTCAATTTCAAAATTCCCATACAAAAATGAAATTTTTGGTGTTCTCAATACCGTTCTCAGAGTTGAGTATAAATAGTCTAATAATACGGCCAAGGCATATTTCTCACATTTCTAGATGTAGGTACCTATGCTAAAGAAAGAGATTCACGTCAGAACTAAAAAAATTGTGTCTATGCATGAAAAATGTATGTCATTTTAATGGAGTTGATTTAACATTACTTTTCATTCAAAAAACCGACTTCCGCCATAGTTTTCGACTAAATATCTGGATGAAAAAAAAATTATGGAAGAACCATTGTGGTGAAAGTGTTATGATACTTTCCGAATGCAAATGCTTGGTTTGTTCCTGAAAATATCAAAATCGCCATAATCAATATTTGAGGAGTTCTCTCAATTCCTCATGGCTTCCATCATCAGAACTGGATTCTAAAAAAATGGGACCAATCTGGAAGTATATCTATTCAAATAAAAAAAGAATTTTCCAAATCGGTTCATAAACGCCGGAGATATGAGGTAACAAACATTTTAAATAAAATTCAACCGAATTGAGAACCTCCTCTTTTTTGTGAAGTCGGTTAAAAATGAGCGCAAGCAAAGAAAGAGGTGCCGATGAAATGTTTTGATGCCGCCTGAAAATCAAAAAGCGGCAAGAGCCAAAGTAGAAAACTTGTTGCCGCCAAAAATGTCTTTGGGTGACGGGCGCAGTACAATGTCACGTAGTGTGCGTCGTAGGTAGGTGGGCGTGACCTAAGCAGTATTTGTTAGTACCAGGTAATTACCGCTTATCATCAGGTAAGCAACATGAAACTAACGCCACAAAAAAAAAACATGAGTACTTTGTTCAATGGAAAAATGAAACAATTAACTCATTAACGCATTTTTGAAAAAGTACTCTATTTCTGAGATGAAAAGCTCAGATCACAGATATGTTTTTTTTCATTCTAAGTCAAAACAAGCTGAGATCAACTTTGGCTTATCTTCTAACCTATCCAATAGAAGGGTCTTGTGACATAATATGTGCGTATGAGAGCCTTCAAAATAACTTGTACTCACAGTAACCTAGCTTTCACTTTCTACAAACAGGGATATTTGCTGTAACAGAGTGCATTTAATTATTCATACTGCTTAATAAGCCATGTACATTCTAACTATAGGTAAACACATTACATAACATAACACCCAACAGTGACATATACATAGTCTTGATCCCACACTAGGATTCCCTGTATCGTGGCTATCAGGGACTACAAGTACCAAGGTACCGTTACACCCAGATCCGAAACAAATATTTGCAGATCATACAATAGTAGATTGTATCATAAGGGAGCAAAATAATATTTTTACGGCGAGGGCGCTTTTTTGAATCCAGAGCGAAGTGAGTTGGATTCAAACTAAGTCGCCCGAGCCAAAAATATATTTTGCGCCCGAGTGTTACACTCTACTTTTCATCACCCACTATGAGAAAATAAAAGGCGCTTCATATTTTATTGAACGAGCGAAGCGAGTTCTCTGAGTCAAGTTGGAAGAATCGGCGTTTGTATGTATGTATGTATGTTTACCCGATGAAAACTTCCTAACCGTTAATTCGATCTTCATGAAATTTAGTCTAGGGGTAGATAGTATTAGTACAATTTGTAGGTAAGGTTATGAGCTATATCGGTTGGGGGGTTGATGAGATATTGGGTTCCAAGAGGGGGTAAAAAAAATAAAAGTGTGACAGTCAGATCAAGTGGGATGGCTAATGAAATAGCTTTAGTTGGACATTTCAAAACTGTTTTTAAAAAATGGAAAATATGTTATGACTTAAGTAGGTACCTAAATAGACGGGCTAATTAAAGTGTCATCACGAGGTCTCAGTCCGGGGTGAACCACTAGTTTCAAAACAAAACCATGAATTTCTAACAATCCGTGAAATTTTACGAAAATGCGTTTTTCATTTGTTTTTTATTCAGCCGGCGCGAACAATATTTTTGTTCAAATACTAAGATGTTCCAAATTCAAAAATTGCGCCGCAAAGTTAAGGTGAATGCTCTCGTTGCCTTGCCCATACAAAATAATTTAAGTATTTTTTCAATCCACAGATTGTCGTTCTTTATATCGTATTTTTTTTTCGATTTTCTAATGATTATCGTACTCGCAAATGGTTATTTCAAATAAAAATTTACTAAGGGTAATTTTTAAAATTAGTTTGAAATACGACCAATTTTACGTATGTGTGAGTGTTTTTAATGTCCATTTTGAGTCGCCACCTACCATCGAAGCGTGATATTTTTACGAAGAGCACCCTGTTTTGTTTAATTTGACAGAGATGGCGGTTAAATGGACCTCGAGCACCGAGTTTTGAGAAAGATAGTGAAAGATGGCGCTAAATAAATAAAAGTATGCTTCGCGTTATTTTCGGCTCTGTCACCAAAATTACGAAACGCGAGGTTGCCAGATCGCCAGACCGTCACGATTTGCGGCGTTGCCGGTCTGGCAACGCTACGTCACAAGTTCAGTGCTTGCTAGTCACCCGTAATTATTAGGCTTTATGAGCTGGCTCTGATAGGGTTGCCAACCGTTCGTTATAATCATAGTTTACAAAGTTATTTGCGGCTATGTTCTTTATACTTTGCAATAGCAACAAAGTAGGTACCTTCGAGAAAATACTTTATTGTAACGTACTTTATTGAAACTCAAGTTTCAGTTTTATAAAATAAAAATAAAACAACGAAAGAATATGTAAAAACTATACTTTCGTAACTTCATTCGCAGCAATAAAAAAAAATATTATTATTCATTGACCGAGCGAGCAAAGCAAGGTAAGTCCTTGCAATATAATATGGCAAAATTTGCTATCGTCTGTTCGGATGTATGTACCTATGTACGTAAGTACTCCCGTACGTCGCATTTTTCAATTAATCTTGATGAAACTTGATATATAAACTTACTTATATATTTATTTTACAATATAGTTTTTGAGAAAAAATAAAAATGAAAACCATTATTACGTGAGCTCTCATTTGTTAGAGTTTCAACGACTTGTGGTTCAAGTAAGATTGGGTATATGCTAGATCGGGCTATGGATGCGATTTTTAAACTTTATCGAAAAACAAGATAGTTTGTGTTCTTGAGGTATTCTGTTCGCAAAACTACTAGTTTTTATAATCCGACCGTGTACCGTGCTGTGATTCAGAAACTCGGTGTAGCAACCCTATGATAATATATCAATGTCAAAGTGTAGTATGAAGTTGTAATCTCGCTCCTTAAATGCAAAAGAGCCACAAGTCGAAAATTCATTTTTTTACTGGAAAGCCTATCAAAGTTTTGATAGTAGTTTTTTTTGTATTACTTTATAAATCTTTTTTTCTACATATATGTATGGTATATTTTAAGATGCGTATTTTGAACCTTACACTACCTTGAAATTTACATTGAGATCAATGTAATTAAATGCGGAAGAAACTTATCCATAACTATCACCTCTTCATCTAGCAATATTACAAAATAAAATACTCCATAAATCTTTGACTTACTAGTAGTAACGATGAGATCTACGATCAATAATATCTAAGTCATCGCAGTAATCTCATTAAGTGTTTCATTACTATACATAAATATCCTTTAGCTTAAATAATCAATTTTAAAATAAGTAAGTATAAAAAGTTTAACATTACTTTGGGATCACATCATTTTCAATCAGTTTTAGGATGCCCTGTTTTTTTGTCTCAGCAACTTGTAGCTTTTTGATATTATTTTATTTCATTTACTTGGGAAAAATCTGTATCCTGAGAAGTTTTGTATAAAAATATATTTTAATGTTGTTGATCAGTTCTAATAACTTTGAGGTCTGCCCTTTACGACTCTTCCTTTGGAAATCCATGTCAGGAGGCTGAACACTAGGAAGTACTGAATCAACTGATTGGTAATCAATCATCTGTACTGCTGTCTGAGCTTGAAGATGAGGATTCACTTGAGTTTATCTGAATCGCTGTCTGTACTTTCCTCAATAACTAAATTGGTTCATTGCTCTGGACTTCCAAAATCAGATAATGTTTTCATCAAGTAACGATAGGCTAGGATTGTGTTGGCTGTCTGTCTGGTATGGAATTTGTACCATTTTTGATAAAGCGATTAAGATAGAGACTCCAGTAAATCCTCATCTATAAGCTCAGACAGCAGTACAGACGATTGATTACCAATCAGTTATGATTCAGAACCTCTTAGTGTTCAGCCTCTTGGCAAAGATTTTCAAAGGAAGAGTCGTAAAGGCATACCTTAAAGTTATTAAAACTGATCAACAACATAAAAATATATTTTTATACAAAACTTCTCAGGATTCAGATATTTCCCAAGTAAATAAAATAAAATAATATCAAAAAGCTACAAGTTGCTGAGACAAAAAACAAGGCATCCTAAAACTGATTGAAAAGGATGTGATCCCAAAGTAATTTTAATAATCTTAAAAGTGATTATTTAATTCAAAGGATACTTATGTATGATAATGAAACACTGTATTTTAAGACTGATTGTACGGACTGATTGTAATAACAGTCATTTAACAAATATTGCATGTTTGTTTAAACAATTACAACCATAATCACGTTAATCTTATATGCAAAACAGACACATTTCCAAGTACTGCGGTTTCGTTTTAATAAAATAGTAATCAAACTTATTGAACTTTCATTCAAAAGAAACGCATTCCAAAACCTGACACTTTTATGTTTCGTAATAAAGTTATTATTATTATTATTAACTGGAAAGATGGCTGCTTTGCTGTGAAGTTAGTCATCAAAGTCTCAAAATGCTAAATGGGTAGTTGTGTGATTGAACTATTTTAAACGCTAAAACCATGGGTGTCTTTTTCGAATATAAAAATTGGAATCATCTAAATGCCATTTTTGCATTAAAAACGATATTGAATTTTTTTGATTTGTGGCCCTTTTGAATTTAAGGTGTTCTGTTTGTCTGTGGTTACCTAGCCTAGTGCACTCCTTGACTTATTTTCTCTATGGTCCTTGTCTATGGTGCACTGTGGGTGTCATGCGATTAATTTTCTTTGGGGCGGTGTCTTTGAAACGAGTGCAAGCCAGGTTAAAACGGTTTCACAGTGAAATTTCGTAAGTAAACAGATATTTACATAATTTTAATGTGTTACTAGTAGAGTAGTACTATTATAGAAGATGCCTGCCCTTTGTTTGAAGCCTTCGTCGTTGTTGTTCTTGGACATAGGACTCCCCCTTAGAATGCCACAACGAACGGTATTGAGCCGCCTCCATCCACCGACTCCCCGCTACTTTTATAATGTCTTTAGTCCATCGAGTGGAGAGCTTTCCTCTAACGCGTCGTCCGGTTTGTGGTCGCCACTCGAGAACCTTTATTCTCCAACGGTTATCACTTCTTCGAGCTATATGACCTGCCCACTGCCACTAATTCTGAGAGCTATGTCGGTGACCTTGGTTCTTCTACGGATTTCCTCATTTCGGATTCTATCACGTGGTGAAACTCCTAGCATAGCTCTCTCCATAGCCCGTTGCGCGACTTTGAGCTTGTCTATACGGCCAATATATAGTTAGCGACCACGTCTCAGTGCCGTAAGTCAACACTGGCATGTAGATTTTCGTCTTGAGGCTCTGCGGTATCGGCGACGAGAAGATTTTTTTTTATGCTACTTGGCAAGCAGACAAGCATACGGCCCACCTGATGGAAAGCAGTTACCGTAGCCTATGGACGCCTGCAACACCAAAGGCATCACAAGCGCGCTGCCGACCCTGAGACATAAAGATGAAAAAAGTCTCATGTGCCTGTAATTTCACTGGCACCCGTACCCTTCAAACCGAAACACAGCAATGCGAACACTACTGCTTGGTGGCAGAAATAGGTACGGTGGTAGTACTTCCCCGGACGAACTCTTTCACAAGAAGTTTTCACAAAACCAACAAACTAGATATGGCGTAGTTTCCCGAACGCTGCCCATCCGAGTTGGATTCGTCGGTTGACCTCTTCATCTCATCACATCAATATTATAAATGCGAAAGTTTATAAGTATGTTTGTTACTTCTTCACGCCCAAACGGCTGAACGGATTTGAGTGAAATTTGGAATGAAGATACCTAATAATAATAATAAGCAAGCAAGTACCTTGACTTGGCCCACGAGATTACCGCTATGTGGGATGTGGATTCGACGATTATCGTCCCGATAGTTGTTTCTGTGAATGGACTTATAGCAAAGAGCCTCGACAAATACCTTGAGAGGCTCTCACTAAATGGTTGGATCAAGGGTCAGATTCTGAAGGCAGTACTACTGGACTCGGCACGCATAGTCAGGAGGTTCCTCTCTCTGCAGCCCTAGCCTCCGACCGCTTGGGCCTTTGCTCCGCGGTCGGTGGTTTACCGTTTTGTAATATATTTTTTACTATAATGTTTTATATACTATTTGTTTTTATAGATAAGTAGTATTTCTTTATAGTGAAAAATGTATTTTATAACGAGTTTTAAAATAAATCAACGTCATAATAATAATATCATGGTTCACGCGGGTGAAACCGCGAGGCGCGGCTCGATATTTATATTACTTGAAATATATTTAAATTTAATGAATGAAAATGTAATAAGTAAATATGTTATGTTTTCAGATCTTATCTAACACCAAGCTCCCAATTTATGGACGAAATATTTTGAAGCCGAAATTGACGAAGCTGACTCTGGTTGCACGAAAAATAATAATGCACAACAGCAGTCAGCCAGGTTTGATGGCAGAAGATTTGAGAAATGGTCCACATGAACAGCATGAAAATGATTTATACGTTACTCACAGATCGGAACGTTTTTTGTTTATGCTACTTGGCAAGCAGACAAGCTTACGGCCCACCAGATGAAAAGCAGTTGCCGCAGCCTATGAACGCTTGTAACACCAGAGGCATTACACGCGCGCTACCGACCCTGAGACATAAAGATGAAAAGTCTCATGTGCCTGTAATTTCACCGGCACCCGTACCCTTCAAACCGAAACACAGCAATGCGAACACTACTGCTTGGCGGCAGAAATAGGTACGGTGGTAGTACTTCCCCGGACGAACTCTTTCACAAGAAGTTCTACTACTAACAAAACTACTAACTAGTCGTCTGACTGCGAGTCAATTTGGAATAGTGAGGGAGGCAGATTGTTGATTGTTTATCCAATATCATATATTTCCTACACAGTAATATTTGTACACTGTTATGTTTGCAAACGCCGTATCACCACACCCTAAATGAGTTTATCAGCAGCATGATGCCAAAGCTGGTAGCATTTTTCAAAAATGCTATTTTATCTGAAATATATATTGAGACGTGTTCGGAAATATGCAAAGTGCATAGATCTCAATGAAATGACATCATGTACGTAATTTTTTCTCATAAAAATCCCTTACAACATTGTTTAAAACAAAACTATATCAAGAAATGTATTTTTTTCTAGCCACTGATGATCAACCAGAATTAGCAAGTTGAAGTGGCAATGGGAAGGTCATATAGCTCGCAGAACTGATAACCGTTGGAGAATAAAGGTTCTCGAGTGGCGACCGAAAAACGGACGAGGCTGTAGAGGAAGGCCCTCCACTCGTTGGACTAAAAGCATTATGAACGTCACAGGAAATCTGTGGATGGAGGCGGCTCAAGACCGTTCGTCGTGGCACTCTAGGGGACACCTAAATGGACATCTATAGGCTGATGATGATGATCAACTACATCTAATGATGATGAAGATGATGATCTACATTGGCTTGAAGTCAAAGTGGTTTTTAACCGACTTCACAAAAAAGGAGCAAGTTCTCAATTCGGTTGCATTTTATGTTTGTTACCTCATATCACCAGCGTTTATGAACTGATTTAGAAAATTCTTTTTTTATTTGAATAGATATACTTCCAGATTGGTCCAATTTTTTTCAAAACCCAGTTCTGATGATGGAATCCATGAGGAATTGAGGGAACTCCTCAAATATTTTACGCATACATATGGCGTTTTTTTATATTTTCAGCAACAAACCAAGCATTTGCATTCAGAAAGTATCATAATCCTTTCACCACTATGGTTCTTTCATCATTTTTTTTCCATCCTAATATTTAGTCGAATACAATGGCGGAAGTCGGTTTTTTAAATGAAAAGTTATATTTAGAAGAGATGCAATGGGTACTAATGGTAACAATGAATAGAAAATACGAAGGCATAATGTGCAGTTGCACTGATCGCTTACCTATTGATGAGTATTTGTTGACAGTGTATGATATTTCTAGTGGAAAATACTTGTAATTATAAACCAATAAAAATATACCTAGTCTGTTTATTTTTTCTTTTTATTCATTTCTGTAAAAAGACATTCATTTTTGTGGGGGTGTTTGCCATAATTACCACGCATGGCAGGCTGATTGGTGATTGCAGTATCGGTTACTCAGATGGATGCTGCTGCCCATGCACTGGTGTAAACCCTTAGTCGGCTTTTCCGACATACACGGGAGGAGGATTATAGATTCTACGCCGCACACCACGGCACTTTTTATAGGGTGGCAGGAAGTCGGTGGATGGTGGCGGCTCATTCCTTCTAACAATCAATATCGAGATACCTTATAAATATTTTTTAACGCCATCTATATAACATCTGGGGATAATGACAACGCCATCTAGTGAAAAACCAAACAGTGAATGTAGAAGTGTGCGTGCGTGTAATTACATGAGGCAAATTGACAGATCTTATTTATAGTGAATTTGAAATTTCTAACGACTCTTTAACGAAAATTCATGCAGCATCAAATTCTATGACCTACACCGTGCTCGCAAACGGTAAAATTACTCACCAAAGACGCTCGAGTTTTGAACAAAAAATAAAAAAGTCAATATCTGTTTTTCCACGCCATCTAGCGTGAAACGAGCTTTAAGTAATCGAAAGCATCCCCCTTAATTGCGGCGCACTTATTTGAGTTCGATATGTTCCAAATTCAAAAAGTGGCCAAGGGTCCTGGGTTAGTGGAACGATGGTGTCTTATAGCGTCTGCTTATGAACGAGCAGGTTGAGCCAGGCTTTGTCGTGGGCAGACTACTTACTCAGTCTAAATGAATCATATTATACGTACCTATATATAGATATTAGCTATTACAATCACGTAGGTCACTGCCCTCACGTACACAGGGTTATAACCTCATTAGATATACGAGTCGTTTATTGAGGCTGAATCCACTAGGGTTGACTATTTGCCATTTATTGTTCTACGGATTATCACCATCCAACTGCCTTGCAGCTAGCCTGCATTCGGTGTAACAATCCATGTAAGCTTAGTAAAGCGTAGACGCTGTATAAAGGCTACCGTACCTGCTATGGCGCAGTGGGCGAGTAGCCGGCTGAGACGTAAGAGCGTGTTTGATTCCCGCTGCGGAAAAAATGATTGTATTATCTGCAAACATTTGTTCCAGATCTGGGTGTTGTGGTATCATGGTACTCGTAGTTCCTGATACCCATGACACAGGGAATCCAAGTGTGGGATCAAGACTATGTATATGTCACTGTTGGGTGTTTTGTTGTTTTTTAGTGCTATATATGGATGAGGACCGTTTTTACCATGCTTAGAGTTATCAATCATCACTTATGCCTTGTTTGCCGTGGTCGAATACCTAAGAATAGAGGCCTTCTCCTCCCGTGGATGTAGTATAAAAGCATTACACCAGGGGATGGGCAGCAGCACCTACCTGAGTACTTAACATTAAACTGCGATTAACAATCCGCCTGCTACCGTAGTGATTATGGGAAATCCCCCCATTGCATTCTATGGGGGAGGCTTCATCATAACAGTGGACGTCTTAAGGCAGCTGAAGACTTTTTTTTGCCACTTATAAAAATCTGTCATAAGTTAAGTAAAGTTTGACTATTGAATAATGTAAAATAGTGGCAGGACTAATTTTAAACAATTTTTAAATTTAAATGCCGTTTAAAAGTAAGAGGGCCTGTATTTCGGAGACAGGGTTGGGATTTTTTTATGTCACTCTGTGACTAAATATTATCAAATAGGTCGCAAATCACCGTTTTTCAGGAAATTTACTGGAGGAGGCACTTGTATTGATGTCATAGGTATAAGAATTGTAGTCATCAATGAGTTTCAATACATATAAATTTGGAAATCGGAGATTAACGGCAATTTTATTTCATTTCATTTCATTTATTTCGCAAACAATGTCAAATTGTGTCGGAAAAACTAGTAAGCTACTTACATTAAAATTATATGCCAAATTACATTCAATACAATACAAAAAGTTAAAATTAAGAGCAACAATGTTATGTCAATACTTCAATGTCAATACTTATAGGTAGGTAAGTGCATCAAATAATAACAGTGTTAATAATATTATGCAGTACAAAACAGAAAATAACAAATTAATTAAATAAATTGAATACCCGAGTTGAAATATTAAAGATAACATAATATACATATTTACTAAATTAGTGAATGTCATCAGGATGTATCATTACAAACTTTACCGAAGTTTAGTCACTTAATTACTTAAAAAAATCGCATCCCAGTTCGAAAAATTTAAAATCAGTAACTCTTCATCATAACTTATTTCAAAGGTGCTGTCAGAACTTTAAAAAATTAACAAAGATTTAAGTTTGCAAAAATTTAACTATTCTTTATTTTATTGGATAGGTACGGTTATTGGCCTTTTCGAAAGTTGAATGTGTCTGAAAACTTAATTTTGAACAAAAGTAAATGGAAAACGCTGTAAGTAGACGTTAAAAATATATCATCTGCTTTAATAACTTGGACAGGAATGCGCTAAGGACTGGAGACTGAAATATGGCACTTGGAACTTTAGTTTCAAGTTAGTATTTAAAAGATTGTTTGAAATAAATTTATTTTATTTTGAACAAGATATTAACAAAATGGCATTTTGGTTTGTACGGGCAATCTATATATGTTATACTAGTTGCACCCCGCAGTTTCACCCGCGTGAATAATGATGAAAATTGATGATGATGATGAAAAGTAGCCTATGTATTAATCCAGGGCGTAAAATATCTCCATTCCAAATTTCAGTCAAATCCATTCAGTAGTTTTTACGTGAAAGAGTAACAAACATCCATACTCACAAACTTTCGCGTTTATAATATTAGTAGGATAGTAGGATAGTAGGATACAGTATATGTATAATGTTATACATTGTATAGCAGTTTTTCAGTTACGATTATTTCTGAATTCCTTGAATAAATTTATAAATATCCTCTAGTAATTTTGGAAATACCAATAAATACACTTCCTGGCAGAAAACTATGTGGACAAAGACTGGATGCCTTCTGGTGTGTATTGTTTGGCCATTCTGTTGTCACATGTAAGTATTTAAAGCTGGGGTTATAATTTACCCTCCACCCGTCATCAATCAAAGGTTTTAACAACACCATTATCCCTTCTGTTTTATCCTTAATGTAATCAAATATCCGTTTTAATTTAATGAATGTACATGCCATTTTTCTTTGTTCGGATTAGTTGCTATTCGAAACATTATGTGGGATTTAAAAAGTGATTATACCCTTACCCACGTACGAGGTGCTATTATTTGAAAATTACAAGCGGGGTCACTTCACGGTTGTATTTTGAAATTATTATCAAAAACTCCATAAACTGATTATCTCTTCTTCTTTATCATAGACTTCACTGCTGGATGAGACCTCCCCATAGCATTTATAGCGTACACCCATATACCCATTGCGTGCAATGGAGGGATTTGCCGTAATCGGATCGGTAATCGCAGTCTGATTTTAAGTACTCAGGTGGATGCTGCAACCTATCCTCCGGCATAAACCCTTAGTCACCTTATACTACATCCACAGGAGGAGTTGGAGTAGTCCTTTTCTTAGGCCGGAGACTACCACGGCAATTGGCATACTTACCTAAATTCTTACAACGTACCCTTTTGTATTTAAGAATAAGGCCTAGGGCACGTACTTATAATGCTAGGCACCCAGCTTTATAAGTACGTGCCCTAGGCCTAGTTTATAACGAGTTCTCTGTGGTTGTTATGCTGTTCCCTTTGCTGAACAGCATAGATGACTTCCGAGTATCATGGCTGTTGTGACGACAGCAGATTCTAGGGCGAGACTGAAAAACAGCGTGGCTAAGTGCTCGTCCTTTTCTCTTACACTATCTAGTTTACTTAACTGTATATTTAATATTTATTTATTTATTTTTACCTTTGTAACTAATGATAATAATAATAATAATAAAATAGAAGTCAAAAATGTCCACGCAAGAAAAGCAGAAAGAAAAAGTTTTGGTTTCAAAATATTTTGGAATACCACATCTGAAATTGTGTAAGCTGATTCGATCCGAGATATGGAACCATTCACATTTCGCATAAGTACTTTTGTCAGTAAACAAACACATTAACTTGGTATGTTTTCCATTTATCGTAAAGACCATTGCTGCGGAAATATGTTTTTCTCTTTCTCTTTATAATCCAATTTGCAAACATATTCTCCTTCCGAACCAGTGTTCAGATAAGCATACTTCATTTATTTTTTGGCAATCACATTTGGTTTTGCTTCTAATTCTTACGTAAAATTAATTGGCCCCATCACCGATTCGCGTTGCAAATTGGCGACTTAGCCGTCGGGTAAAATTAAGAGGCCAGCGGAGGATAAATTGCCCATCCAAACGCAATACCAAAATAATTATGTAATTTGAGCATATTTCCTCCATATTATGCTATTATTCGGATTTGGGTAGTATTTATCTAGATAGTGCCTGGATATTTATTTTCAAAATACTTAGAATTATATTTAAGCAAAATATATTTTGTATATTTTTACGACTAAGGTATACGAAATGTTTTCATCTTACTTGTTTCGTATTAAAAACAACGTATTTTCAAGTATTGTCTGATCAGAAACGTAGTATACATTGTCAAGTTACAGAATAACAACAAGACAGGAAAAAAAACATTAGTCATAATAATTTTTTAAACCTATTTTAGTTAACATTGCTTTTGTTTTGTTCTTTCTGATGTAAAATTACATACGCCAAAACAAGAAAAAAGCTATTTTAGCTGAGAGTTTAAAAATTGATTATAAATAAGAGGGTAAGTGAGGGGTGAGGGGTTTTATTCATAATTTTTTGTAGGTATTACGGAACACAATCTAATTTGTTACAAATTCTGAACGGCTAGTAGACGCACTCAACCAAGTTATGTATAAAATTGATGTTAGAAAGAAATGAAATACGTTTATTCGACGATACACAAGTGCACAGACAGGTAGAAGAAAGGAAAGCGTAATACCTACCTACATATCAACAATATACTAACTAGAAGTGCTAACTAGTCCGTTCTGCGCGATGAGGTGCGGAGCCGAACAGGTCCTGTCTCAGCTTATTGCTGCTACACATGCTTAAACATATGGAGCAGCGTTGGTTTCCAGACATAGCCCTTATCTGAATCTCTAAGAGCCGGTATGTTTCTAAACCAATTAAATATAATTGGTAAGCACACAAAACACACCACTAACCTAGTCAGACATGTTAGTTATATCAGAGAGGATGAGGTTAATTTGAATTGTATTTGCCACTAGATGTACTAGCCTACTTACGGTGAGGTGTTCTCGGGTAAATAACTAAACATCCGTCAAAGGTATCACGTTGGGTTAGGGTTTTGGGGACATACAGTCAGATAATCTAGTGAATACTGTCGAGATTTCGATAATTTTTCCTTTATTTTAAAAATTAATAAATAATGTTTATTTCATTTCTTATTTCTTCTCTTCCTTTCTTCTCTGTAGGGGCACGGATTGCTGATGTAGCATATTGTAAGCGACGCCCGCTTTCCGCTTAGCCGATACCTATAGTAGGTAGCAGTAGTAGATGCGTGATCGATAACTAGTAGTGTTCCTTCCTATAAATAAGTTATAGTCACCAACATTCTCTTTTATGCTTATTTCTTTGTTTATTATTGTATTTATTTCATTTTTTTTTCTTATTCAGTAACACAGCATTAAAACCTCGGAAACATAAAATGGGTATGGGCGCTGTAAGTAAATATATGGAAGGAAACGAAACTTCAAGGGTCTATTACGAGTTTTGCATTGCAACAATCACTTTGCGACTCGTGAGTATTCAACGTGACTTACGTTGTAACTATTTATGAATCTGTGCTGTCTCTATCGACTGCGCGGCATAGAATGATGAATAGTTACTATGTAAGTCACGTTGAATACTCACGACTCGCAAAGTGATTATTGAAATGCAAAACTCGTAATAGGCCCTCTGATTAATAATCGTTATAAAATAAAGGAAGTGTAGAGAATATATTAAATAAGACCGAGAAAATCATACGAGTTTGTTAATATTTATAATTATTTATCTACTTTCCAAACGTTGTGTCTCACTGATAACCCGATGAGATAGGCCAGGGGCGAGGTTCTGCAAATAAACTATTCACCGTTGTGTAGGCCGGCCGTAATTACTCAGAGTGGTCGCACGTGGTCTCATATATGCCACATACCCATACAACATACCACCTCTATCAAATTAGCTTCACAAGATAGTTTGTAAAGCTAGGTTAGCTTTGATAGAGAATAACATACCTTGGCAAGTTATTTCGCTTTGTATAATGGAATTAGAGACCTATTGTGCTAGGCAAGAACTTAGTAGAGTTATATAAACTTGAACGCTTATGCTGGTACGTGCTTAAGCGCCACGGAGGATGGCGCTCTTGTAATGTTGCAAGGGTTATAAAAGACACGGTGCACAATAAAATTTAAATACACTCGAGAGCAATGAATCCGGGTCACTTAAAGAATGTTAAAATCTCGGAAACTAAAAATGATAGATTAATGCAATAAATTGTATTTAATAGACAATGTAATACTCCTTAAATGAAGGTAAAAAAAAATATGAGTCACCATACATTTTATTAACACAAAATTACATAAAGAAAAAAACTGCTGATCTCTCCTTAAAACAAAAATAGGAAACATGAAATTTTTGAACTTTATTACGATTTTCTTGAATTTTAATACTTCGTATTGCCTCCTCGTGCTTTTTTAATTTAATTTTAATTTAATTTTTTTTATTATTAAATTTTAATTTTAAATTTTAATTTTTTTTTTTTTTTTAACTTAATTTCGTAGTTCCATCTTCGAAAGTGGCCCTTTTTCAAATTTGTTTTTTTTATGATATAACTTTACAATAACTAAGAAGTTTTAATACCTTCATTTAAGGAGTATTACATTGTCTATTAAATACAATTTATTGCATTAACCTAGCATTTTTAGTTTCCGAGATTTTTAGGATTCTTTAAGTGACCCGGATTCATTGCTCTCGAGTGTAGTAATAATAATATTAATAATGTTTTATTTTAGGCTACACGGGAAATGTATACTTAATAAAATTATTCCTAAATAATAAGCCCATAGAATACATACCTCATGACTAACATATTATGTATTTTACATTTTAAAACTAACACTTTACATCTTTTGGAGGATTTTGATGCGATACCGCTGCCTTATAGCGTCGGTAAACAATGCCAGCTAGCCAGAAATCAGGTTTGACGAGCTCATTCTTGTACCTCGCCGTAACCTGGAGAGCCTAGGACTTGAAGTCAGTGGTCCTATTGGTCTTCAGCCTCTGGAGGTACAGTCAATAGGCGACAAGATATCAAAGTCTATAAATATAAATAATGCTGTGGAACTGCACCCTTCTACCTCACGCGAAAACGTCCAGCCACCACCCGCCGCCGCTGCAAGCTCCACCGCCATCCCCGCTGCAAACTCCGCCGCCACCCCCGCTGCAAGCTCCGCCACCAACCCCATCACCGCCGTCGTCGCCGACGTTTACGCCACATTCTCCCGTTCAACATAATACGTGTGAAATTCATAATGTCAGTCAGTTAAGCTTTCAAAGCAGCAAACTTCACTGAATTTCAATAATAAAATTGTTCAAATTTTACTATTTTTTTACCTCGCCGTAACACAGTTTCTAACTAGCACGGGAAATAAATATTTCGAACTGTATACCTTGGAATAATGACTGAAGCACCTGTATACCAACCTACCTTCATTTTTATTTTGAAACATTATAGCATCTATTTACTCTATATACAAAGTATACAAAGTTGTTTAGTTTTTGTAAAAAAAAACTTATTCTTCTTCTCTATTCTTCTTTTCACAAGAAGTTCTACTACTAACCTTTCAAATTAACGTGATATAGGTAGTTATCTACATTCCTACCCCGTGCTGATAAAACACCCCCCGGCGAGCTTCGAAGGGCACACGAGGCATGCTCAGTATCCTCCCACATTGCATTATCACACCCACGTTTATACAAGTATTAGTTCTCGTTTAGGTGTAATTTTGTGTCCAGTGAGCTATTCTTCTATGATATATCTTTGGACAGTTTAATCCTAAAATAAATAAATATATCCATGGTTCTAGCGAACGCTAGAATGATGCTTTCAACGGGATGGCTGTGAACTCCTCAAATAATTATTCTGAGATGTACTCTCTTATGTATGACGACCTCTGTGGCGCGGCGGGCGAAGGTTCGCCTGCGACGCGGGAGGTTGCGGGTTCGATTATCGCCTCGGAACAAATATTTGTACAATCTGCAAATATTTGTTCAGGGTGTTCTGGGTATTTTCTATGTATAATAATAATATCTATCTATGTAAGTTATCTAGTACCCATAACACAAGCTCTGCTTAGCTTGGGGCTAGATAATGTTGTGTGAAATGTCCAGCATTTATTTATTTATGTTATGTTGCATAGTGATTAAAACGTTGTGATTTTTACCTCTGTGCTCACTTCCTAATCTCTCTCCTTCTATGATGAATAGTAATATTAAAACTCAATGGTACCTTATGTGATTATTACACTACATAATATAAACTATTTACGTTTATTAACTAAAACCTTATCACTGTAATACATGAAAAATACCATCTGTCAAACCACAAATTCATGGCAAACTATTAACACGAAGCGATGTTTATCATTTGAAATATTTTAAAATTACAATAATTTAATAGTTTTCTAACTATCTTTGAACGATTTACACACATAAACATGTCCATATTCCGATTGCCGAGAATACAAAGATCAATAAGAATAATTTTTAAATCAAGATGTTATTCCTCAAAAGAATGTACGGCACCTGCAGCGCCAAAGAAAGCAGTGGATCCCAGAAGAGTTTTCAAAATTTACCGTTTTGGAGGTGTCCAGTCTAAAGAGCAACCTACCCTCCAAAGCATTGATCTAGATGTTAGTACCTGCGGATCAATGGTCTTAGATGCGTTGATAAAGATCAAAGATATGGACCCATCGCTGACATTCCGTAGGTCTTGCAGAGAAGGTATTTGCGGCTCTTGTGGGATCAATTTGCAGGGTAATAACTGCCTTGCATGCGTAACCAAGATCCCGGATGCGAAAACGATCACAATTTATCCTTTACCTCACATGTATGTGATCAGAGACTTGGTTGTGGACATGACTCACTTTTTCAAGGGTTACGACAGCATACGTCCTTACCTGGTCCGTAGAAATAAAATGACATCTGTGGCGCAGTACGCGCAGAGCGTCACTGACAACATGAAAATGGTTGGTCTTTACGAGTGTGTTCTGTGTTCATGTTGCGCCACATCCTGTCCAAGCTATTGGTGGAATGGAAGGCGGTTCCTTGGACCTGCTACGCTGCTGCACGCGTACCGTTGGTGCATAGACTCTAGAGACGATGACACTGAAAGACGGCTTTTTGAGCTACGCGATGATTTTAAAGCGTTCCGCTGTCATACGATCATGAACTGTACTGTAGCGTGTCCAAAGCATCTACATCCAGCACAAGCCATATCAAAATTGAAACTAATGATCAGTGCACTTGACAAGAAACCTCCTCCTGAAATGGATCCAATGAAGTTTGTTGCTTCTGGTGCTGGTACCGCTTCTGGTTTAAAAGACTGTGCAGCTAAGTCAACGGTTAAAAAGTGTTAAATTTTGAATAAAATATATTATTGTTTTGAAATTAGAATATGGATTATGCAAAAAGAGGGTTATGATTTTAGTAGTCTATAAGTATATTTAGTAATATATTTACGTATGTATGTTTGTAAGCTGTATATAAGTTTTTCCTACGGGGAATACCTCCGTAACTCAGTATCTAGGCAATAAATAACATCCA
The DNA here is from genome assembly GCA_951392215.1 of Epirrita christyi. Classification (NCBI taxonomy): domain Eukaryota; kingdom Metazoa; phylum Arthropoda; class Insecta; order Lepidoptera; family Geometridae; genus Epirrita; species Epirrita christyi. Next base: position 9,304,707 of record OX595848.1, on the reverse strand, counting down.
CTACACAGTAGAAGAATGTTATAGATACGTTTTTGTATTTATTTCCATCTTGGCTGTTTATTATTCTGCTGCAGAGACATTTCACATCTTGTTTTCGGAGAAGACAGAGTTTAAACGCAAAATAAAAGACCAAAAAAGATTAATGTTTCTTCCGAAAGCGATCATCAATTCCGCTTACTGACTCCATTACCTTCCCTTTCCACCAGCCACTAGTCATGGAACCAATAGATAGTATTTTTCACCCATTCTTTCTGTTCGAATGGGTGAAAAATTCGAATAGAAATAATAACACCAAACAGTCATAAATGTATAGTGCTGATCCCACAATAGGTTTCCCTGTGTCGTGGGTATCAGCAACTACGGGTACCATGGTACCGCAACACCTAGACCAAGAACAAATATATGCAGAACATGTAAATATTTGTTCCGTTGTGGGAATCGAACCCGCAACCTCTTGCTTCTCAGTTGGCTACTCACCTACCGCGCCACGGGAGTCGTCGGGTCTTATTCGTTTGAGGTATAAGTATGTTATACCTAATTTATTTTATTCCTCTTTATTTGAAAATGTTAAAGTAGCATTCGAATTTAATATTATTATTGAGTGTACCGCTACATTACTAAACCATGCTACTCCAAAACCACGTGACTCAGACAAAAAAGATTTGACACAAATCTACATTGTCTAGAAGAGATCACGCAGTTATAAGACCACCCACCTACTGATACACTCAGATATACCGTTACAGGTAGAGGTAGAGAGGTACCTAAGTAGGTTCTCAACAGTCGCATGAGTTCCATCCAGCAAGAAATCAAGAATCAAGCAATACATTACGTTTTGTATGGAATTTAATCAACACCATGCGATCTCTTCCGGACATCTTATACTAACAAGCTCTCAAGTCCTTGCAAGTATGGCAGCATCGCATTTTTATTCAAAAGCTTAGGAACATCATATTTCACCAGATAATTCTGTAGTATGATACAAGAGACTCCTCACCACCGTCTCCTGTTCTACATGTTTACATCGATTCCTAAACTTGACCTTGGAACCGAATCGGGACGAATCAAGCATTATCGTCAATGCGCTACCATCAATCAGCCCCCCAGGTTCCTAATCAATCATATCTGCTGATCAATTGAGAGTACGTGATACTACAAACTTTATACCTGCTAGCCTCGTCAGCGTAAACCCAACTTATTGGCTGAAGCCGTAGAGTTTAATATCCAGTGAAGAAGGATATGTAGACGTGACATTTTTTTTCGGATGTCTGAGAAAATGTGTAAGGATCAAAGTCTGTGTCACTCCAAATCGGTTTACAATGTTAAGTAAGCATGATGTAACGATTCCACGCCAACAGAAAAATTAGTACTAAGAGCGTCTTGTTTTAATAAATGCAATATTGCTTGTGTCACACGCAAACTTGGTGATCGTGTTGGGTTATTTCGTCTAAAAAAGCAAAATTATGCAACTAGCCGGTCAAGATGCAATGCAATGCCTTGGCATCTAACGATCTTGATGGTAAGATGGTCATTTACTAATTTAATTTGTATTATATTATATTTTATTTTATTATAATTATATTTATTTTATTAAATAATTTATTAGATAAATTTAACAGTCTGTACTTAGCCCAGCTACTTTGTAGACCACTTGCTAATTAGACCAGCTGTTTTTTTAAACGAAATGATAATAATCAATCGCGATTACTAAAAAAAAAACTTATACGTAACTTTACGTTAAACTCTCGTGAAGGGAAGTACTCTTATACTTCTTATAATTCTTAAGAACATAGAAGATATTTACAAACATGTTATATGAAAGACATATTGTTGTAAATAAAATTTGAAAGGGTCTAAATATTAGAGTGTGTCATATGTACGAAGTTTCATGGAGTTTGAAGAAATAATAGCCAAATTAGAAGCTTCGAGCAACACGGACTTCCTGCCGCGGTTGCTCGAAGACATATTGATAGTAAATAAAATTTGAAGGGGTCTAAATATTAGAGTGTGTCATATGTACGAAGTTTCATGGAGTTTGAAGAAATAATAGCCAAATTAAAAATTAACTTTTTTCGCGTACAAAACGGCGTTAAGCCCCCTTTTGCAAGCTACCTGTGTCCTCGGTAAATATCCTCAAAATCATAGATCTCTAAGCGGTTCGAAGCCAATACGACTATTACCAGCCGTCTTGGCCGTATTAGTAGAATACGGCCAAGACTACTTACCTATTAAATAAATAATAAATAAATAAATGCTGGACATTTCACACAACATTATCTAGCCCCAAGCTAAGCAGAGCTTGTGTTATGGGTACTAGATAACAGATATACTTAATACAACAACATTACATAGATAGATATTTTTATTATACATAGAAAAATACCCAGAACACCCTGAACAAATATCTGCAGATTGTACAAATATTTGTTCCGAGGCGGGAATCGAACCCGCAACCTCCTGCATCACAGGCGTACCTTCGCCCACCGCGCCACAGAGGTCGTCAAAACCTACTAATGGGATCTAAATTATTTGTATGTCATAATGTATGACTGAGTATGTTGGACGTGTGAATTATGACCATCAATGTAAAATTACCATATCCAAAACAAATAAATTATCTTTATCTTTATCTATCATCAGTCTGCATTTCCAATTGGACTTTGGATTTTAGTTTGTAACGCTGCAGATATATCTACATTTACATACAAAATAGTGGCACTCTTTGGCCTCAAACCACGAAAAGAGCATTGAATTTAGATACAGCGTTCACTATTAGAGATATGTATCATATTTATTCCATTCCATCCTCCATTCGTAGGTTCCTTTGACCCGTCCCCCATTATCTTTTTATTTATAACGGTAAGGCTTTCTGGGTAAAAAGCAAACATTTCCTCACTAAAATGTTTGTGCTCCGGTTTAGATTTAGAATCAGGTCAATGGTTGTGAGCCGTATTTAATTTAGTCGCCAGTCTATAAATACGCAACTTTCTTTACATTTTGTGATCGACGATAAAGATCGCAGTTGAATTGGCAAAGTAATTTCGTTATTTACTAACATATTACTACTAGGTACCTATACTACTCTATTTGTTATTGAGTAGCTGGCTGAGACTCAAGAGGTGCGGGTTCGATTACCGCTGCGGTACAAATTTTTGCATGATCTGCAAATATTTTTTTCGGGTCTGGGTGTTGTGGTACCATGGTTCTCTTCTTAGTTCCTGATACCTACGACACAGTGAATCCTAGTGTGGGATCAGGGACTTTGTATGTGACTGTTGGATGATATGTTATGTTGTATATTAATTATATTAATATATATAATATTATATTATATAATTATTGTATTTATTGTATTATGGCTGCTACGGTATTACGCTGACTGTATAGTACTACACTTGCTTCATTACTACGGTTGCTACAGCATCACAATTGGTTCGTCAATACGGCTCATACAGTTCTTCACTTGCTACGAACGATACTATGGTTGCTACGGTATTACGATTGCTACATTACTAAGCGTGCTACGGTTCTATGGTCGCTACAACTACGATTGCTACGATGCTACGGTTACGATGATGCTACGATTCTACGGTTACGATGAAGCTACAGTGCTACAGTAGGTTTCCTTTAAAAAAATAAAATGAATTAACAATATTCATTAAACTAATAAAAAAATATAACATATACAAGTACATTATACACCACCTAAAACCATGAAATAATTCGCAGCACTCTCCAGATATCAACGAATTGCTAAAACGTCCAAGGTAAATTAAAACCATTAAAATGGCCAGTAAAAATCTCATGGGGTAATTTATGGAATTCATTTTTAAATTACTGGATTTAAACCATTTATGAGGTGAATTTAAATGTTTTATGTAAAATTTTCAAGATCTTTCGACGTCGTCGTTTCTTTAATTTTTTTGTCTGTCTACTTTCTTGCAAGATTGTAGTATTGTTACATAAGTATTGTAGATTATTTATAGGTAGTTAAATTCTAATTATTCTGCTCAAATTCTAATCATTCTAATTATACTGCGATCACCATACCGAATCAAATCAAATCAAATCAAATCAATCATTTATTTCCGCCTGCCAAGCGTGGTGATTATGTCAGTTCCCCTTATGATATCATATAGTGGAGGCCTCGTCTAGCAATGGACGTCTAAAGGCTGCTGATGAGGACTCAAGTGGATGCTGCTGCATTTCCCCTGGTGTAATCCCTCAGTCGGCTTTTACTACATCCACGGTGGGCCGGACACGCCACGACACTATTATAAGAAAATTAATTATTGGACAGTTTTTTTTAACTCTATAGTGAACTATGTTGCTGTTTATTTGTCGCTTTGATGCTGACACTGGCAGCCCAGAACTCAAGAGCGCTGGTGTTGTAGTTGGCTTGAGACCCTAACTTTTGCGTTCGTTCCTCGTGGTCAAACTTAATGGTCAAACTGATTTGACCACGAGGAATTCTGTTCCTTGATTCTACAGCCCTTCAATCGTAACGTCGTCAGACACCAATTAATTTTTTATAGTTTATTGGCGCGTAATGTTTAATTACAGTATCTTTTAAATAAATATAATTAGTTTAGCTACGAATATCAATTAATGTATTGTATACTGTTATTTTTGTTCACTGACATTCGTAGCTAAACTAATGATATTCATAGACATAAGTAATACCAATTAAAACATGTGTGTTTGGTCTCCTGATTCCCACAAAATCAGCGTTCACTACCTCAAGATGAGTTGATGACTTGTTATGAGCAACAGACAATAACATTTTGATTTCGCGCTCTTTGATAACGTTCCACCTTAAGTCATGTAAAATAAATCTATTTAGCTTTAGGAATGCAAGTACTAAGTTGTACGTAGGTACTTTTATTTATACTGTGACTATCTATAAACTTGTAAGTAGTGTCTGGCAGTCCGTGAATTGTGTTAGTTCTGTATTACTGTTACCCGAAAGTTAGCTTAAAGTTGACCGTACAGTTTACATAGCGAAAATCTGTTGACTCAGACATTCTGTCTGGTAAATTTCCACAGAATAAATTATCTAGCTTTGTGGCTACAACGCATTAGTAGTTGACAGTGAATTTAACCACACCAAGAAATTTGGCATAAACAATATTGGTATATATAAAGAAGTGTAGATATTTCTAAATCCGGGGAAGTATTACCACCGTACCTGCTATGCTGTGTTTCGGTTTGAAGGGTACGGTTGCCGGTGAAATTACAGGCACATGAGACTTTTCATCTTTATGTCTCAGGGTCGGCAGCGCGCGTGTGTTGCCTTGGTGTTGCAAGCATCCATAGGGTACGGCAACTACTATCCATCAGGTGGGTCATAAGCTAGTTTGCTTGCCAAGTAGTATAAAAAAAATTTAGATAATAATTATTTTGACAGCTTGAAAGCATTTTCTAATAAAAAATATCCGGAATTCTCTTACGGAATCTTATAGAAAGAAGCTAGAAGTTAAAACCTTGGCATTTATGAAGCAAATGAAAAGAAAATCAAAGTTTCCCACGAAAAGGAAAATGTGTAAAATTGAATGCATAAATTGCGATAACTTGTTTAAAACTGTAATTTGCGTATAAACTTTTTGTATAAATTGTGTACTTATTCGCAAGAAAGTTTCAGAATGAACGAAATTAAATCGTTCCAGGGGTTTCAGGGTCTGAGCTCAAAGTTAGGATATCTAATACTTACTTCAAAGTAGGTACATCCAGATATCTCTTTAGTTTATAATAGAAAAATAAACGTTTAATTTTATTCGGGCTTGGTTGAAAGTTAATCACAATATCATTACCATAAGATTATGGTAGTGTTTAGATAAACATCATTGTCATACATCAGCATCATGAAAATAGTCATAAGTCCTAACTGTACCAAATACCTACTTGTCATTGCAAAATATTCAACAAAATTGAGCGCTTATGTTATTTGTTTGATTTTCTTAATTATGTATGTAAGTTTATGTATATATTATAAGGTGCAAGTTATTATATAGTTATTGTATGTAGGAAATTAATTAAGTTGACATAATATTTTAATATAATCTCGAGCTAATATAGTTATTCGCTATAGCACTACCACCCACTCTACATTACACAAAGCATAGCTGGAAGAAAATGTTAGTCCTATACTATTAAACGAGCAATATTTGCATGCGTAAATATATTTACATGTTTTGAGATCTCGAAAACGGCTCTAACGATTTCGATGAAATTTGCTATATGAGAGTTTTAGAGGACAAAAATCGATATAGCTAGGTTTCATCTCTGGGAAAACGCATTTTTCCGAGTTTTCTAAGCAAAGCTCGGTCAACCAGGTATACTATAAGCTTTAAGTTCGCATACCTATGGAATTGTTTTTTGTCTTGTGCAATAAAACATTTTATATCTATCTATAATCATCTGCCTGTCCTACTATTGCGTGTAAGCAATTCTAAGGTCATTAAAAACAGCAATTTTTTTTAAGATGATCTTCTCTCTTTCTTCCGCAGCCTTTCTTTTCTTTCTTTTTCTTTTTTCTTTTGCAGGTGAAGATCGCCGTCTCTCAGCGTTCCACTAACACCAAAATAGGCACTTAAATCGCAGCATTCGTTTTTTTGTAACTTACTCAGTTCCACTTCAATAATATACCTGTAACTTAGAGGACGTAGATGATGGCTTCCTTTTGCATCAATATGAAAGTAACAATTGGATTTTCAATTAAAAAAGTCGTAGCACCTAGTAGTATTCCTTAATTATATTCCTAAATGATTTCCTTATTCAGTAAGCCATATAAAAATATTGCATGATGAATCAAATATCTGAGTGTTTTACCTACGTAATTTTGAAAAATCGTGGCTGGGTATAAATATGTATTAAATTCTGAAGAACCAGAAATAGCATTCTTATTTTTTTCGTTTATTTTTACGAACTGTTTCAGCTGTTTATTTTTAACCTGTGTCCTAAATGAAACAGCAAAAGACGACGGGTACTGGTAACTACGTGTCATCAATTCCAATTTTAGACTTTTAAAAACGCGGTATAGAGGGTTAAAAGTTAAAATACTGAAGGACGTGCTTCGGTTACCTACCGACTTTTTTACTACAGAAAATGAAGACCTATTTATAAGACCTTTCAAATGTTTTCAGGTTAATAATTATGATAAAGAAGGAACTTACCCAACTTTATGTTTGAGAGAGGATTCTGACTTTCAGAGGCCATTCTTTTGTTTAAAGCTTTATGTATAATTTTAGGTAAGTAATTATATCTACAGAAAGATCCTGTTAACTTAATAATTAACAATGACCTTATACAGACACGTTATGCACGTGTATTTATCTGTAGTTTGTATTGAAATGAAGGTGGCATCACAGCGACACCACAAAATATATAGGTAAAGAAGGCAAGCTCAGTACAACAAGCGATAACATTCGCATGCAAACACAGACGCGTACCTACTCACGTAGAACTCGGTCGACTCACGACTGGCGTTCGACCGAGTTCTACCGAGGTCGTCGTGGGTACGCGTCATATGCGCCTGTTGCCGCTTGTTGTACTAAGCTGGCCTTCTGTATCTATATGTTTTGTGGCAACACGCTACACACGGATGTGTGAATTAAATCAGGATATCTCTAAAGATATCTTGATAAATAAAATTAATAATAATAAAGCCTTTATTTCCAAACTTAACCTATGTACATAATATTATTTAAGTATTTTTAATCCTTATTTAACTTTGGCACCCAAAATCGGGTGTAGGCCTCCTCCATACTGTTCCATTTTTCTCGATCTTGTGTGAGTCGAGTCCAGGTCTTCCCTGCCACCTCCACGATGTCACCACCTTCTCCTCGGTCGGATATCTTGATATACCTACCTAAATACGGTACCGTACCTAATAATATTCTAAAACCCCGTAAACCACCTATAACTATGTACCTACCTAGGTAGAGATTTAAAATGATTAATGAAATCGTGGCTGTGGTAGCGTTTTTGGGTGGAGAAATCGAAAACGCAGTAGTCAAAGTCAATAGTGGTAAATAGTGGCATTCTGTACAGCATGCATGTCAAACTCAAAGTTATTGGTGGGCCAAATGCCTAAAGACTATAGAATCAGTGGGCCGCAAAACCCAACCATAAAGAAAACATACTCTAGGGACTCTAAAAACTGTAGGGGGTTTAGGGGGGCAGTACTACCTACTAGGTATATCTATATACTACATAGTAGGAAGTACTGCCCCCCTATTCCCTAACTGAAAGCCCCTCGGTGACTAACGTTTGACAAGTAAAATGACTATCAATTGACAATTCTTTAAGATAATTTTTCATATTCTTACTTGTCAAACGTTAGTCACCGAGTGACTTTCAGTTTGGAAATAGGGGGGCAGTACTACCTACTATGTAGTATATAGATATACCTAGTAGGTAGTACTGCCCCCCTAAACCCCCTACAGTTTTTAGAGGCCCTAGAGTATGTTTTCTTTATGGTTGGGTTTTGCGCATGAATGTATACCAATTAATTTATACACCGAGAGTGAGCTGTGGTATGTCCGGCCTAAGAATAGACCCCTCCTTCTCCTCCCGTGGATGTAGTAAAAGCCATACTAAAGAATTAGGTACATGTTCAGTATTTGATGATATTAGGGAGTTGTTGGGTTCAGCCGTGCTTACTTATAATCTAATTATGTTAATACCGAACAGTACATCAGGGGATGGGCAGCAGCATCTACCTGAACACCTAGCACCAAGCTGCGATCACCAATCCGCCTGCCAAGCGGGGTGATTATGGCAAATCTCCCCATTATATTCAATGGGGGAGGCTTCGTCCAGCAGTGGATGTAAAAGGCTGGTGATGAATGTATATCCAGTACCAGTAGATATTTTTTAAGTAGTATTTTTTTTACTAAGCGGTATATTAGATGTTCTCGTTATGATACCATTTTGTAAGATGAACTACTGCATATTTACCACTGTGTAAATCCTCATTAATCTCGAGTCAACTTGCCTCCAAAGGTGTCCGACTAATTAAAGCAAGTCTTGCTAATTAGTTACAGCCTGAATCTGCTTAAAATATAAATGGGTTTGTCTAACCGACTTTAAAAAGTCATTTTGTTAGCGAACGTAGAAATCTGAAGTTATATTTTTTTTTATTTGTTAAGTATACTTATATTCGTTCGTCCTGGCATTCTAGGGAGAGGCCTATGTCCAGCAGTGGACCGCTACCGGCTGATACAGATAATGATGAGTGATTTATTATATTATATAAATATAATAACTACCACCCCTAACTCACTAACTAAATTTAGGTTAGTTAGGTTAGGTAGTAGTTAGGTTGTTGTTTTATATTGAGTTAGGTAGGCTATATAGCTGAGCGGCTTACTTTCACCAATCACTTATGGGTCACCTAACGCTTACGAGTTACTCCAACTCCAACTAGATGTCGTAAAAGGCGACTAAAAGATTACGCCAGGGGATGGGCAGCAGCATTCACCTGAGTACTTAACACCAAACTGCGATCACCAATCCGCCTGCCAAGCGTGTGGTCATGGCAACCCCCCATCCAGCAGTGATGTCTATACCGGCTGATGAAGAAGAAGTGCTTAGTGTACGTATAAGTGTTACTTTTCTCCAGTAAATAGCCCAACTAATTTTCGATTCAAAACATTCAGCGATTATCCCACCATCACAGTTGACCTTTTTGAGCGTGAATCCAGGTTTACATTTGATAAGGGTCGCTGCACGCTCGGCCGCGCTGATTCGGATTTATTGATTGTCCACTGTCACGAAATTGGGTCTGTAGTGTCCATTGTGCTTGGATAGGGCATTAAGTTTTCCGTTTAGGAAGTATGATCCACGCTGTGAAGGAAAGTAGGTAGATGCTATATTTTCAAAGTCTTGTCCCTAAAAACCAGACGAACTTACTATTTAATTACTAATTAGTTCTCATTTATTTAACTGCGTTTGTAGAGTGAACGAGTTAGGTAAGAGATCAGAGGCTCAAGCACGAATATCTGTGTTATCGAGACGCTAGCGAGACGTTACTAAATGTCAAATATTAACCCATCAAACAACAATGTTGCCACGTATCACCTGCGCTTACGAGACACTTAACAAATGTCAAATTTGATAGTTTTCATAAAAACTTATCAAAAGTAAATAAGAAAGAATTAAGAATTGGTTGGTGCGGTGAACCGAGGTAACTTATAAAAGCTATTTAAATCTTCATGAAATCCACGATTTTTGTAAGTAGCCTAAATAGACGGCTATAGTCCAGAATTAAACTCAAAATCCTACTAATACTTATTATAAACGCGAAAGTTTGTGAGGATGTTTGTTACTCTTTCACGTAAAAACTACTGAATGGATTTGAGTGAAATTTGGAATGGAGATACTTTACGCCCTGGATTAACACATAGGCTACTTTTCATCATCATCATCAATGTTCATCATTATTCACGCGGGTGAAACCGCGGGGCGCAACTAGTTAATCATATATTCAAAGTCAAAGACTCAAGCATATATTTTGTGTCAATTTCAATGAAAAACTATCTCCAAATATAATGACTCACGCTTGAGGTTATTAAATACGGGCTTCTAAAAATGATAAATTCCAGCCTCTCGCTTCGTAAGAGTTCCGTGAGTAGGTGGGTTAAGGTACCTGCTGGCTGGTCAACCTGTATTTTTTCACATTAAATCTCTTCGAAACATATTGCATAATTGATGTTAGGTATATGAAAGTCAGGCTTTTCTCTTTTCTGCATCAGCAGCTTGACAACCCCTAAAATCAGAGTTTACACCAAATTTTCTCAAAGCGTTTCCCCATTTCTTAACCCAGTAATCCTTGAGGAACCTGACACCTCTGGTGTTCATTTCTTTACGTAATTGGTGGCGGACACAGAATGAAGACAGATGGCCACGGGAGGGCCATCGATCAAACGTAGCTTTCTTTGTTCTAACTCGGGGGATTTTATTTAAGGTAGCATTCCGATCCGAGACACGAATTAGAAGGTTTTTATTAGACTGTTGATAATAATTAATTTGAAAATAATACCTATCACTTTATGCGAGTCGTGAGTATTCAACGTGCACTTACATAGTAACTATTCATAATTCTGTGCCCCGCAGTCGATAGAAACATCACAGATTCATAAATAGTTACTACTTAAGTCACGTTGAATACTCACGACTCGCAATGTGATTGTTGCAATGCAAAACTCGTAATAGGTCCCTCAAGTATCGAATGGGTAGAGACTTACCTAGAAGCATTCCTATGTGCCACGCTTTTAACTAAGCACTAATCATCATCATCATCAGCCGGTAGCAGAACACTGCTGGACATAGACCTCCCCATACAATGTTACGACGATCGTCTTGAGCCACCTCCATTCACAGAGTTCCTGCAACCTTTAAAATATCGTCGGTCCGTCAAGAGCATATTCCAGTAGTCACTGGCACACGAGACCCTTAACTCCTCGATTGACCGAGAGTACGTACACGTACGTACGTACGTATTATGGCCTGCCCATTGCCTCATTTTGCTAATTCTAAGAGCTATGTCGGTGATCTTGGTTCTTCTTCGGGTGTATCCTCGTTTCAGATTCTATTACGCTGTAAAACTTCGAGCATAGCACATTCTTCTGTCATGGTTTTAGTAGTTTTTTAATAGTCCAGTAAAGCTAGGTTGATGCTAAAATGGAAATTTGCAATATCTGTAGTATCTTTTTACATGTTTCTATTAAATTGTTATTTATAAGTATAACAAGCGTAGCGTGTGCTGTCTTGCATATTTTGCTGATGTTTATTGACTTTTGACTACCTTCCTAAGGTTTTTAAGTTCTCATTTACTATGTATCAGCAACTCCTTGCTCCGAGGCAACACACAGGCGCTTCTCACCTAGTGGTAAGACGGACCATTTATGTAAGCCAAGCCGTGTTTGTTGCCTGATTCTTGTAGGCTTGTTCGCGTTGGAACAGGAGTAATTTTAGTTTATAAGACGATTCAAAATGATCCTTGTGATTTCAATTAATAAAATTCTTTTGATTTGATTTGATGACGCTGACGTTAGAAACTATAGAACTGACATAAGAGGTACATAGTTATCTACTCGCATGTTTTTCATGAAGACATGCCACCACGACTTTCAGTCGTACGGTGCTTGTCATAGGACAGATTGGAAGTGCTTCAGCCCTTATTCTAAGGATTGGAATAAACGATTATTCTGAGGTCGTACGTCAGCCCCGATGAAATCATTATGGCTTCATCGACGCTTCATCATTTATTACATAAGACACTCGTATTATCCTGTCGGCGAGTATATTTTACGGGCGTGGGTCGTGCTTAAGGTACCAACGTGCTTTAGTCCTTATTCTAAGGTACCAACTTACGTCGCAGTAAGTATTATTTATTCTGTGGTGCCGTAGAGCGATCCATCTTAGGTATTTGTTTGATAAACTTTTTTATACCAACCAGGCCTTTGTTTTTTCTTTTTATACTACTTTGTAAGCGAACACGCCCCCGGAGTGTAAATTTTCGTAATATTGACACATTATGACAGTTCAAAATAACAATCAAAACGAAAGTTTCCATTGTTCCACTGTAAGTATAAAAAATTCTGAGTGTTTCCCAGTGGTCAGATTGGTGGTCAGACTAGTCTGGCCAACGGGAATTATTTTTCCCATTGGCCAGATTTATTTGACAGCTGGAAAAGACAGAAAAAAGTACAATCTAAGAAAAAACTGTTTTGCATTTTATTATCAAAATTTTATCTAAGGCGTTCTAAAAAATGACCAACAGTCAATTCTCCAGTAGTTAACATCATTTGTGAATACATTATGAATTCGTCTCTATTATATTTTCCTTTGTCCGTTTATTTGTTATTTTGGTAAAATCATTTTTTTTGTAAAATTCTCAGTAAGTTGACTATCCCGGGTCCTTTTCTTGTTATATTTCTATTTAGTTCTTTATGCCAACTTTCTAAACAGTTAGTAGTTCTGTGCCTCTGCCCAAAAACAGACCAAGTTTGCTTAAAATGGGACTTTTCTAGCCACTGCTTTTGAAAATATTCTTTAAATTTTTGTATGTTGGCCGGATCAGGAGCATCTTTAGTTATATATTGCCAACCTACGTCTACTAAATGTGGCGGTAGTAATGGCAGAATTCCGGAAAGTGCGATTATGCGTTTCGTGGTTTTAGATTTTGTCAATTTTAATTTTTTTTGCTTGCTTCCATACGTTATGGGAGAAATGAAAATATCAACCTTTTATTTCTGCACCAGGGTATGCTTCTTTTAACGCGTTAGAAGCAGCAATTTCAAAATCCAGAGTAAATTGTTTTGGTTCCATAAACGGCAATTGCGATCGAAGCATGCTAAAAAGTCTGATGTAGCTTTGTTCCGATTTATGGGACATCAATGCATAAATTAATGGTACAATATTAGTGGAGTCAATGCTGCTTCCAATATCACCATGGATGCTATATAACTGTGAAAATGATGTTAAGGAAACGCTCTTAAATGTCCCATCACAAAAAAAATGTTTCACTTGTTTTAAATATTCTTTTGATTGCGGGGTACAAAAAACAACTATACGGGTTTCTTGATCATTAAAATCTGCCAAAATGAAATCGCGAAATTCGACTGGTATTTCAACGTCAGTAGGATTGTCGTGAAATAATTTGGTAACTTTAGCAGCTTTATTTCTTTTACGGTACACCGTACTTTTAATAGATTTAAAAGACGGTATGTTATTCGTTAAGTTCAAGCCAGAATCTTTTAATGTTGTGACACACTCTTTATAAATTGTTGGGACAGGTTGAAACTCTTTGCAAGCTTGTTCCCGCATGTTATGTAATGAAAGTTCTATATCATTTTTGCCAACATCTTGAACGCAGATTTATATAATTAAAAATTATTTATAAAATTAAGATCCATTTAGTAGGTATTATACCTATTTATTATTGTTTATTTAAACAATAGTAATATAATCTGAGAAGTCAAAGTCGAACGATGTCAAAGAATCAAAAATAATGTGATTGACATTTCATGACAAACAGGAAAATTTTGTTTTATACCTACAACCATAAAACATCTAGCAAAGTTTCAATCAGTGCAAGTTATAAATAAAACATATTTAGAAATTTACAAGACCTCTTCGTATTTTTTTGTATTCAACAGTACTTTACTAAATTAAGAGCTAATCTGAACAACGGGAAAAATAATTCCCGTTGGCCAGACTAGTCTGACCACCAATCTGACCACTGGGAAACACTCAAAATTCTGTCGTAAGATGGATAATTGGATCAAAATTAATAAGCTTGTTATATTTTAAAATTTTATTCTCTTAGATTCAAAAACCTCCTAAGATCTTATCTCGTAAATACATCACTTATTTCTAAACACAATACTTCTAGTTTATTTAAAGTAGGTACAAAATCTGCTGCACAATTTTTTTCTATCAAAATTACTCAAAATAGTAATTTAAGTACTCCGATTAAACTTATAGTAGGAAAATGCATTATAATCTTGAAATTAATTTATTATTTGATTCCGGTAGAATAACTTGTCTTCCGAATCAATTTAAGGCTTGATCGCGGGTTCCATGCCCGCCCGGTAAGTAACTTTTGGGATATAAAATCTTGATTGTACTCTATTTCTATATTTTATTCCACATTATTCATTTTTATATGTAACCTGTCACACTGACTGACACGGCACTTACCAGTATTCATAAAGAATACTTGAACCTTCGTTTTTCATCATAAACACAGACCATTGGAAACAAGTTATTCCGAAAGGCGTTCCAACGATACCATGCGTTTCAAGAATACTTTTTGTGAATGGAATTGTAAGATACGGGGCACACTATTTACATACAATAAGCCCCAGTAGGGTCTAACTGTCATACAACGGGTTCTTGCCCGTTCAACGTTTCTCAAATGTTGTTCATGTCGTACAACACTTGGGCGATAGTCCGCGACGCTTCCACGCTGCTGATTGCAATAGAAGACAGATGTGACTCGTAGGAGCGGAGTTGTCTGGAAATCAAACAACATCTTTGTAAACTGTGGGTGGACTAATTAAACCAAACAACATCTTTATAAACTGTGGGTGAACTAATGAAACCAAACAACACCTTTGTGTATATTCATATTGACACGGGTATTTATAGCGTGTTACCTTATTATTGATTATTCCCGAAGTTTCGAATGCGTTACAGCAATCATAACTCGTATTCGTAATTCGTCGTCGATTGCTGTAACGCATTCGAAACGTCAGGAATAATAAAAAATAAGGTAACACGCGATAAATACCTGTGACAATACATTAATAAATATGTGTTCTGATCGCGAAAGTTTAAAAAATACTAACACTTTTATGAACTATGGGTGGTTTAATGGAATCAAATAACAGCTTTATAAATTTTGGTGGAATAATGGGAAGCAAACACAATCTATGTAACTTCTGGGTGGAATAATAGACAGTATATTATATAAACTTTACACCTTTGTAAACTTCGGGTGGACTAATGAAACCAAACAACATCTTTTTAAACTATGGGTGGACTAATGGAACCAAACAACATCTTTATAAACTGTGGATGGACTAATGGAACCAAACAACATCTATGTAAACTGTGGATGGACTAATGGAACCAAACAACATCTTTATAAACTGTGTGTGGACTAATGGAACCAAACAACATCTTTATAAACTGAGGGACTTTATTAAAAACAGCGCCCCTATAAAACCCCCGTATAAGTAAAGTCACTCACCGTCTGCCCGTATTAGAGTAGATGACGATATTCCTCAATATGAGAGCTGCCGTCAATCGTATACTCTTCGTCACTGGACCCTCGTTTTCGTCCTGTTAATGAATAACAAAAATGTAACAATACTTTCTTTACGTGATTTTTGTAACTTTAACTATATTTTTGATCATGCCGTGTTTAAATAAATGTGAAATGGACATACAAAGCGAAGATAAACATCACAAAAACAAATTCATTTTGCTTTTTTATGGTGCTAAATATTTGATTAAACGATGCAGTTATTTAGAAATTTTTAAAGAAAAGTGAGCTCGGCCTTGAAATTACATTTGATATTTTATTATTTCAGCAACGACAGAAAAAAACAGCCCCTAGATATCCGTTTTCACCAACAACTGACTTCATGACGACAATTTCCGAGCAGCACTAGCCATGTCAATCATTCAGATTCCTTTACTTGTACATGGTGGGAAACGCGATACCCAATTTCACCAAACAATCCAACAAGCATTGGTTGGTGAAAATGAGCGTAAAAGAGTTACATAAAGCATGTCAAATCTGGCATGCTGGCCACGTCGCACTTTTAGGTTTTTTATATTTGATTGTATTTGAAGCTTCCTCAATCGTCATTATTTAGATCGAGGTCCCTTTCATTTCAGTCAATTAGAAAGAGCGCGCGATAATTTTTAGCGCACTTTAAATTTAGATAATACTTCACAGAATCGCTAATAATATGTAGGTTATCCTAATTTTTCCCAAACAAATTTTTTGATGTTAAGCCGTGTCTGCTGCGCCTAATTTTCTAACAAAACATGTTCTTATTTGTAATACACCAAAACATGGCGCAGCAACCCGGCTTTAGGCATATACATGTCACAGTTTGTGGCACCGCACATTGCACATGCTATAAATTGTTGGTAAAAACGGACAAACAACTAAAGGTTCAATTCACACCGAGATGGCAGTGGCGCGGCCGGCAGCGGAGCAGATAGCATTTTAAACTTTATCTATATAATATAAACATAAGCGAAACGAACATCTCCAAAACAATAAAAAACCTACAAAAATTGCCTCATGGCCAATTGGGCTTTCCTTTTGGCTTCTTTCTAGGTGCTCACTAAGAAAGTATTTTATGAAATTTAACCCCTAATGGGATAATAGGGGAGCCATTATCCCATTAGGGATAAAAGTTATGCAGCCAAATTGAATCTTACGACAACGCGTTATAGCTTAATTCTATATTGAAATTCGATTTTGGAAGCAGATGGAATTTTGAAAAGTTGGGTGTCTGGGAACCGTTACATAGTTTTCATTGTACTGGGTACTTAAAAACCGGTCAAGTACGAGTCGGACTCCGTACAAGTATTTTTAGTACTTATTAGTCTATCAATACATTTTATAAGCATTTTCTCTTTGCGAATATTTTAGGTGAGAATTGAAAGACTCAGGTTTTCGTTTAGGTTTTCCTGTAAACTATGCTTAAGCCCAATATTCCATATTTTTTCTAAATTTCTTGGCCATTAGTTTTTAAGTTTGAGGAAGAATGGTCAATTTTCGCATTCAAAACTTAAGCATTTTGACATTATAAAATATATGTTTGCATTTCTCTTAAAGAGCTCTTTCATTTGATGCATTTGACACAACATTTTTAAAATTTTCTAGTTTGCTCCCACGAAATCAGAATTCGTTGATTTACGCTAAACTTCCGTAATTGGGATACCTAACTCTATATATGTACCAAAGTTGAAGATTCGGACAAAATAGGCTGAGTCAAACAGACAGACAGACACCCCGAGTGATCCTATAATGGTTCCGTTGGTACCTTTGAGGCACGGATCCCTAAAAATAACTAAAAATAAAAAAGTCCCATCAGACTGTTTCTTTTGTTTTTATGCTTTTTGGCAAACAGGCATAGGGCCCACCTGGGCCCCAATTCTACTAAACAAATTGTGTTTGAATTGTTAATGAATTATCTCAAAATGGCCACTTTTGACACTTTTGCTAGTCAAAAAGTGACAAAAATTACAATTTTGTAATAATTCATTAACAATTCAAAGACAATTTGTTTAGTAGATTTGGGGGCCCTGATAGAAAGTAGTTACCGTAGCCTATGAACGCCTGTAACACCAGCGGCATCACAACACTTTCGAAAACCACTCGCAGACAACGTCGCGAGCGGGACAGTAAGTGTAAAACATTATAAAAGACAAAGTTTCCTGTGGCCGCTACACAGTTCGAAGCGCCGGGGCGCCACAACCGCGCGTTCGACCTCCAAACGAAACTCTCCTTTAAAATGTAGATACATTTAAAAATACTGTTAGCTACCAGCTCGCAGCTTCCCAGCCGGCCGCTGCCATTTCAAAAGCGTAACACAACACACTCAAACGTCACACAAGCATCGCTATCTCACCGTTTGCTCCAGCGGCGTGCGACTCAGTTCGGCTCGGTGCTGCGCGCGCAAACATACACGACACGTTAGTGTTTTAGTACGAGGGACTATGGACCACACGTGCGTTACTTTATGATGACGGAAATGTCAGGCAGAATAATGTAATGGATGAGTAGGACTTTTATAGGAAGGGTGTTACGAAGGAGACAAAGAATTTACGTTATAAAATCTACTACATAATCCCCAAAGAAAATATAACCTAACCTTAACCTTAAACTCCGGGCAAGTACTACCACCGTACTTATTTCTGCCGCCAAGCAGTAGTGCTCGCATTGCTGTGTTTCTGTTTAAAGGGTACGGGTGCCGGTGAAATTACAGGCACATGAGACTTTTCATCTTTATGTCTCAGAGTCGGCAGCGCGCGTGTGATGCATCTGGTGTTGCAGGCGTCCATAGGCTACGGTTACTACTTTCCATCAGGTGGGCCGTATGCTTGTTTGATTGCAAAGTAATGTAAAAAAAAGAGATCAAGTCTCATGTGCCTGTAATTTAACCGGCACCATTCAACACGGTGGTATTACTTCCCCAGACAAAAGCTGTACTACTAGCAAGTACTTGTCAAGTCAACGTGTTTATATTCTTAGTTTTAGCCTGGGTATTGTATGAGAAGCACGAATTGATTTCTAGATATGCAAACACACTTAGAAGGTGTAATTAGACAGTAACATTTGTATGTAACTTTGTAAAATATGTCAGCCAGTAGAAGTCCACTGTTGGATATTAGTCTCGCACATAGAATGACACGACGAAGGGTCCTGGCCACCTCCATACAACTTCCCGCGACCTTAACCATAAAATGTTATCGGCCTATCGTGGTCTTGCTACGCTGCGTCGTCCGGCTCGTGGTCACTCGAGAACCTTTATTCCCAAACTCTTTTCTCTTCATCATCCAGTAGACATCCATTGTTGGATGATGCCTACCCCATAGCATGCATAGCGTGCAATGGGCGGATTTACCATAATCACAACGCTTGGCAGGCATATTTGTGATCGCAGTTTGGTCTTAAGTACTCAGTTGGATGCAGCTGCCCATACCCTGGCGTAATCCCTCAAGTCAATTTCTACGACATCCACGGGAGGAGTTGGTGGTCCTATTCATAGGCTGAGACTCATGGTAGTCTTAGTATATTAGTAGTAGTATTAGTATTAGTATTCCCCAACTATATCCTATAAATAAATCTAATCTAATACTATTAAATATACAAATATTGCTCGTTTAATAGTATTAGATATTTTAATATAAATATATATTATAAAATCTCGAAAACGGCTCTGACGATTTCGATGAAATTTTCTATATGGAATATTTGAGGAGAAAATCGATCTAGCTAGGTCTCATCTCTGGGAAATAGCGTTTTTCCGAGTTTTGCGAGCGAAGTTTGATCACCCAGGATTATATACTAAAACCTGAATAATTTAAACTTGTGTGTTCCTTAGACTTGGTTTAATTGAACCATATCACGGAATGAGGCCACTGAACGCATTGATTTCGATGGACGTTCGACGTGGCATTCTATGGGGGAGGCCTCATCCAACAGTGGATATCTACCGGCTGATGCTTCTTTTACTTGCTTATTTAAACTATTTCGACGAACGATTAGTAGAGTAGTAATTACCATGAGTTCTCTCGGGTTGAACATGTCAGCGGCGTGTTTATTCAGTGCTGCTAGTGCCGCGTTGGGCGGGTAACCCAGCGACACGGGCTTGTTGGCCTCGGCTTCTGCTGCCGCGTGTCGTCGCGTGTTGTATATTGCTTTTAACGCCTGCGAGATATGACAATAAAGTTTTTAATATACAGTATAGTCCTGTATAATACACAAAAGAAAATACTAGACTCAAAAACGTTAAAATCAAAAGAAAAACCTGAAAATTATGGTGTTACTAGCTGAGGTCTGCGGTATCACCCGCGTGAACAATAATGAAAATTGATGATGATGATGATGAACAGTAGCCTATGTGTTAATCCAGGGTATAAGTTATCTCCATTCTAAATTTCACTCAAATCCGTTCAGCCGTTTGAGGGTGAAGAAGTAGGTAACAAACATATTCACAAACAATCGCATTTATAATATTAGTGTAATTATAATGGGGGGAGGGGGGTCAGAAAAACAGGGGGCAATAGTGCATGTAATTTCACCTGTTATTTCGTCGGCACTCCCTTTAAACTGGAATACAGCAATGCTGACATTACTACTTGGCGGTTCTATTGCTACTGCGGGTTGCGTGGTTGAACGCTTCTCTGACAACATCAAACGCAACTCCTGACAACCTCTGTGGCGTAGCGGGCGAGCAGCCGGCTGAGACGCAAGAGGTGCGTGTTCGATTTCTGCTGCGGGACAAATCCATGATCTGCAAATATTTCTTCTGGGTCTGGGTGTTCTGGTACCTTGGTACTCGTAGTTCCTGATACCCACGACACCGGGAATCCTTGTGTGGGATCAGCAGGACTATTTTAAAACGTTCGGAAGGGTTTCCGATCGGATTCGTTAGTTTTTCATTTCGATGTGGTAACTAAACATTTATAACATAACATAACACCCAACAGTCACATACGTAGTCTTGATCCCACATTAGGATTCCCTGTGTCGTGGGTATCAGGAACTACGAGTACCATGCTACCATGACACCCAGATCCGGAACAAATATTTGCAGATCATACCCCGCTACTACATATTACTACTACTATAACATTTGTCCCGCAGCGGGAATCGAACCCGCAACCTCTTGCATCTCAGCCGGCTACTCGCCCGCCGCGCCACAGAGGTCGTCAACCAAAACAGTTCTCTCACAAAACACAGTAAAAAAACAATAAATATTGTGTATTACTGTGTTTTACTAGAGAAAATTGTTTTAGTTACCACATCGAAATGAAAAACTAACGAATCCGATCGGAAACCCTTCCGAACGTTTAGAATAGCCCTGCAGGACTATGTATGTGACCAGTTGGGTGTTAAGTTGTGTTAACTAGAGACTTACATGAACTGTGCAATGCTTGTCAGTGAGATGGTTGAGTAGTGCGAAGGTCCTTCGCGGCACGCGGTCACAGTCGAGCCACATACAGGGCGCCTCGCCCCCTGCTCCAGTGGGGCAATGAGCCCGGGCTGCGTGGTTGAACACTTCTCCGGCGTTCTCAAATGATCTGCAAAACGAGTTAAAAATACCGTTATTCTCTTTCAACACTTCTAGCCTTTTTAAGGTTTCGTACCTAAAGAGTGCCAAAGGGACCCTATTACTAAGCTTACAAGTAGCGACACGAAACTCTAGAGCTCACCGTTATTGCGCAGAAGTCATTGCGGCAGAAGATAGTAAGGTATCTTGGGGGGGGATCTCTATCTCTATTTCTTTCTGTCTTATATTAAATGTATTGCGTATTGCCACATACAACTCTACGAAGACCTAAGAGATCAATCAGGAATCAGCGAGGTCCGTGTCTACACTGATGGCTCAAAAACCATACAGGGAACTGGCGCTGGAATACACTCGCTTGATCTCAACATTAATATATCATTAACGCTAGGCACACACAGTTCTATTTTCCAATGTGAATGCGTGGCCATCACCGAAGCCGCCACCGCAATGAGCAGGAGAGGGATCACAGACTACAATGTAAGGATCCTCTCCGACAGCTCAGCAACACTCAGAGCTCTGGAGAGCCATAGCTGCAACTCCAAGCTCGTTTACGAATGTCACCTGGCCCTGGAGAGAATCGCCATAGGAAACAAGGTGACTCTACAATGGATAAAGGGACATAGTGGATCGCTGGGTAATGACACCGCAGATGAGTTGGCTACAAGAGGGTCGGGAACAACCACAGAGGGACCATCTCCATTCCTACCTCTACCCTTTTCTCAGCTACGCACTTGGATGCGGCTTCGCACCCTAAATCAACACAACGAGCATTGGGCACGGACCACGGATTGCAGACAGTCAAGAGCAGCCGTTCCGGCTGTCTCACCACGGCTCACGCGTCGTCTGCTCAACCTTTCAAGACCGGACCTTCGTACCATCGTGGGGACACTCACAGGCCACTGTCTCCTGAACAAACACCTCTACAACATCGGAGCCACAGACAGCCCACTCTGCTGGGGGTGTCTGACCGAAGAAGAATCGGCTGCCCACGTAGTCCTGGAATGCGTGGGAGTAGCAGCTCAACGTGAACAAATCCTCAACAACCCGAGGTCACTCCGCGAAGCCTGCGAAGACCCCAGGAAACTTCTGTGCTTCTGGACGGAGTTAGGCTGGCTAACTATCTAGCTAGTTTACTCTCACGCATAATGGACCATCCATAGAGTTCGAATGCGGAAAAGGGAGTTCTTTAACATTAACATTAACATTAAATGTATTGCGTGCGCGACAGTAAACATGCGCAACTATCCCCTCCAAGTTTCGTTCAGCGCTAGACTTGCTTGCCGCTACTTATACGCCCGCGCCGTTCGTCTGTCTGTATTCTGTGAAAGGGATACATCTCGGCAGCTGTAAGAGGTGGGCAGTTGAAATTTTTACAGATTGTGTGTTGTTGTAGCATAAATCTTATGCAAATAAGATAAATCATAAAATAAGAATGCACAAAACTAAATCCCACGTCCAAAAGTTCTTCAACCAAGGAACACCATAAAAACTATTGAAAAACAATGGAAAACCATACTCATTGTAATTAAACTGGCATTTATAATATTTTTGACTTCACTCGTGTCTACGAAAAATATAATAGTTTTGATATTTTTTTTAATAAATTAATTTAATATACAATGAACTTACGTTTGATATAATTAAGTGATTTTCATCAAAAATTATCTCGAATATCCTGCGATGAATACTTTTCGAGTTTAAGGGCTGCGAATTGACTCCGGAACCCTACACAATGCGTGATTCGAGAGGAGACGCATGGCCAGTTTATTTTGAGCCCTGTCACCTCTAAATCTAGACGAGTTCAGTTATCTTTTGGGCTGGATCTTTTCTAATGGTACTTACTTGCCGCAACCCCTCCAATGACAAGTCCAAGGCGTATCGTCTAAAGGCGGCGTGTGCGCTGGCGGCGTAGTCGTCGGCGCCGGCTTAACAGCCGATACGGACGGCTTCTGAAACATGAGCAATTATTATCGGAGCGAGAATTAAAAAAAATTAAGAATTTTGAACGTGAAGTGTTAAAAACCAGCCTAAATTGATCGGTTTCGAATACGATTTTACAGTTCATAGCGCTGTATGTTTTGAATATTTATGCTCTTAAAAATAAACCAAAATACGCAGCGCAATGTACTGCTAAATACACAAATAGACAAGGGGACAAGCATATAAACGATATACTCGATAAATTCTCTTTGGGCGGTAGTGTGTCCAATCAGCGTAGTATGTAAGTATTTATTTATAGTTTTTATTGTTATTCGTTGTCTTTATTATTTGGCTTATACTTTATTTTTGTCGTCTTTTGTACTATTTATCTATTTAATAGCATATTTGCGGAGACTTGTAACAGCTTCAGCATAATAACATGTCCTTTTGTATGTTATTTGTATATAAGTATAAATTTTATCGTTTGTACCTAGCTGTGTTTTATTAAAACTGTTAAAATAAAGTAAAAAATATCATCATCATCATCATCATCATCATCAGCCTATAAAGTCCACTACTGGACTCATGCCTCGCCCATAGAATGCACATAACGAACGGTCTTGAGCCGCCTACACAGACTTCCTTCAACCTTTAAAATATTGTCGGTCCATTGAGTCGAGGGGCGTCCTACAGCGTCGTCCGGTTCGTGGTTGCCACTCAAGAACCTTTATTCCGCAACAGTCCGTTCAGCAAGATATGCAAGACTGCAGCTTGTAAGCTATGTCGGTGATCTTGGTTCGTCTACTGATCTCCTCCTTACTATGCCAAGGTATAATCCTTTGTTGCCCGTGGTCCCTCTGATAGTCCCTGGAAGGTACCACGGGAATTATTTTACCCGTGGTCCCTGAATTTTGTATAAGTCAACTAATTTAAAAAGGTATAATAACTTAACTGTATATTATTAAAGAAAACAATAAAATAAAACATAAGTACCTACATATACCATAGTCCCAGTGATAGTCCCTGGAAAAAAGGATATTCTCTCATATGTTTATATGTTTTCATGTCATATGTTTTATTTTATTGTTTTCTTTAATAATATACAGTTAAGTTATTATACCTTTTTAAATTAGTTGGCTTATACAAAATTCAGGGACCACGGGTAAAATAATTCCCGTGGTACCTTACAGGGACTATATCAGGGACCACGGGCAACAAAGGGGTATAATACCTATTATTATTCTTGCCTTAAAAAAGCATGGTAATTTAATCAAAATTGCAGTAGTAAGAAGGATCATCAAATCAAAGCAAGCCGTGTTTTTTGCCCTGATTCTTTTAGGTTTGGTCTCGTTAGAACAGGAGTAAATTTACTTTATAAGAAGATTAAAAATAATCCTTGTGATCTCAATTAATAAAATACTTTTGAATTTGAATTTGAAATCATACCTCAAGAACTGGTTGACTGACAATAGTTTCTTTGTCACCTATCTTCGTATTGCCGACCATGATAGGTTGTCGCGAGATCACCTGTCGCGCTAGCGGCTGTTTAGCTTTCTGTGAACCAGAGATCAAGCTTTATAACATAACATAACAACCCAACAGTCACATAGTCCTGAAGCCACACTAGGATTCCCTATGTGACTGTTATAGGTGTTATGCATATAGACCATGATCTGAGACCATACCATGAGCTCTTATAGCGATTCAGTTCAAAAACTATTCAGTACAAAATATCGGTTCGTCGTTGACATCCGTCATCATTGAATAACTTTAATCGCAGAAGATTATAGACCTTCTGCTACTGTGGCTTTAAATATAGCTGCGGACATCACGGAACCGATATTTTGTACTGAATAGTTTTTGAACTGAATCGCTATAAGGGCTCATGGTATGGCCTCTGATCGGGCCCCGTTCCAAACTGACCGCAAAAGGCCCGTGTGCATTTTACGGTTCCACTTACTGCGTTAGCTGTCTTAGTGTCCTGTAGTACAGTCTGCCTTTGCGGTTGTATCGGCGTGAACTTGTGCGCGCCCGCCTTTTGAGGCGCGTTCATTATAATTTGTTGATGGCCCGTTATCTGGTTGCCGGTTGAAGTGCTTATTAAAGCTGGAGGATTCTTCTGGGTTACAACTATCTGTAACATATAAAAGTTTAGTGTCAATCAAAAAGTACAACATTCATGGCTTGATAATATACTGACGCTTTTATCTGTCCCTAACTCATGAACTAAGTTAAAAACTTGAATTTTCTTGTAGTTGTCCCTAGTAACTATCTGTCCCTGGTTTACTAGCTGTCCCTGGTCGACTATCTGTCCCTAGTTGACTATCTGTCCGTGATTGACTAACTATCCATGGTTGACTTTTTGTCCCTGGTTGACTATCTGTCCCTGGTTGGCTATCTGCCCCTGGTTGACTACCTATCCGTAGTTTACTATCCGTGCCTGGTTGACTATCTGTCCCTGGTTGACTATCTGTCCCTGATTGACTATCTGCTTCAGCGACTATCTGTCCCTGGTTGACTATCTGCTCCTGGCTGACTATCTGTCCCTGGTTGGATATCTGTTCGTAGTTGAATATTTGTCCCTGGTTGACTATCTATCCCTGGATGACTATCTGTCCGTAATTGTCTATCTGTTCCTAGTTGACTATCTGTCCCTGGTTTTGCCTTGTGCGTTTACGTAGTAATAAGTTACCTAAAATGACTGAAATCCAAAACTAAGTTAAAAACTTATATTTCCTTGTCCTTTGTTGACTATGAACCTTGTGCGTTTACGTAGCAAACAGTATCAAAATGGATAGTTAACTCCGGTACAAAAAATGTATTTACTTGTTGTCCTTGGTTAACGATCTGTCCTTGATTGACTATCTGAGCCTTGTGTGATTGCGGCTGAGTCGTTATAATCGGCTGCTGGCTGTGTGTCAGTTGTGGTGCGTTCTGCGAATTCATTAAATCATTATTTAACTTTGAAACGATTACAGTCGTCAAATCGGAATTAGATCGAAATTAAATATTTTTTTATCGCCGTCTCTCACTTATGTTTTAAGTTAGAAAGAGAGTCCGATACAAAATGGCGTCTTTTCCGAACCAATCCCGATTTAACAACGACTATACTCGTACATACAGATCTACCAAAGAACTAAAAACTAAACAAAATAAAATTCTATCAACAGATACAAAATAAACTTTCTAAATACACTCTTCTGATCACAATTTATGGAAGAAAAGCTACTGATTTTTCATGCGTTTTCCCTTAGACATTTAAAGCTGCATTTACTAATAAGTGCATGCTCTGTGCTTTTAACATATCACAATAAGTTATTATAATGTATAGTTATTGGTTTTTCTTTTTGGAAATATTCAGATTATATATTATCACAAAAATTACCAACCAAGCAGAGTAGTTAGTCGGCCAGTGGCGCAGCGGTTAACGCATCTCCATATCATGGAGACGGTTGCGGGTCCGTTTCCCGCCTGGTTGGTAATTTTTGGGATATTATACAATCTTATTAAATGATTATGCCACAACATTGTTAATCTTTTGTGAATGTATTTGAACTATTTTTTTTCCTGCAGTTGAAACAAACATGCCCCATACTTCCACTAACCCTTTTCTACACTGATACGAATGCTTGCAGACCACTGTCCACTAAACCGTGACGTACTATTCAAGTTTAAAAGAATTCGACATTTCGTGATCGCAAAATCGTCTAATTACGACCAACCAGTTGTGCTGGCCACATCTTGCTAAAATGTTTGCTTATGTGTGGTTTGTTTTCGTGAAGTTATATTTTGAATTGATTTTAATTTAATATCGTAATTCCATGACAATGGGGTTTTAAAGGTAAACATTTTACATTGCTAATGACAGTGAAAAAAAAACTCAGTTCTGTTTACTTTCAGTACATTTAAACTTAAAAACAAATCAGAACAAAATATCAAAACAGGTCATTAATCATGCAATGGGTAATTTTAACGATGACACGTTTCGGTATAAAGGACAGAGACCGTATGTGCCGGAACCCACCAAAGCGACATGTGTAAATTCTAAAAAGTAAATTCTAAAAAGAAAAATGTCAATCCACGCCAAATGACATCACACCCAATACATTTCAGTCACACATCACCGCTCCGCTTTAATAGATGCCAGCCCTAAGCTATCGAATCAAAACACAACATCTACATAAAGCAACGTCTACGTGCAAGTAAGGTGCACTAGACCTGCGCTATCGCTTGTTTCACGACAGCAATAGACTGCGTCGGTTGCGACGAGCTCACTAGCATTGGCTGTGACACGATCACGCGCTGACCCGATTGCAACATTCCGGCGTTCTGTACGTGGGAAATACAGCTTTATTTACATGGGAACACAGTTCAAACTAAGTTTATTGAAGCAGCATCGGTATCTAGAATTAGGGCAATCATATGTTTTGTACTCAAAGCTTTGCATAAAGATAGAGAGGGCTTAGTACGGGTTTTGATAGTTTACGAAACTATATGAAGTTTCGTTTCCTTCATTACTTGCAGCGCCCCTAGCGAAAACGAGAAGAAAACTAAGGACGCTGTCAGTAAATGTATTGGATGGAAACGAAACTTCATATAGTTTCGAAAACTATCAAACCCCGTACTAAGCCCCTGATCACAAATAGTTTTTAGGAGTGTCTTTCGTTGTGGAGAATTAATGACATTGAAATATAGTTAAAAATACGTTGCAGCAGCAATCAGCATAATTATTACCTTAATGATGAAATAGTTTATTTTACAAAAATCTTAGCACTAAGTACAGAAACATAAAAAGAAAATAATTCGTTAGTTATAATTTAAAACCCAAACATATTAGGATTTCGCCGAAAGCAAAATAGATGTTAAAGTTTTAGAACAATAGTTAGAGCAACGAAAAATATAGTTATGATTATGTGAGTTTGTGAGTATATGAGTGTTTTTAAACCTATGGTGAAAATAAAAATAGCTTTATGACCATACCCGTTAATTAGTGCGCAAGTTATAAAAAAAACTATCTATAAAAAAAAGAAATTAGAAACATTAGGATATTAATCTATCACGCTCACACACCACAAATCACTGTGTGAGTGAGATAGATATAGGTTAGGATGAAGTGATAAAACCCAATAGCTAATTAGCAGCCTAAGCGAATTAGCCTATGTTCGTCTAATTAACCTGTATTATTTGCTGTTGGGTTATCGCCTCTGTTGCCTGCGCAATAAGGCTGTTTAGCGTCGCCTCGTCCAAACCGCCTGGGTTGTTCACCTTTTATGTAAAACATAAGGTTTAGAATTTGCTATAACACCTTAGATAATTCATCATATTTTCAGCATTTTTTGTAACGATATAATCAGTATCACTTATGCATCCGGTATTTTTGGTTGCTGGTTTGCGACCCGAGTTTCGAACACGTAAGGAGTCCTTATTTACAGGTAAGTTTAGGCAAAAGCGACTTCGCAAGGTTTTCCTGCTAACCCATAGGTAAGTGACACTGGTTAGTCGTTTCTAAATGGACACTTACAAACGATTATATTAAAAGTATTTCACAGTTTTTATAATATAATAATAATCATACCGTCAATGTGAGTGGTCCTCCTCCTGTCGGTCCTTGTACTATTATGATAGTCTTTTGCATCATATTGCTCGGAATATTCTGAGCTATGTAGCTTATTCCCCCTGTAAAGAAATAAGTCGACACGATATTACGATATTCGTGGTATGTGTTTTGGTTGTTGTCCAATGGTAACATTTTAGAATCGACCAATAGAATCTTGTTAAACCTCTACGCTGATCAGTTTTGATTAATAACGGCTCACATACCTTAAGAGTTCGCGTATTTGTTCTTCTCTGAAGCTGTTTTCGTAAAATATGGTACAGCCAGATTCTCGAAGCGTAGCCATACAAAGTTGTGTATTGTGTAAATTTAAGGCTAAATCAGTATGCGCATCGGCGTGGCGCTTATGCCGTCCGCACCGCACTTGCCCCAACGGGCCCACGTGATCACCATTTCCATACCAGCTCCTTGATGTTATAATATGAACTTTCGAAACTTTAAAACCTCCCTAAATAGAGATCCTACATGCAATTCTAAAATGTTACAAATTAGTTTAGGCACTACAACTAAACCGTTACTGGACGTTGCTATAATCTATTAATGTACCTTGTCCGTTACTCGACGTTGCTATAATTTTATTTTATTTTATTTTTACATATTTGGAAAACAAACAGCGTATGAACGAGAATGGTAACAATCAGTATAGAAACGCATTTGCTAAACAGTTTTCACTTATAGTTCTATAAAATAAAGTTATCCTAAAAAATGTGACAACAATAAGTACCTTCACAATACATAGTATTATTATACTTACCTACTGTGTTAAAATTAATAACAACAAAAAAGAAAACAGAATTTGTAGTACAAAAACTCATACATATCAAGCAATAAACAAATAAACCATAACAACCCAAGTTATTTAAAGTTTTTTTTTTTTTTTTTTGCTACTAGTGCATCTAAGTAAATAGGTGTGATGAATGTTAGGTGATTGCCAACGAAATACAACGTAAAATGCGTAAAGCATCAAAACAACATGAGACGGCATATAGCTGAGGAATGCAATTAATGAGTCACAACGTACAACATAGTTTTTATCAATAAAATTCAATGAAGAATCGGGTTTCAAGGGCGGCATAGTTATGCTTATGTAATGTGCATTACAATAATGAATATATGAGTATGTAATATAGCTAATATGCAAGCATATGACATGTGTATTACAATACGACTCTAGTTTGGGCAAAAATAAATTCGTTTTAATAAAATTAAAAGAACGAGGCACAGCGACAAAATAACAATAAGCTCGCCTATTGTTATTTATAGATGTTGAGCTACATGGCAGGCAGGCTGAGTAAACAAAATAATCAATTAGTGGATAGATAAACTTCGCAACACAAATAAAATACGATAGTATACATATACGGGGTTGATATGGATTCCGAACAAGATTTAGTGAGAACACCTAATACAAATATATAAATGACAGGATGACTATAATCTATTAATATACCTTGTCTGTTACTCGACGTTGCTATAATCTATTAATGTACCTTGTCCGTTACTCAACGTTGCTATAATCTATTAATGTACCTTGTCCGTCACTCGACGTTGCTATAATCTATTAATGTACCTTGTCCGTTACTCGACGTTGCTATAATCTATTAATGTACCTTGTCTGTTACTCGACGTTGCTATAATCTATTAATGTACCTTGTCCGTTACTCAACGTTGCTATAATCTATTAATATACCTTGTCTGTTACTCGACGTTGCTATAGTCTATTAATGTACCTTGTCCGTTACTCGATGTTGCTATAATCTTTTAATGTACATTGTGCGTTACTGGGCGTTGCTATAATCAATAAATGTACCTTGTGCGTTACTGAGCGTTACTATAATTTATGAATGTACCTGTGCGTTACTGGATGTTGCTGTAATCTATTAATGTACCTTGTGCGTTACTGGGCGTTGCAATAATCTGCATCGGCTGTTGCTGCATGTATTGCTGCTGTTGCCCCATTGATTTATCTGTAACATACAATTTACTACAGGCAAAGAACCTACATGATAAAGAAATTTGTTATGATCGCGAAAGTTTAAAAAAATACTAATTATTACCTATGCATGCTAAGTATTTTTTATCTAGCTTACCCGTTTCATTTTTTGCTGCATTAATCAACAATTCAAGTTATTATTTAAGTTACAGTCTCAAAATGTATCTCTGGCGAAAAAGCCAAGCAGACACAGACAGGTAGATGTGACCAAGGCCCGTACTAAATGGAAATATATTATTATGAGAGTATTTCTAACAAATAACTAAATTTTGAGGGTTCTGTACCCGAATGGTGACAACGGAACCCAATTAGAAAGCCTACACTGTGCGTCTTATTTTGCCTGTTGTGCTGTCACAGGGGTATATTTTGGCAGCAGTAAGAGGGTATCAGTTGAAACTTTGACAATCAAAATTAAGATAATCAGCACTTTTCACACACACACTCACTCTCACACACACACACACACACACACACTCACACACACACACACACACACACACACACACACACACACATACACACATACTTATAATATACTTTTGTACTCATGTTTATATTTATTACATTGAATTTTTCATAAATTTTTGTTTGGATGTTAAACATTTCGGAAGAAGGCGTTAATGTTCGCGACACAGTTTTTCAAACTTCTGCGAATGTTATCGTTCTCTTACTGTTTCTGTATATCATGTTTTTGTTCCAAAATAAATATATATTTGGTTTGATTTGATTTGATTTGACTTATCCCAGAAATCTGGTTTTAATACCGACGTCATTTGTAATTACCAACACAAAAAAAAAATCATTTAATATAAAAGTAGTTTAGAATCACACTATTTGTTCGATAGTACAGTACCCTCAGTACACGAGCCCGACTCGCACTTGACTATTTATTGATTAACAGAAATTTTTATTTATTAATCCTGATTAAATTTTGGCGTTGCTAGGGAACTTTTTTCAGTAAACCGCAAAGATATTTGGCGGGTATACATTTTGTAAAACGGGACTTTTTAACCGACTTCACAAAAAGGAGGAGGTTCTCAATTAGGTTGTATTTTTACGTAATGGTCTATCAGTGCCGACTGACAAGGGAATACTCACCCAGAGGCCGTAGCAGACGATCTTCCGTATCTATGGATAACTAACGCAACTAGTAAATTATAAACTATCTGGGAGCGCGCTCGATAGAAATGACTCAAACGAATTACTAGTAACTACGTAATACACCTATTGAACCTAAAACTCAGTCTGGGTTTAGGTTACAATCTGTGTGTGTGTGTGTGTGTTTTGAATACAGATATACTTAGGTTCAATCTGTCTGGGTTTTAGGTGCAATATATGTGTGTTTTGAATACAGACAGATTGAACGTATGTCCGTATTCGAAACACCCATAGACTGAAACTTTGTCTGTGATTCGATTCTTGTCTGTGCTTAGACCGATAGACCGCTACATGAAAAATCCCGTTTTTAAAAAAATTATGATGTTTTTTTATGGTAAACAGTTTTCATAATATTGCTTACCTTGTAGAATAAGCTGGCCGGATTGCGATTGCAGTATGTTTTGCACATCCATTGGCTGCACTTGCAACATCGGCTGTTGTACTTGAAGTGATTGTTGCTGCATCTAACAATGACAAATAAAAAAAAACTATAACCTTTTTACCAACCGGGCGGGGATTGAACCCGCAGCCCTCTCCCAGATATGCGTTATCCAACTGCGATGCCGTTATGTGCTTTAACCATCAAACCGGAAAACAACAAATCTGTTTAAATAGCATAACATAACACCCAACAGTCACATACGTAGTCCTGATTCCCTGTGTCGTGGGTATTAGGAACTACAAGTACCATGGTACCATAACACCCAGTCCCGGAACAAATATTTGCAGATCATACTAACATTTGTCCCGCGGCGGGAATCGAACCCGCAACCTCTCGCATCTGAGCCGGCTACTCGCCCTCTGCGCCACTGAGGTCGTCAGGTATGGTGGTGGTACTTCTCCAAACAAACTCGTTCACAAGGAGTAGCTTTGGTCCTACCTATAACTACCTAAGAGTTGCGGGTTCGATTCCCGCTGCAACCAGCGTCTGCATATTATGGTCTGGGTGTTGTGGTACTATGGTCCTTGTAGTTCTTGATACCCACGACACAGGGAATCCTAGTGTGAGATCATGACTATGTATGTGAATGTTAGGTATGTTATGTTATGTCTCAGGAGAAAGGGCGCGGTGAAATGTCTCGTACGGCCCGTTCAATGTAGACGTGACCAAAGAGGTATTGCAGTTGTAAAGGGCCTGCCAGAGACATCACAATTTTTTTTATTACTCTGTCTCTTTTACTAGGAGCTCTACTTACTAGTGAAGTATGTATAGTATGTATATACCTGTATTGTGTTGCCTTGCACTTGCAAAGTTGGCTGCTGAACTTGCATCGTGGATTGCTGCACTAACGTCGGCTGCTGTACTTGCATAGTCGGCTGCTGAACCTACAACACATCAAAATTTATTGATTTAGTAAATTTAAATTAAATTTATTTCCTTTTAGAAAAATAACGACTATACACCACGTACTTTACTATTCTCCTGCTGAGACGGGAACGTCCTCACGACCTTTGAGCGTGGTCGCGGTCGGTGCTCATGAGGAAGGACCTCAAAACGGTCAACGAAACGTCAGCAGGAGAATAATAAAGTACGTGGTGTATAGTCGTTATTTTTCTAAAATGATACCAAGCCACGATAACTTCAATTCTATTAAATTTATTGCCGCCAGGTTTTAGGTAATTCTAAAACGACTGGGTTATTTAGACTATTTCACGCCATTATCATCCTCACTAGCCTGTTTATATCCACTGATGGTAAATCCCCCCATTGTATTCAATGGGGATTTGCCATAATCACCACGCTTGGTAGGCAGATTGGTGATCGATGGAGGGGGTCTTTTCTTAGGCCGGACACACCACGGCACGTAAACGGCAATGTCACGTAATGGCCCTTATTACGTGACATGGTTATATCCCAGTCGGTTGATATTTAAGGAATGGGGGGGGGGGGGGGTGACAATAACATCATGGTGATGAATGAACTACCTGCATTATAGGTTCCTGTATAATCATCTCAGAAGTACCGGACACCATAACGTTGGATTGCATTTCTTGCTCTTGTTTTGCTGGCGGTAGCTGTCAAACAAATACACTTTATCGTTACGATCACAGAGTACATTTAAGTTACGTTTTTATCTATTTTTTTCTTCATTTATTAAATACAAAGCGATATGTTCACTAAATAATTCAGAAAAATTATACAATGTTTTAAAACCCTTCGGTAATATTTTACTGCTTGGCGGCAGAAATAGGTACCTGCGGTGGTAGTACTTCCACGGACAAACTCTTTCACAAGAAGTTCTACTACTAACAAACTGCCTCGTTGAGATGTGAACGTATATATCAAATCAAATATATTTATTGACACCTTAAAACCTTAACACGGTACAAAAATATATAGGACATAGTAAGTAGGTACCCATACATACATAGTAAGGAGGCCTTTACCCAAAGAGGGTCCTTAATTAAGTTTAAATAATATAATGTATGTTTTTAGCGTGTAATCTTTTTTATTAAGGAATAAATATGCTTTATTATTATTATTATAAGTAGGTACACAGGCTTAAAGGTAACTATAGTAACAGTTTTAGTGTCGCAACTGACCCCTAAACTAAGATAATAATATCCTGTATGGATAGGTGTCAGCGCAGTGTCAAACTAAATTTATTAAACAATTTTATGCCAATAAAATTAAATTTAATTAATTCCGGGGAAGTACTATCACCGTACCTATTTCTGCCGCCAAGCAGTAGTGCTCGCATTACACTGTTTCGGTTTGAAGGGTACGGGTGCCGGTGAAATTACAGGCACATGAGACTTTTCATCTTTATGTTTTAGGGTCGGCAGCGCGTGTGTGATGCCTATGGTGTTGCAGGCATCCATAGGCTACGGTAACTACTTTCCATCAGGTGGGCCGTATGCTTGTTTGGTTGCCATGTAGTATAAAAAAAACGTAATGTGCGTAGCACGAATGAACACGCATTTGTAGACAATGAACGAAAATCACAGATGGCCCAACTTGTGAACCCGCGAATGTTAAAAATTGCCGAGGCTCCAGCCACTCGCCGCGAGCTACTTGACAGCGGCTTTACACACAGGCAAGTAAGTGGTTGGTCGGTCTTTAACTTAGAGCATTTATTGGATAGAGATGGCAAAGGTGGGCAAACCCTTCTGCCAAAGTGGTATGGCCATTTTGGCCATCCGCGTTGTGTAAAACTTGTTTGTGTGACTTTTATTTGCATGTGCGTTTATGGAGACGTCAACTTTCTGCATGAGTGTGCGTAAGTAAACGTGTGCTGTACGTGTTTACCTCGCCTCCCTCAAAAAGTGGGCGAAATAATTGAATACTAAAAGTTATTCTTGACACCTCCATTCCGGTAAATGCTCTAGTCTTTAATAATTAAATGCTCAAGACCATGTGGCAGGTGCCGTACACTTTCGCCGTTTGACATTCCCAGATGTGGGAACGTTATTGTTACGTTCTCGTGTATTTATGTGACGGCACATGGCACACGACTAAAGCTTTGGTCTCGCGTCCGTAACGCACAACGCTGCGGTATGTGGCTCAACGCAGCGTCACGATGCAACGTTTACAGTCTCTGCGGAGAAGTAGTCTGTTGATTTTGCCGAAGACTAATTTTTTTAAATTATCTTCAAACAAATCCATTGTCAATCCGTGACGCATACCGCAGCGAATGCACGACGCCGCACTGTGCGGTTTACCCACTCCCCACTTCACCGCGCTTGCCCTTCGCCGCTGACGCAGACTGCGACGGAACAAGAGACCATTCTACACGTTTTCCATACGATTATGTGTCCGGCACCGCATGTCGCATACCGCCGCGTTGTGCATTATGATCGTGAGACCAAAGCTTTAGGGATATTCGCGTGAACAACCTTAGCGCGTATCGCGGCAGCGATCAACATTCCGTGGTTTATTCGCTGCTGGATCGTATGTACAGACATGGAAATAATTTAAATAGATGTAATCAATGGAAGATTCAATTCAAATTTGACCCAAAAATTTAAATCCAGATCGATCCATGACAGAATTGGTTAAGGCAATGCCGATTACAGGCGACGATGCGAATTAGAGTTCCGCTGGATCAGATTTTTTGGGTCACATTTAAATTAATGTAAGAGAACAATATGGTAGCGAAATTTTTTAACTAAGAATTTCACAATAGGCGCTATTATCTAATAGCGATCTCCACGATGCGCCATAATAACAGCGGGAACTGTAATAATAGTGCATCTAATGACACTAACTATCTCTAGAGGTGGAACAAGACGCACTGCAACCTTTCACCACTGGTCACAAGGCCCTGTCAAGGCCACCACAACTCAACCTGGTCACTGACCTAAAGCAAGGTGACCAACAAAGAACCAGCTACACGAATAAACGAAGTTGTTCATGCACATATACACTGGCGTGCAATGAAACAGGGTCACTTAGAAAAACAACCATACCTCCCAAACTCATTTTTAGTTTATTCAAAAAAAACGGACCCTATTACTAAGGCTTCGCTGTCCGTCCGTCCGTTCGTCTGCCACCAGGCTGTATCTCATGAACCGTGATAGTTAGAGAAATGAAATTTTCACAGATGAAGTATTTTTGTTGCCGCTATAACAAGAAATACTAAAAACCAGACTACAAACGTGATTTTTTTGCTCATTTTTGCTCGAGATTGATAACGGCAACAGGTAGACGCTTGAAATATTCACAGAATATTGAGTTATATTATTCACTTTAATTAAAGATAATGGTACGGAACCCTTTGTGCACGAGTCCGACTCGCACTTGGCCGGTTTTTTATTTATATGTTTAAGTAGGGAATATTTTTACAAAATTTATTGTATAACATTATTATAATATGATTTTTAATTGGATATTTTGTATAGTTTGGGAGATTGTGGGTTTTCTATGTGACCTTATTTCATTGCACGCCTGTCTTGCAAATATGTGACAGAAATTGCATAAAATAAATACATACCAAATCCTCTTCATCTTCTAAGGCGGACGCGGCGAGCGCAGCGTAGAGATTCGCTGCCGTTTTTGATGCTGTTTCTTGCGGTGCATTTGTCTTTGAAATATTAAAACACGTATAAGCAAAGTTAATAAACATACAAAGTTATTGGAAGGCCGAGTCGTAGTCAGAGAATTCAACCCTACCAAGACACAAATTTGCGCGTTCACCACTAAAAACAACCCATTTTCTGTGGCTCCACAATTCCAGAACACGCCCTTATCCATCTCTAAGGGCATTGGGATTTTGGGAGTCGAAATCTCTAGCGTCGTCCGCAGTCAGCCCAAATTGGCATCCAAAAAGCTTGGTGTGCTCAATAGAACCAAGATGTATTTCTTTTCGGGGCAAAGACTGCTCCTTTATAACAGAACATAACACACCCAACAGTCACATACATAGTCTTAATCCCACACTAGGATTCCCTGTGTCGTGGGTATCAGGAACTACGAGTACCGTGGTACCATAACACTCAGACCCGGAACAAATATTTGCAGATCATACAAACATTTGTCCCGCAGCGGGAATCGAACCCACAACCTATTGCGTCTAAGTCGCCCGCCGCGTCACGGAGGTTAATATAAGTCGCAAGTCCGGCCTCACTTGGAGTACTGCAGCCATCTCTGACAAGGAAAGTATACTGTATAATTTAGTAGCTAAATAAAGATCACTTACATCTCTTTTGTCCTCCAACTTGACCCTCTTAGCCGGCGGCTCCGTATAAGAATGGTCAGACACCACCTGGTCCACGACATCCTTCTCAGTCTTGATTTGAACCACCCCTTGAATCAATTGAGGCACTGGCTCAGATTTCATTTGAATGTTCTGGATCTGTTCGTTCTTGAATTGGAGCAATGGCTGCTGTAACTGATCGCTTTTGAGCTGGATAATTTGACCCTGGTCGTTCTTGATTTGAATTAATTGACCTGGAAAATACACATTTAGTATACATCAAAGGCATTAGTTATTATAGTGTTCGCTCTTAATCTAGCTGATACTAGAAGGATCTCAGATCCTAAAAATCCCACCAGTAAAACTCTCACAGTAACTAATGTAAGGGCAGGAGTCACAAATTCTTTTCTTTTCTTTTTTTCTTTTTTTGGAGACATTTCACACAACATTACCTAGCCCCAAGCTAAGCAGAGCTTGTGTTATGGGTTGATAACTGATATACTTAATACAATACATTACATAGATAGATATTTTTTATTATACATAGAAAATCCCAGAACACACTGAGCAAATATCTGCAGATCGTACAAATATTTGTTCCGAGGCGGGAATCGAAACCGCAACCTCCTACGTCGCAGGCGAACCTTCGCCCGCCGCGCCACCGAGGTCGTCAAATCAAAAAGTCAATTGCTCTCGGAGCCGTTTTGCCGAACAGTAGCGCGTGCCCAGTCTCCCATCCCGCGAACCTCTCGGTTCTGTGCTCAATGCTCTCCAGGATGCGAGCTCTGAATTTTATGTGTTTGTGGATGGATGGAAGATGATTCTGTGAAGTTCCTGGGGTTCTGTGAGAAGAATGTGTCAAAGTTGTTGTTTGACGTTTGACATTATTTTAATTGTTATTATTTTGTAAAGAATCAGAAAAAATTCTGATAAGAATAGACCTCTCCGTCTCCTCCAGCGAGTGTCGTACAAGCCGACTAAGGGATGGGCACTATGGGCAGCAGCATCCACCTGAGCACTCAACACCAATACTGCGATCACCAATCCGCCTACAAAGGTGGTGATTATGGCAAATATCCCAATTGCATTCTAAGAGAGAGCTGCCTCGTCCAGCAATGAACAGATGATAATGATTCAAAGGGATTTATTATTATGTTATTGTGTTTTCTCTTTACGAGATATATACATCAAACTTTCGATTCAAATGGCACTTCACATGAATTATATGAGCGATGACATACCCTGACAAATAAACTAGTTTCTTATCGTAGAGAAACTCCATTTCACCAGTTCTATAGCAGGCCAAGTTAACTTAATTCGGTGCCCACATCTCGAATCCGTATGACATAGCAGATAGGATATAACCTTTTAGCACGGCTTGTGCTGTCACATACGAAACTAGATCTATATCAGTAATACGTTAGCCACGAACCTTGATCGTTCTTGATCTGGAAGAACTGCCCGCCAGCCACAAGTCCTCCTTCACTGATCTGTATCATCGGCGCTTCTTGCTTCACTTGCACGATCTGTCCGGTCTCGGTGATCTGTATAGTGGGCGCGCCCATCTGAGGCGTCATTTGTACAACTTGTACGGGCGGGTTGGATTTCTTTTCAAGTAGATCGGCTAGCATTTTGTTTTGGTTGGACTTCTGGGTGCAAAAATAGCATGTGAGCAAGGTGTTTTTTATCTTTGTTTACGAATGTAAATATTTATATATTGTATTGTACATTAATACAATAGAACATTTTTGCAACCAAGCCTTTCCCAAATTAATTTCAGTTTGTAGTGATTAAACGGATACTAAAGTTTCAAAACCGCTGCTATATATAACATAACACCCAATAGTCACATACGTATTCCTGATACTACACTGGGATGCCCTGTGTCGTGGGTATCAGGAACTATGAGTACCATGGTACCATAACACCCAGACCCGAAACAAATATTTGAAGATAATACAAATATTTGTCCCGCAGCGGGAATCGAACCCGCTACCTCTCGCATCTGAGCTCGTTACTCGCCCGCCGCGCTAATGAGGTTGTCTACTATCGTACTACGTGGATTCTACTGTATCAATTAATTGAAAAGATTAATACTCACGATAGTCAGTTGTGTTTGCTCGTCAATATGAATTTGAACTGGCTCTTCCTTAGAAACTGTAATATTAGAACATTACACAAATTATATTTTAAAAACAATTCGATTGTCAGTGTAAGCTGAATAATTTTGTTAAGTCATATATAAGTAACTATTTGACAGAATTTAAAGATTTATTAAAATTACAATAGTTACCAAGAAGATCCTCATTCGCAGCCTGTAAAAAAAACATTCAAAATCAATAGATACATTAACTCTACATACAAAAAATAATTAGGTTTATATATTTTCAAAAAGAATCCTTCATCAAATCAGTTGACCATTTCATTTGACGACCTCTGTGGCGCGGCGGGCGAAGGTTCACCTGCGACGCAGGAGGTCACGGGTTCGATTCCCGCCTCGTAACAAATATTTGTATGATCTGCAGATATTCGTTCAGGGTGTTCTGGGTATTTCTCTATGTATAATAAAAAAATATCTATTTATGTAATGTATTGTATTGCATTAAGTATATCAATTATCTAGTACCCTTAACACAAGCTCTGCTTAGCTTGGGGCTAGATAATGTTGTGTGAAATGTCCAGCATTTATTTATTTATTTAAAATCAAAACCAAATGTTATGCAAATCTATGCTAAGTGTTTAGGAAAGTAGTGGCCGTGGTATATCTGGCCTAAGAATAGATTCCTTGGTCTCCTCCCATGGATGTCGTCAAAGTAGACTTAGGGATTGCACCAGGGGATGGGCAGCAGCATCCACCTGAGTACTTAGCACCAATACTGCGACCACCAATCGTCTGCCAAGCAAGCGTGGTTGTTATGGGATATGGCCATTGCATTCGATGGGAGAGGCCTCATCCAGCAGTGGACATCAAACTGCTGATGATGATGATGATGATGAAGGTAAAAGTGAACTATAAAATCTCTATCCAACTTTTAAGAATAGCACAGTGCATATATCTACATATGTGCTTTCTACACACACACACATGAATAAGGAAAATAAATACTTTCCGATCAGAGTGCTAAAATAAAATTAATATAAGAGACCAACACGGCGATTCTAAAACGTCAGAAACGTTTCCGAGCGGATTCGTTAGTTTTTCATTTCGTCGATGTGGTAAGTCACTAAAACAATTTTCTGTAGTAAAACACAGTGATATACAATATTTAATGTATTTTACGGTGTTTTACTAGAGATAATTGTTTTAACATTACAAATAATATTAATATTATTATTATTATATTTTTATATAAGTATTAATATTATTTATTTATATGTTACTTACCACATCGAAATGAAAAACTATTGAATCCGATCGGAAACGTTTCCGATGTTTTAGAATCGCCCTGCTGACTTGCTGACCACGGCCGCGCCCACAACTCGACATGAACTAGACTAGCTAGAGACAACTATATTTTATTTTGTTACATAAATATAACTTATATCACTATATAAGTTTCCATTTTGTTTATATGTGCCGATGGTTTTCCTAAAATAAATAAATAAATAAATAAATAATATAATAGTTACGAATATGATATAATAGCTAATGTAAAAAAGCTCCTCGAACTCGAACGGCAAGTCGCAAAAGCATCCAAAAATTCTCTATAATCGAAAGTACATACTTTTCATACGCGCACAGGACGTAATAAGAAAAGCATGCAACAACCATGCAAAGCAAGCAGGGTTAAAGAAAACGATTTCGTGCAAAGTCCCTACCCTTCGCCGCGTGTTTTCGTCAGCGCGATTCAGCTTTGGTCACGTTTAACTAACGCCACCTAGTTGTACAATTGTAAACCAACAATTTTCTTCTTCATCATTTATTTAATGGCCTCTGAGGAAAACTTTCCTTAATTTTGCCAATGTCAAGTATTTATTTTGATAAAGTTAGGTCAAGTCGTCAAAGTCTCAGTCAAGTCATTATCTAGTAAAGCTATGGCAGTTTCACTAGAATGCTCATTTCCACCCGTTTGAAAAGACACGCAATTTATAATAATAATAATAATATTCGTTTATAATCATTCGTTTATAAACACATGTCCTCACACCTTTTTTAGTCAGACCTTTCGTTCATCCTCGTGTCACCAAACGAAAAGGCTTAAATTGACGAGGGTACAATTAAGTACTAACTGCCTACTTCAGTAATCCGTTAAAAGTAAAATAAAATAAAGTTTCTTATAGAAAACACCACCTTTAAACTTAAAGGCGAACCAAGTCGTCTTTTTCGAATAGATGGGATGAAAAGTCATGTGTGGGGGGCTCCTTTTACGTAGGCGCTGACATTATTTTCTTACAAATTATCCGTTCGTCGCGGTAAACAAGTTATTGAGTTTTTGATAACAAAACAGTTAGGCCACGCTCCCTTTCGGTTAGAAAACAATGATATATTTTTGTAAAACATCAAAATTTGGCGCAGCGGACTTAGCTATTTTTTTAAGCAACATATCACAGAGCCATGTTTTATAGAAATATTAACAGGAGAATTTGAGGTTCTTCACAATTAAACAATTTTCGTTCAAACTAACTAGATGGCTCTGGTAAAAACATACCAAAGCTGAATCGTGGTGTGAAAGCACGTGGCGACTGGTAGTACTTTTGCACGACATCCGTATAAGGGCCGGTTTCCACCGGGGCGGAGAGGAGAGGAGACGAGAGGAGATGTGATTGAATAAACCACTCCGATTTCGTTATTTCCTTTTCGTTTTAACCTGGCAAGCCTGCCTGCCAATAACCTGCCACGACGAGCCACTAAGAGGAGACGAGAGCATTGCTCTCAGAGCAAAGCGCTCTGAGAGCAATGCTCTCGTCTCCTCTTCTCTCCGCCCCGGTGGAACCCGGCCCTTACTCTGGTTGGTTACTGGTTCAACACGTACAAATATTTCGCAATTACTGAAGAATTTAAGATTTCCCTGGAGGGGAAAACTCAACAAACATATTTTATTATGAGTATATAAATCGGTTTTGGATGTAAAACACAGTAATAAACAAAATAACCAATATTGATCGATATATAAACATTATATAAATGAAAACTAACACATGCTGAATCTACAATAAACATATCCCTTACCTTATCCTGTACCACAGGGGTAATGCTTGCAACGCCCCCTGGTGTGATTGTCGAACATTTGATCATGGATTCAGGGTCCACTTCCATTGCCTGAGAGAGGGTTGTGTGGTTAAAGAACTACAAACTCTCACCTTTTATCTTCCGTCTTTTTCATTTTCGTCAGCCTATTCGTTCGCTCTTGGTCACCCTAGGTAGG
The DNA here is from genome assembly GCA_951392215.1 of Epirrita christyi. Lineage (NCBI taxonomy): Eukaryota > Metazoa > Arthropoda > Insecta > Lepidoptera > Geometridae > Epirrita > Epirrita christyi. The sequence goes on along the minus strand of OX595848.1, from coordinate 9,261,688 downwards.
GGCCTTAGGACCGATAGTGTAAGAACTATAGTTGTAAAAGGATGCCTTCTTCAGCTTCATCAGCTTTCAGGATTATATTTACAGAACTGTGTATCTGGATTGCTTTCAACTGGTAAGGGTATGCAAGACGTAATCCACCATGCAGGTCCGCGGTGAAAACCGACAGGGCTATTCTCTACAGGCGTAAATTGTGCAATCATTGCTGTCAAACGGTATCTTTTGTTTGAGAAAAGCGACGTTTCTCAGCAATAATCGCACAATTTACGCCTGTTGCAAACCGCGAGATAGAGCCCTGCTGCTTTCCAAATGACTATTATGCTTTCAGGACTGCAGGTCAATTGCTGCATTGGGGGCAATTTGGAGCACAAGTAAAATACGCACACGAACCCACAAAGATCCATTCGATAACCCATGACCTAATCCATCGATTTAAATCAAACTACCATGCTACCATGCTTTACGTACTGAACACACTATAATTTGAAAAAAGCATTTCTTTAAATATCTGATAAAGGTATCACAAATTTCTAAGGATATTACATACATAACTATTCTAATATTTTGATTTCTAATTATGTAATTACCTGAGTGGGCGGTTGTACAACGACTGTGGTAGCTGATCTTCCTTGTTGCTGGTTATGTTGTCTTTGCGCGACCTAAGGTATAAGGTCGAATTTATAGCACGAAAAATACACGGTTTGAGAAAATCATGAATATTTGCGTTGTAAATGATTTATTTGGGTCTATTAGAAAGGGCTCGCGATAACTGCCGAAGTAACGACGTGTTCAGCCCTCAGAACTAACTTGCTGAAATATTCCCCAATGACACGCACCATCAATAAAAAGATAAACTCCAGCGCAGTTTAGGAATGCTGCACAGCATAATCAACAGCAATGTCCTTAAGTAAATAGAGGGTAAGACCAACGACTTGCGTAGAAAAGTCGAGTCGTCTTTGAGCGTGTCCAGGCGACTGTAACATTCCTTTTTGAAACGTTTATAATTTTACCAACGCAAATATTCATCATTTTTGTGATTGGATTAGAGCACACGAAACCTAGCAAACAGTTTAGTTCAAACTATCACTCATGCTCCTCAAAAACAAGCTTTCAAAACTCATGCCTTTCATTAGTTAGTTCTACTGTTTTTATTTTGGCTAACATGCCTGTCTACAAAATGCTATTCTATTAAGTACCAATTTTTTGGATTATTTTGATTATTTGTTCATTCCAATTGTTTTAGTTCGATTATTTCAAATCAACTAACATGCTTGTGTTAAATTCCAGTTTAAAATACAAAATTTAGATACCTTTAAGTTTTTGTCTGAAAATTTGTGTGCAACTTGACTTGTGATTATTTCTTACACGTTAATTACAAATATCAATTGCGTTACTAAAAAAATCTTTGTGTACAGTAGTTCAAATAACACATCTTCAATTTATTTTTCGTTGTAATCGAGACTTTAAAAAGGTTTGCCAAGATATTTAAAATAATTGAAAGTAAAAGTAGTCTCCTAAATTATTGACTGAAATAACTGTGCTAAAAAAATATATAATTAAAAGTTCTGTTGTATGTTCAAAATTAACTTGGGGCATATTGAATTAGCTACAAAGTACCGAGACAGTGTAAAACCCCAGACAGTGTTCCAACTCGGGCTTATTTCTTGCACGCTTGCTCTGACAAGACGCAATGACAGAAATAAGCCATCGGCCGACTGTACGGAATTGTATTTATATAGACTGTGTATAAATGGTACCGAACTTGGCCCTCCAATTTCACCAGAAAATGTTAATGGGGAACGCTATTTGGATCATTTTGACAGTGGAATAGGCATTTTCTCCAACTTATTATAATTTCTCACTCAACGAATGAAGTCAAGTTAACGCGTTGAGTGTCTCGTAAGCGTAAGGTGACCCAAAAGTGGTTGTTTAAAGTGAGCGTCGTCCAAACATTTTTTAACTTAAAAAGGATTTAATTGGGTGGTAAGAGTCAATCAATTTCCCATTATCAAGTTTCAAAGTTTTGGACAGCGCTTTAAGCCGGGTGTCCTGCTACCTACACTTCTCAACATTATTAACCCAACATATATTAAGTATATCAATTATCTAGTACCCAAAACACAAGCTCTGCTTAGCTTGGGGCTAGATAATGTTGTGTGAAATGTCCAGCATTTATTATTATTATTATTATTTAGTCAACATGTTTGATAAACATATTGATTCAACATTCTGACTCCTGCAAATTTCGAGCGTCAAACAATGTTCAACTAGAGAAATGACGGCGGTCAATTTATGTCGCTAGCGAGCGATGGACGTGACTGTTAGGGCCGATTTCCACCGGGGAGTAGAGGAGAGGAGACGTTCAACTAGAGAAATGACGGCGCATTTCTCTAGTTGAACATTGTTTGACGGTCGGAATTTGCAGGAGACAGAATGTTGAATCAATATGTTTATCAAACATGTTGACTAAATATGTTGACTAAATAAGTCAGTTGACAGCACACCAAAAATAAATTACCTCACCTCCCCACCAGAGGTGAATGCTGGGATGTTTTTCGCCCGCCGCGGCAAACAATGTTTGCTAGTTTTGTTTAACAAACTTTGTAGCATTCCCCAAGTCACGCCCTCTTTTTGATTATCAAACATGTTGTGCCAACAATGTTGTCATAATCGAGGGTCTCCATCAGGGTGAGTGCGATCCGCGCTACACTCTATCCTCGCACTGCGTCTCTGAGCTCGCTCCTCTCGGCTCGTCTGGCGCGGAGGCGAGGGGAGTGCTTGTGTCCGCGTCATCACGCGTTCTTTTGCGACGTCATAATAATAACGTCGTTATGTTTAGGTAAAACTGTTGTCATATTTCAGGTAGCAGTAGACCCGACTGACTGTCAAAAAGTTGCTATATTGTTGCGTTCCCCATGCCATTAGCTGGGAGAAATATATATAGCTGGATATTCCAAGTCAATTTTGAAGACACAACTCCCATACCACACACGTTAGTACTGTTAGTATGCACTTACTTGCAGCGGTGGTGTCGCGGGGCTTACTTTGTGCGCCAGGAGATGTTTGATGAGGGTTGTGTTCGTGGGGTTCGATTCCAATACTGTAGAGTGGAGCGGGGGCGGTTGCTGCGTCTACAAATACATACATCGATAAAGATATTATTACTCTACGATGTGCCGTGGCGTGTTCGGCCTAAGAATAGACAACGCTGGCGCGGCAAGCGAGTAACCGGCTGAGATGCGAGAGGTTGCGGGTTCGATTCCCGTTGTGTGATCTACAAATATTTGTTCCGGGTCTGAGTGTTATGGTACCATGGTACTCGTAGTTCAAGATATCCATGACATAGGGAATCCTAGTGTGGGATCAGGACTACGTATGTGACTGTTGGGTGTTATGTAACAGACCCCTCCTCCACCCGTGGATGTAGTAAAAGCATAGGGGATTATACTAAGAGATGGGCAGCAGCATCCGCTTGAGTACTTAACACCAAACTGTGATCACTAATCCGCCTGCCAAGCGTGGTGATTATGGCAAATCCCCCCATTATATTCCATGGGGGAGGCTTGGTTTAGCAGTGGACGTTGCTGGTGATGAGGATAGCATATAATGGGTAAAATGGGTATGATTTTTCAGTAATACTAAAGATAACAAAGCAATAAATAACTCTGGATTAACTCAGTTAGTCCACAATAACATCCACTTTCGTCTTTGTTATTAGTATTAGATAGGAAAATTATATATAACTAACCTGTGGTTGTGGAACTGGCGTCTTCAGGTCAGCTACGCCCGGCTTGCTGGTAAGTTGCGCTTTCAATATTGGCGACGCTGGTCCTGCTACAAGTAAGAAAGGTAAAATAGAAGATGCAGTAAATGCTATCCTTTAATACATATATAATACACACGTTTTTGTCCCCGAATGGGTAGACAGAGCCTCAAAGGGCCTCTATTCACCGTGGTTGCAGTCGATAACATAATAATAATATTTTTATTTAGTAATAAACGTTAGAAATGCATTAAAATGTATATAAAATTTAGTTCTAATAATACAAATTGTAGGGTGGGCCAACATAGGTATCCAAACCAGGAAAAACCTATGCGATAGCGTACCTATCGAGACCTTCGGCGAGTGAGTCTGATTACAGTTTTTTAAGCTTATTTTCTAATTACTCCTCCTACTAAACTCCTACTAAGATCCCACTCATCGTCATCACCAGCCGTTAGATTAAGACGATACTAAAAAGAATCCAGCATGAATATGAAGCATCCATCTGAGTATTCAACATAAATACTGCGATCACGAATCCGTCTGCCAAGCATGGTGATTATAGCAATTCCCCCCAATGTATTTCCCTTTCTCTGGAGAGGCTTCGTCCAGCAATGGACGACTAAAGGCTCCAAATAATTATCTTTAGTACAAACTAGCATCCTTAAGTTTTTTGGACACGTCTCGAGGTGGGTCATTGACTCCATTGAGCGTCTTGTTGTGCAAGGCCTGTTGTGCAAGGCACCAGACCACGTGGAAGATCATCCATGCGTTGGACCGATCAGATCAAGTCTGTATTGATTGGTGACCTGCATGAATGCACCAGGATGTCCACCAATAGGGATAAATGGTGAGATATCGTGATGCGAGCCACATCAGCCCTCAACATCAATACTACACGATGCCCACAACCACCCTGCCAAGAGTGCAACGACTTAGAACGCTCTCCGTGGCGTGGCGGGCGAGTATCCGGCTGAGACGCAAGAGGGTTCGATTCCCGCTGCGGAACAAATGTTTGCATGACCTGCAAATATTTGTTCCGGGTCTGGGTGTTGTGGTAAAATGGTACTCGTAGTTCCTGATACCCACAGTGGGATCAGGGCTATGTATGTGACTGTTGGGTGTTATGTTATGTTGGAAGAAAATCATTGAGCCGTTTTCGATATCTTCAATACAAAGATTTTATAATATCCCAAAAATTATCCACCAGGGTTCGAACCCGCGACCGTCTCCTTGATACGTAGTTGCGTTAACAGCTACGGCACTGGCCGACTGGCTGGCGCAGTCGGCCAATGCCGTAGCAGTTAACGATATTATAAAATCTTAAAATTTCCCATAAGTGTTAAAACGGGTTAAGGCTATTAAGACGCTATCGGCCTTATTACAGAACATCGACTAAATCTGAATTTAGTCCAGGCGTACTAGTCTAGGATTAAATATCGACATTAGGCATACACGACTTTAAATACGAAAGCAGATGGTTTGTTTTCCGAAATCAATTCTCGCGCTACTTCGCATATTTCCAAAGTATCAAACTGACGGATTGTGTCACATCACAATGAGGGGTTTTCAAGGCAGTTTCATATCATGCTTTCAGCGTTGAAAATACATGGCGCTGTTACGTAACTGTCAAGTGTCAAAATAAAGTTAAATGTTAACATCAACAACGTAGATATATTTTCGTTTCGTGGTATTTATTTTTGCTTACTTCTAAAAACATCACGAAATCACTAGGGCACACTCAAGAAGCAGACACAAACAGAATATCATGACTAATAGCCACAGACTAGTTAGATAATAGCTTAGTACGCGTATACCACAGATAATACATTTGACAATCTTGGCATTTACAGTTGAGTCAACGCCATCTATCGAACCAGTTTGAACTACTTTTTTTTTATCGAAGTTGAAAAGCCCTCATTGAGATGTCCAAATTCTTACCTCTAAAAAGCAATCAACTGTCAATTTACAGACCATTGCTAAACTAGGGGGCTGCCTGGTTTTAGATAAACCAGAGATAGTCCAAGCTTATGTCATTTTTGGCATAACTAGCTCGAAAGTTGCTTCTCGAAAACAAACCATCTGCTTTTGTATTACAGTCGTATATACCCTAGGTCGATATTAGGGCATTTTTATAATAACCCCCTAGGGGTGTTATTATAAAAAATGTCCTTAGTCTGGGTTTAAACCAGGACTACCAGTCTAGGATTAAATATCGACCTAGGGTATATACGACTGTAATACAAAAGCAGATGGTTTGTTTTCCAGAAGCAACTTTCGAGCTAGATATTCCGCGCTTATGCCAAAAATGACATAAGCTTGGACTATATCTGGTTTATCTAAAACCAGACAGCCCCCTAGTTTAGCAATGGTCTATAAATTGACAGTTGATTCCTTGTTAGAGGTAAGAATTTGGACATCTCAATTGTGATGTGACACAATCTGTCAGTTTGATACTTTGGAAATTTGCGAAGTAGCGCGAGAATTTATTTCGGAAAACAAACCATCTGCTTTCGTATTTAAAGTCGCAAATGCCTAATGTCAATATTTAATCCTGGACTGTTCTGTAATAAGGCCGTAGAGGTTCGACGAAACTCTTTGTATGAAGTAAAGAAGGCGACCTTGGTTTTGTGTATAAAATAATGATATGAAAATTTCCTTTAAAGTTTTGTTAGATTTTGTTGATGAATTCACTAACCCAATTTAAAACTTATAAGTTACCAAATGTACCAAAAATTAAAACGTGTTACAAGTTAGTATAATATTAGATTTTAATTTTAAAAAGGTTAAAAAAGAGTTACTTATCTTTGTTTATTTTTCTTTATCGAGTGGAGTAATTCAAATAATGTACAGAATTTATGATTTACCTAGATAAAATGTTTAAAAATACGATATAATTTTTTTCTTTTTGTAATCTATTCTAGAGCTCATTAAAGGCATTTTGTGAATCTATAAATAATATATAATAATATATAATCTCTAATAAAAACGAACATACGTTGCTCGGGTATAGACTAGTAGGATTCTTACCAGGCTGCGTTGTGGTCCTATTCTGGTTCCTCGATCGAATGCCGACGTATACCTGTTGCGTATCTCCAGAAGCCAAGGTTACCTGGTTGGGCCCCACGGTTCCGCCGAAAACGGTTCTGTAAAACATATAGTCTTGTTTTAACAGATCCAGTTTATATTGAACACGCTTAATAAGAACGGGTGATTCTCGTGGTTTTAACCTGTACAGAGGCCGTACCATGAGCTCTTATAGCGATTCAGTTCAAAAACTATTCAGTACAGAATATAGGTTCGGTGATGTCCGCAGCTAAATTTAAAAGCACAGTAGCAGAAGATCTATAGACTTCTGCGATTAAAGTTATTCAATGATGACGGGTATCAACGACGAACCGATATTTTGTACTGAATACTTTTTGAATTGAATCGCTATAAGAGCTTATGGTACGGCCTCTGAACCCGCACGCAAAACGCTTGGACCTTTTATATATATGTTATATTCATCATAATCACCATTACCAAGTCAACTGCTGGACATAAGCCTTTCACATAGAATTCCACGATGAACGGTCTCAGTATTTTATTATACTACAATATAAAAGGCCTTAGTGGTATAGGAATAGGGATAATAAAGTCATGGGACGCGTGATCCTTGACAATATTTTCTTTGCAGGCGAATTCGGCCGCGTTTTGTAAAAGCGCCAACTTCAAAAAGGAGTAGTTAACGAGTCAACTTCATTCAAGTAACAATGCGACCCACGAAGAATCAGGGCACAAAACACGAAACGTCTTATTTTTGGCTTATCCTTCACATTTCATAGACCTCGTATTTTTCTTTTAGCGGCTAGATTTTCGATGCATAGACATAGACATGGCCGCCACTTGTACCACACTAGCGCCACATATCACTTCTGGAGAGGAGCCATCACAGTTCACCGCTAAACCCTACAACTGTTGCGCTGCTAGAAACTGTATTCATTTCTTAGAGGAGACTTATTTTGGTTCATCCGGGCTGAGACTGTGTTTGCCCAGATGAATGCTGCGTTTATGTAGACGATCTCTGTGGCGCGGCGGGCGAGTAGCTGGCTGGGACGCAAGAGGTGCGGGTTCGATTCCCGCTGCGGGACAAATGTTTGCATGGTCTGTTGTTTCCAGGTCTGGGTGTTATGGTACCATGGTACTCGTAGTTATTGATACCCACAACACAGAGAATCCTAGTGTATGATATATGTTTATGCATTAATGGTCCACACTCTCCTAGCAAATGAAGAGGCGGTTCATCCTCTTTCATCAACCCGCACTAACCTGACGAGTCGGGGAAAGTGGGCGGGAGCAATTACCCCCTTTCTGTTTAGTTTGGTGCAGCATGTGAGGTACAGTTTGTACAGCTCTCCCGCGTCGTATGTGCTGTTGTCGTTAGCAGGTAGCGGTTCGTAGGAAGACCGCAGCCAAGCGAGGGCGAAATGCTCGTTTTCCTGATAATTACAAGACTTTTAGGTTTTTTTCTGACAATAACATAATCTAAACATGTACCCTATATCTTTGTTTCTACGTGCTACTAGTGGATAAAGAGATTAACGTTACATGCCTTTGAAAGACAAACCTACTCACATAGAGTCAGTTGTATTGCAATACGTTGAAAGTTGATTTTCAATCGCCATCTGTATTAAATAGTACCTTGTGCAGGGTCACTAAATTTATATGTAAGTAATTAGGGTTAACACATTAATTCATGTCACTCAAACACGCCACACAAAACGCAGGTCTTTACTACATGATCGTCCTAGCAAGTCCCTAAAATTATTAGCACAAGTTGCATGTGTCGTGTTGCATAATATGTCACGTTGAATAATGTGTCATTTTGCATCATGTGTAATTTTGCACCATTTGTCATGTCATATGTGCCATGTTACATGTGTCATGTTGCATAATGTATCATGTTGTATGTGCCATGTTACATGTTGCATTTTGTCATGTTGCACAACATGTAATAACATGTATTGTATTTATTTATTCATCCATAGACATAGTACCATGTAGTTAGATAAGTCATCAACACAAATAATATATGTATATAATAATAAATCTCCTAAAATCTAAATCACACCTTAATAAATTAAAAATAGCAAAAGCATCGTCATATTGTATAAGTTTAAAAATAACAACTAACTAAGCATTTATTTATATAAAATATAAATAAAATGTAATTTACTAAATAAACTAAGCAAAAATTAATAGTATAATTAATGTCACGTTGCATTATGTGGCATGTTGCATGTGCCATGATACATGTTGCATAATGTATCATGTTGTATGTGAAGTGTTAAAAGTTACATTTGTCATGTTGCACAACATGTCACGTTGCATTATGTGGCATGTTGCATGTGCGTGCATGACACTTATAAGCCACATGAAAGCGGAAAGAGAACGTGTGGTTTAACCTGAACAGTTCTCTGCTGTATATGCGACTGCTGCAACGTGTTGGTGGGCGCGGGCAGCGAAATCGCCGGCGACGCTGGGGCCGCTTGCTCTTGGACTATTTGTTTCTGAGGAGTCTGAAACATTATAAAAAACATGATAGTCTCGAAGATTATTTAAATACAAAATTGCGAAGAAGCTAAAGAAATAGCGCCTGTTAGGGGTTCAACCCAAGAAAAAGTTGCTAAAGCCCCGATTGGCTGACTCATAATTTATATCATCATCACCATCATCACCAACTGTTGGACGAGGCCTCCCCCATAAATACAATGGGGGGAATCGCCATAATCACCACCCTTGGCAGGCGGATTGGTGATTGCAGTATTTATATTGTATTGTATTTATTTTGTATTTGTATATGTATTTATATTGTGATTGTGAATATTTATTTATTCAGCAACAATGAGCAGCTACAATTTAAAATCTTAGGTTATGGAATGATTATAAAGACAAGTTTAACAATACTAATGTATAATACTGCATCATCCACAAATTCGTTTACAGCATAAGGCAAAAAAAAAACGCCACTCTTAGAGACTTTTAAGTGGTATCAATATTTTTAAACAGTGTATCATACATAATCGGGCGAAGGTTCGCCTGCGACGCCTCCTGCGTCGCAGGCGAACCTTCGCCCGATTATTGGCTTATTGGTTGCGGGTTCGATTCCCGCCTCGGAACAAATATTTGTACGATCTGCAGATATTTTTTCATGGTGTTCTGGGTATTTTCTATGTATAATAAAAAATATCTATCTATGTAATGTATTGTTGTATTAAATATATAAGTTATCTAGTACCCATAACACAAGCTCTGCTTAGCTTGGGGCTAGATTAGTTGAGTGAAATGCTCAGCATTCATTTATTTATAAAGAAGCTATGAAGCTAGGATCCCAGCCGTGGGAACATAATACCTGCGGCTGCGGCGGCTGCTGCGGCTGCGGCGGTTGCTGCGGCTCCCTCTCCGCGACTGCGGCGAGTGCGGCCGGTCCGCTCACCGTCTCCACGACGCGCATTAAGATACAAGCCTTGGGTCCGTAGCTTTGTGCCTGTTCATTATAACCATGTCATAATAATTATAGAGCACATACCCAATAGAGCGGATTAACGGGCAATCCTTCTTCACAACTGGTCTGATTATTGGCATTGGCATATACAAGGTGTTTTTCTTAAATGGGACAGTATGGGGATATCCGAATCCATAAGAGATACGGGAAAACTGTCTTAGGAACCGTTTGCTCATTTTGTATGAAAACGATTTTGGCAGTTATTTTTTTGGTCAAGCGTGAGTTCTCCATAAAAATTTGTTGTTTTGATCAAAAATTTTTTTAATGCGTTTCGTCTCAATTTCATGTAAGGATTGTTTCATTATATCGGAAGAGCAGCAGAAGTTAGTAAAATTTTAATAAGAGTAACTTTGTCTAATGCCACTAGAAGTGTTCTGAAACGTGCCCGTACATGGAAACAGCAAGAGGGAGCCCATTTTGAAAATTTATTGCGATAGTTTTATTGACGTAGGTACCACATTGCTTACAAATTGTATGAGAAAACATTTTACTAAATTTGACTAACTTCTACTGCTCAGATTTTTTTCTTCCCATACTATGGAACAATCCTTACATGAAACTGAGTCGATACGCATTAAATTTTTTTTTGATCGGATCAACTCATTTTTATGGAGAACACACGCTTGACCAAAAAAATAACTATGCCAAAATCGTTTTCATACAAAATGAGCAAATGGTTCCAAAGACAGTTTTCCCGTATCTCTTATGGATTCGGATATCCCCATACTGTCCCATTTAAAAAAAACACCCTGTATATCAACTTTCGCTCGCACTGAAACAGTATAACGCTGCCGTGTATCTATGCGTCTCGCTTTCACCTCTAGTGCAAGATATGTCACGTGACGTGGCGGAATTGTTGTAAAATAAAATTAATAACATTGCGTCTCTATTGGGTATGTGCTCGATGTAATAGCTATAATTTTACTTTAGTGTGAGTGAAAAACTGTAATATTTCTTTATGACAGACTTTAACATGTAAAACGGATAGAAAATGAACGGATCTAAAGATAGAATCGGACTTTCACATGGTCCGGGTCATGTAAAAATTCGATTTTATCTTTAGTTAGAGTATTCATTTTAACTTTATTATATATTTTTCAATAGTCTTGTAGTCTAACTATGATGACAAGAGAGAGAGACTGCTCTTTTTACTGCATTCGACGCAAAAATAAACTAACTTTGATACTCTCAACTGTTCCTTTAGTTCGTTTGAAAGAACTGCGGTGTATAGTTGTTCCTCAGAGGATTTAACAACCACCCTTACAAAACTACCCTTACAAAATTTGTGCTAGGTACATTTAAGCTTCTTTTCAAATAACATGTGTCAATAAAACTCACCTCAACAGTGACCAATGACACTAACGTGTGCACCAATCCGGGCACGCGCGCCACCGACTCACTGGCGCGGTCTCCCAGCGACGTGAGCGCGTACACGCACTCCAGCGTGCAAACTAGCACCATAATGTCACGGAGAGTTAGGAGTGCACAAACGTCAGCGTACACCTGGAAACGACAATCAGCATATAAAATAGACGAACAAATATATAGTAACAATTCCGCTCCTCTACAACGAAAACTCTGAAAGAATTCGACACGTGTTTCGCTTCTTAATGAAACATCCTCAGGAAACAGTAGGCTCACTGCGTGCTAGAACAATAAAGACACACTACTGCAAAAACTCCGCAGCCATGTTGCCTCCCCGAACGCCGAACAGAAAGCTCTCTCTGGCTGAGTGTCTCTGTGTGTGTGTGTGTGTGTGTGTGTGTGTGTGTGTGTGTGTGTGTGTGTGTGTGTGTGTAAAGAAGTCTTTCTGTTCGGCGTTCGGCGAGGCAACATTGCTGCGGAGTTTTTGCAGTAGTGTGTCTTTATTTTTCTAGCACGCAGTGAGCCTACTGTTTCCTGAGGATGCTTCGTTGAGAGGTGAAACACGTATCGAACTCTTTCAGAGTTTTCGTTGGAGAGGAGCGGAATTGTTACTATATATTTGTTCGTCTATTTTATATTGTAGAATGGATTTCCGCAAAGTCACGCTTGACTTAATTAACAATCAGCATCATCAGCAGCCCTTAGACATCCACTGCTGGACAAGGCCTCACCCATAGTATGCAATTGACGACCACTGTGGCGCGGCGGTCGAAGGTTTGCCTGCGACGCAGGAGGTTGCCGGTTCGATTCCCGTCTCTGAACAAATATTTGTACGATTTGCAGATAATTGTTCAGAGTGTTCTGGGTATTTTTCTATGTATAATAAAAAATATTTATCTATATAATGTATTGTATTAAGTATATCAGTTATCTAGCACCCATAACATAAGCACTGCTTAGCTTGGGGCTAGATAATGTGTGAAATGTCCAGCATTTATTTATTTAATTGAATTTGCTATAATCATCACGCTTGGCAGACGGATTGGTATTGATGTTGAGTACTCAGGTGGATGGTGCTTCCCGTCCTCTTGTGTAATCCCTTAGTCGGCTTTTGGGACATCCACGGGAGGAGACGGAGGGGTCTATTCTTAAGCCGGATACTGTCTATAACAATGCATTACCTCACAGACCACGTCCATCTAGGACGCGCCCTACGTGGCTTTGCACTGGGCCAGTTATACTGAGACAAAGCAAAAAAGTATAATGTGACTGCAATTTCACCGGCACCCTTCAAACCGGAAGACAGCAATGACGACCTCTGTGGCGCGGCAAGCGAGTAACCGGCCAAGATGCGAGAAGTTGCGGGTTCGATTCCTGCCGCGCGATAAATGTTTGTATGATCTGCAAATATTTGTTCCGGGTCTGGGTGTTATGGTAACATGGTACTCGTAGTTCCTGATACCCACGTCACAGGGAAACCTAGTGTGGGATCAGGACTACTTATGAACTGTTGGGTGTTATGTTACGTGTACATTAATGCTAAAACTACTGCTTGGCCGCAGGATTAATTATAGTGGAAGTATTTCACCGGACAAACACTTTCACAAAATCGATCTATCACTATTTTTTATCACAAACCAAAACAGTACCTTAGCTTCCAAAGCCTTGAGGAGTGCGTCTTCATTGAGCTCGTTCTGCGCCAGTTTGTTGAGGAGTTCTAACGCAGCGAGGACACGCGCGCGGTCCGGAGAGACCAGCGCCGACTGGATTGTGGAGATGATGTGACGGGAGATCAGGCACGTAGCTGGCTCCTGGAGATGCAATAAGTCAATAAGTAACTCCTCCAGAAAGGAAAGTAATAATAGGAAGGCTGACGACCTCTGTGGCGCCGCGGGCGAGTAGTCGGCCGAGATGCAAAAGGTTGCGGGTTGGATTCCCGTTGCGGGACAAATGTTTGTATGATCTGCAAATATTTGCAGTGACATACGTAGTCTTGATCCCACACTAGGATTCCCTGTGTCGTGGGTATCACGGTGGGAGCTACGTGTACTAATGGTACCACAACACAGGGAATCGAACCCGCAACCTCTTGCTTCTCAGACGACTAATCGCTCGGCGCGCCACGGAGGTCGTCAAGTTCAGACTATTGCAACAAAAACGTCTCCACTCTGTCTATTCTGTATAGTACAAAAAATTCTGCCGACGCTCGAGTACGGTCATTGATCCACGCAGTTCACATCAATCAGTCCACGCTTTACGCGTACTTGCTCGAACGTCTAAAACCCCTTTTACCCCAAACGGAACCACATTCACCCCATGGATGATTATTTTTTTCTGATGAGCTGTGATGGGTGAAAAACAAAAAAAGGTTAAATTTCGCGCCACTTCCAAAAAATAATTATTAGGTAGAAAGCCACTGAATAAATGTTAGGTAGAATAAAAATAGGTAATGAAAGTCGCTACCATCTTTGTCTTCAAATTCATATTTCTAGGAGCTACGTCACGCCTGATTAAACTCAAAATGAGAACAAAAGTTCACCTTTATGATGAGTTCCGTAGACACATTCCCGAGTGTGTCGAGGCCGGATTGACGCAGCGTACCCACCCAGCAGTTGGCACAGAGTAACAAAAATCTGTAAAAATACAATTTATTAGCAAAAATTCATATTCATGTATGTATGCATTTTACTAAATAAATCAATAATTTTGAGATTTCCTCCATTGGATCTAAGGTCTGAAGGAAATCTGAGGATATAGTTCAAGGCTTAGAGAATTTATAGTAGGGAGATGGCAAGCATACGCTTTCCCCTCTGCCGAAGTACATGAACGGTCGTTCGTGTCAGTTTATAAAAACTAGTTTAGCCACGATCGGTCGCCATTCTGTGTTCATACCTGTCGCTATACGGAGCTCCTAAAAATGGTTGGTTGTGCTGTGATTTCGTGTAAATGGCGGTCGGAAACATCAAATTTAACAAAATATGGAGTTTCTTATCACATTTAAGTAATTGACAACACAATTAAGCCATTAATTTCACCGTAAAAAATATTTTCTTACTGCAAGCTTACGACAGAAATAACGATACGTAATTTCTTGGTACGGGGACAAGTGATGTGAAAACAACGAACGAACAAATGCTGCAACGATTTTTATGAAATTAACAGAATAGTTATAGGATTGATTAGTAGGATAGTTTGCAGGCCGAAAAAACGATCTCAAAGCTGTAAAAAAAATCTGATTCCAAAGAAAATATCAATACGTCGTTCAATACCAGCCTAAAATATAGGTTAAATGAGCTTTTTTTGGGGTTTAAAGGAATTGTAAGGTTATTTAGAGGTTTGTACTTCCGATTATTTTCGGTTTTAGGGTTATTTCATCAATCAAAATATGGAATTAGAAAGGTATGTATAAGTACCTAAACGGCTATTTGAATCTCGTTTCGTATGAAAAAGGCAGATCCACGAAAATACATTTTCTTAACAATAAATTGACCCATTTTAACCCTTTGGCTCGCGCCTAAAACCCCCGAAATTAAAACCAATAGCTTATATTTTCATTAAAACAATGCAAAATAAAATGTCTTAATTCCAGCTTATAATTGTTAAATCCATGTATGTGGCACCGAATCATAGGCTTTTCAATACAGGCAGCCGAGAGGTTTCCCTCTCGAAGAGAAGCTCCTTAGTACGGGACCCAACCTTACATCCATTCCGAGAAGGAGCCAAAATATTGTTTTTTTAACACTCAACAGTCACATACGTAGTCTTGATCTCACACTAGGATTCCCTGTATCCTAGGTGCTTATCAGGAACTACGAGTACCATGGTACCATAACCCCAGACACGGAACAAATTTTTGCAGATCATACATGCCTGATGCATATTCGAAAACCATATAATTTTTATAAGAAACCAACGCACCACGGGTCTAGGTATTAGCGTACTGATCATGAATACAAAATTTCATGGAGTTTGAAGAAATAATAGCCAAAATAGAAGCAAACTTCGTCCGCGTGCAAAATAACGTACGCGTCCCACCGGTGACCTCTTAAATCGTAAAAATCAATTTTTAACTGACTTAAAAAAAGCAGGAGGTTCTCAAGTCGCATGAATGTTTTTTTTGTATGTTTGTTACGCGATTACTTTTGATCAATATGAATCTATTCACCCATGCAAACATAATAAACATACATCCATAGACTAGATCCATAGACAATGAATAATTTTAATTTCATTCAGTCTTTTACACCCCATCACTAGTTTTTGCGCTAGTGTGTAACTAACCAATAGTGTAATTACAGAAATAATTTATTTGTGAGCTTGTTTTATGTTAGTGTGACAGCTTTTATTTCCGTGTGCGTTTATAGAGACGCCTCAACTTTCTGCATGAGTGTGCGTGAGTAAGTAAATGTGTGCTGTACGTGTTTACCTCGCCTCCCCCAAAAAGTGGCAGAAATAATTTAGTACTAGAAGTTGAGCATGCCATCTCCCTACATAAATTCTCTAAGGTTCAAGGCGATTAACGTCGTGAGCCTATGTGTATGTATTTATGTACGTATGTGCAATTAACTAGGCGCCGAGTGCTCCATAGCTCTTATTACAATGATGTCAGACTAAACGCACCCCTATAATAATGCTTTTATTGCAATTAACTAACATAGCTTTTATGGCAATGAACGCAACTAACATAGCTTTTATAACAGCTAACGCACCAACCACAGCTTTTATTGCAATGAACTCAACTAAAAAAGCTTTTATTGCAATGAACTCAGCTACCATAGCTTTTATGGCAATGAACGCAACTAACATAGCTTTTATAACAGCTAACGCACCAACCACAGCTTTTATTGCAATGAACTCAACTAAAAAAGCTTTTATTGCAATGAACTCAGCTACCATAGCTTTTATGGCAATGAACTCAACTACCATAGCTTTTATTGCAATTAACTCAACAGTATCAACTACCATAGTTTTTATTGCAATGAACTCAATTGCATTAGCTTTTATTGCAATGAACTCGACTACCAAAGCTTTTATTGCAATGACTCACCTGATCAGAGTGGTGTTCTTGGATAGATACTGTATGTTCTCTTCATGGAAGGACAGTGAGCGTACTATAGACGCTATCTGTAGGACTCGCTGTGTGTACACGCAGCACGCTCCACCGGCCAGCGAAGGGGCAAAGAGTTGAGACTCCTCTGAGGGCTCTGTCACCCAGTCTTCCAAGACATCCTGATTGGACAAAGAAATAGTATGTTTGTACCACCAAAAGCAGTGTACCTTTCAAAGGACATGTTCCAAAATGGCCTATATCGATGTACACCAAACAGAGAATGGCGAAAAAATCAGTGATTATCGTAAAAATACTCTTACTCTAATTTGAAGCATAATTTACTGCAAAGAAATGTTTAAAATTCGTTTTTTTTTTTAAATGTTAACATATTTTCCTGTGCAGCCATGACAGGGAATGTCACGTTTATTGCTCTGTGGTTGCTTGCTTTATTCGTTCGTTGGGAGTAGTGTGTCTACATAGAATGCGTTGCTTACGCTAGCTTTATTACGATCATCACATCAGTACAAGTTCTTCAATTCAACATTTCGATTCTACGCAATAGTTTGTTATACTTAGAAATAAGAGTATACTATTTTAAGTGTTATATCATCTGTGACCAATGAATTCTATTATATTCTTCAGGTGTAAAACTTACAAAATCACTAGCAATCTTTTCCACATCATAATCTTCTCCGTCCATCTTCAAACAGTCGGTCAGGTTGTTGTGAGCGGCCATCGCTTGCACCATCAACTCTGGTTGTTCCCCTTCCACACTCTGAGTGAACTTGGTCTCATCTGCCAGCTCTCTGGCGCCCCCGCCACCAGCACGCATCTTCCAAAAGTCGTCTGGGTAGCGGCCTCGGGCTTCGAAGTATGACCGACCAATTGTGTCACGAAGACTTACTGAAAGATTTAAGTACATTGTTGTGTCAGTGGCTGTGCTTTGGCCATGCGTTAAAGATACAATTCAGATGGAATTACGATTGCCTACAGGATTCAGAAATTACAATGGCCATTATTCCAAAACATTAAATTAACAAACTAAACATAACATAACACTTAACAGTCACATACATAGTCCTGACCTGATCCCACACTAGGATTCCCTGTGTCGTGGGTATTAGGAACTACGAGTACCATGGTAACATAACACCGAGACTCTGACCAAACATTTGCAGATTATAAAAACATTTGTTCCGCAGCGGGAATTGAACCTGCAACCTCTTGCATCTCAGCCGACTACTCAACCATCGAACCACAGAGGTCGTCACAGGTCAGTTTAGGGAATCGTAATGGCTAACTAAACTTAGTACTGCAAATATATCTCACCATGTAATATTGCTCACATACATTTTTCGAGTGGAAATATCTAAATATGTACATGCTTTCAAACGGTGATATAAAACATTGTGAAGAAAGTGAAAAATTCGAAGACATGGGACATAATATGCATGAAACTATTTTCTATAAGACGCACTGAATCTAAACTGGTTTTTGTACCATTGGTCAAGACACATTAAGTTGGTCACTGTCTTACTGCATTGCGGTGACCAAGAAAGAACCGAAGAGATGAAGTAGTAGTAGCAGGGAGTATCATACTCACGATGATGTGGCTGTCTTCAGGACGAGGAGACAGTGGAGCATGTTATATTGTACTGCACAGCCACAAATGAAGCCAGGAAAAAAACCGGACTCCAGGAGCTGATAGAGCCCTGTTTAACTCATTAGGGAACATTGGAACAGTGCTGCCATCAACCCAGAGTCCTTCTCCGTTATTTTAAGGAGTTGGGCTGGCTGGGCTAGGTTTAGCAGGGAAACAATGCACAATACACCCCAATGCGGGAAGTCAGTGCAGATCTTATCACCCCCATTTTCAATTAGAATTAGAATTAGACTCACAATGATTATAGACACCGGCATGAGCCAGCAAAAAGTCCAGTATATGAGGAGTCGCTGCCAATGGTAGTCTATTGGAGTGGTCGGCCGCGAGTACCGTACACACGTTCACTGCAAAGTCTTGTTCATTGGGCATCGGCGAGATAAGAGATAACGCCAATCTTTCTGAATGTGTGGCTGTCGGTCGCTGGGCCGTTGTACGGAGTGCTTCACCGGATGCTGTAAATGAATGAGTTGTTTGTTTGTGCGAAAAAAATGGATGCTGTGCTGTAAAAAGACTTATTTTATAATCAACTTTCAAGATCTTGTAGTCAAGATATACGTAATGATGAGACAGTGTTGTTTATACTTATAATACTAAATAGGGCATTGCTACACTCTTAAATCGCAAGACCCTTTCAGCACAGAGTCTAGTAAAGTTTGTTTAGTACTTATCTGGAACGATTAAACCCCAGAGTGACTAAGGGCCGGTTCCACCGGGGCGGAGAGGAGAGTAGACGAGAGCAAAGCTGGCAGGTTATTGGCAGGCAGGCTTGACAGGTAAAAACGAAAAGGAAATAACGAAATCGCATTGGTTTATTCAAACACATCTACTCTCCTCTCCGCCCCGGTGGAAACTGGCCCTTATTTGTGCTGCCAAACAGTTAAAGAATGAATTAATAAAAAAATTAAATGAAGTACTGGACATCAGTATGATTTTATAACAATGCTTGGCAGTAAAATAATCCATTTCATGCAACACCAAATGGAGATCAAATTATGCTCATACTGAATTGACAAGACAATGAAGCTTTAACGTAGTTAATTCATATTCCTGTTGTTTTTTGTGAGTCTATAATTTGACATAACATTCCCTGTTATTCATAAACACACCACCACAAACCCAAAAAACATTGACCACAAAGAGCATCACAAAGAAATCCTTAATAAACAATTTGCTAGGTATCTACACTAAGAGTCTGTTTAATTACTTTCGAACACTTCAAACCTCCTTTGAAGTATCTACGTTTAACGAATGTACAATAAAAATTGGTACTTACAGAATAATTGGAATTAATGAGTGGATTACAGACAGTGATGAAACAGACTCTTAACGAATTTACCTGAGATGTATGTACCACCACTGAACATAATTCGAGGCATGTGGCTGCCGCGGCCACGTCGCGTTATCTCTTCTTCCATTTCAAGGTCATCGTCACGGCCAGGGGGCCCTTTTGCACGCTCAAATCTGAAAAAAAGTTTGTTTTTGATCTCTTTACAAGCTTTCATGTAACTTGTTTGTTTAGATATTATTGAGTGGTTTAGACCACCAACCAAGTTTTAAACTAATTCCGGTTATCTGACTAAGCTGTAGTTTTGCTTACCTGCTAAGCTGCAATAGCTACAGATCGGATGATGGAGAAGGAAACTGGACACTGGTATTCCAAAGTGGTTGGTTTCTTATTATTATTCTGTTGTAGCTTGTCTCATATGATAATCATTGTTATAAGAATTTGGATTGCTGAGTGATAATAAAACAATCTAGCTGCCATTTGTAAGAAAAAAGCCGTTTTTGCTTTGATATATTATTATAAATGCTTCGAGGTGTTAATACTAATATTGTTAATTCTAGCAGCTATTAAGCAGATGTATGTATATCATAGTAGGACACTGCTATAGAATGTTTATCAATATGCAAATGTTTTACAATAAAAATTGCTCACTTACACATAGTACCTTTGTGGACATTAACCTCTATAGGACTATATGGCAAATTCACCAACAAATAAAATATTGTAAAGTACCATATATGCCACAACATGACTATTTAATATCTTATTCTAAAAACACTGAGGCCTGTATAAATATAGTACATATATATATGCCTTTTTTCCCTTAAGGGGTAGGCAGAGCCTCAAAGGGCCTCTGTTCACCATGGGATGCACAGTCGCAGGTATATAGATGTGGCAAGCAGTGAGCTCATCGCCACCATTGCTTTCCACAACCAACTCGGCTGACACTTTCTTCCACTACCAACACACTCCTATACATAAGCCAGCAGCCAGAACAAATCTTATACCGTTGAAAATGCCCAACAAGTCCAGGAATAAAATATATAAGTACATAACATAATAAAGCATATCATACTGCCTGCCAAGCGTAGTGATTATGACAAAACCCTCATTACACTAAATCTCCAGTGTAAAATTCACAAACATTGGCAATAGTAGATACTGCTCTCACAAAAAAAAAACAACCTACTTTTCCAAATGGGTTCCATATATTCGTCGCAGCAATGTTGATCCATTGACACAAGGATGTGGCAAGCGTAAGGGCCGTAGAAACGATTCCCATACATCTGTTTGGTTTACCTGAAAATTTTTCACATATTTTTTTGTGGTCTTAGACAAACAAACAAACATATCAAAAGTGGTTTAGGATTATTATTATATCTACATACATACCTTGCCAATTCCTCCTCTTTGTTGGACTAATGCGTAAAATAAATATAAATCTAATTCAATGCCGTTCACTATGGGGGGCTTCAATGAGATGCTGAAAATCAAACAGGTATTAGAACAACACCTCCTAATCAACGTCCAACACAGATAAACACTTGATTACTCTTCTTATAACATTTCCTCACTTTTTACTCTCGTTGAACTGCCGGAGCTCTTTCATAAAAGCCTCTTTATCCCTCATATAGCTACTGGATTTTGTGTTTATTTGTGTTTTAGCCATTTTTTCACTTGCGAGTTGCTGCTTCGGGGCCTTCTTTTACAGAGATAAATGACCACTCATGTGCCAATAACCTGTCGGTATTCTTAAGTGCTCTCTAAAATCGCATATTAATTCACAATTTGGTTAACTTTTAGAATTACAGGATAAAATCATTATTTTCATGATTTTTGAGGTAGATAGCGAGTTTCGTTTCGACGGCTTTTTTTTTTTTTTTAGGCCCTGGGCTGGCCCTTTGTCAGAACCAGAAGTTGGAAGGCATTATTGCCAGTATCAATGTGGAGGTTTTACGCCGACTGACATCGCTCACCACAGAAGTCAGAACATACCATGGAAGTAATAAGTACTACGTACAAAAGGAATGAGCTCTATCTGTGCATCCACCTAACATCACTACATCAAACAATTACTTGACTACAATTGAAACTGTTTTAGAATCCCTGACGTCAGACTACTCCCACACCATAGTGATGGGCGACTTCAATACTTGCCTCATAACTAACCCAAAGTCATCGGAACTCATTAGCTTGGTAGAGTCAGTAAACCTCAACATTGTCAACTCCGAGCCCACTCACCACACCGCTACGAGCGATACTCTACTTGATCTCATTATAACTTCCAACGTTGACCTAGTAGCCACCTATGGCCAGTTTTCTGCTCCAGCTTTCTCGCATCATGACCTTCTTTACTTATCCTATAAAATTCGCTTACCTAAACCTAAACCCGTTACACTTAAACAGCGTAATTTTTCGCGTATGGATGCCACTAAGTTAATTGAGGATGCTTCGGGTCTAAACTGGAACGTGGTTGAAACTATCGTTTCTGTTGAGGAGAAGGTTGACCTACTCAATTCTAGCATCATTGATCTATACAATGAACATGCTCCTATCCGATCCGTTAAGCTAAAACATACTCCCTCGCCTTGGATAAATGACACCATTCGGAAAGCAATGGCTAGAAGAGATCGAGCTTTTCGAAAATTCAAACGTAACCGATGCGATGAAAACTGGTCATCTTATAAAAAGTTTAGAAACCGCTGCAACTTACTGGTTCGCAACTCAAAAAAACGCTATATTGCTGAACAAATCGAACTCTCCACTCCGGCAGGCCTCTGGAGTTTTCTGAGATCGCTTGGAATAGGAAAACCAAAATGCACTGACACAAAACTCAAAATTGATCTAAATACCCTAAATACTAATTTTTCTTCAAGCTCTTCCCTTAGCCCATCAGCTAAGTCTGAAGCTCTAGCTGAGATAAGTAATCTTTCAGTACCAACTATCGAACCTTTCACCTTCGTTCACGTTAGCCAGGATAGGATTCAGAAGACTATCGCCTCGCTCAAGACTAAAGCAGTTGGTAGTGATAACATCGGTCGTGTCATGATTTTTCACATTCTGAAGCAAATGCTTCCTGCTCTTACTCACATAATAAACTTTTCACTTAGCTCCTCCCAATTTCCCGACAAATGGCGAGAGGCCTACGTTATTCCTGTTCCTAAAATCTCAAACCCTACTCTCCCTAAGCATTATCGCCCAATCTCTATACTGCCTTTTTTCTCCAAAATAATTGAATCAGTCGTTCTTTTTCAAATCACCGAATTCCTTTGTGACAACCACCTGCTTAACCCATACCAATCTGGTTTTAGAAAGGGGCACAGCACAACATCTGCTCTCCTAAATGTTACTGAAGACATCCGGGCTAATATGGAGGAAGGTCACGTGACGGTTCTGGTGCTTATTGATTTCAGTAACGCCTTTAACGCAGTCGACCACGATCTTTTACTGGCCCTTCTCCCTAAACTTAACTTTTCTTCTTCCGTTGTCGATTGGTTTACATCCTATCTAAGTGCGCGTCGTCAAAGGATTCGAGATGGCGATGTTTTCTCAGAATGGAAGGATATTGAGGTTGGTGTTCCACAAGGGGGCATTCTATCTCCTGTCCTCTTCTCATTATTTATTAACTTGCTCTCTCCTCACCTTACAAACAATTATCACATGTACGCTGACGACCTCCAATTGTATACCTCCGCTCCTGTTGACAACTTTGAAGATGCCATTCGAGCACTTAACAATGATCTACTTCATCTCCTATCCTGGTCTGATCGTTTCGGTATCAAAGTAAATCCCGACAAGTGCCAAGCTATTATCATAGGCAGTTCTCGCGAACTGATAAAGATTAATTCTATTGACACCCTACCCCATCTTCATTACAACGGCTGTAAAATTCCTTTCTCACCCACTGTTAAAAATCTTGGCATTCTGTTTGACTCTAAGCTTAGCTGGGTACCTCATATCAAGGACTTATCTCGTAAATTTTATGCTACTCTACACTCTATAATTCGACTGAAACACTTTCTTCCTACATCCACTAAAATATATCTAGTTAGCTCGCTGCTTTTACCCATTATTGATTATGCTGACGTAGCTTTCCTAAATCTCTCTGAAGATCTACTAAACAAACTTGACCGACTCATGAATACTTGCATACGCTTTATTTTCTGTCTTCGGAAGTATGACCATGTGAGTAATTTCCGAGCTAAACTTAAATGGCTTCCAATTCGTGAGCGCAGAAACTTGAGAACTCTATGTGTTCTTTACTCTGTTCTTACAGATCCTCTCACACCTGTCTATC
Source organism: Epirrita christyi (assembly GCA_951392215.1). Classification (NCBI taxonomy): domain Eukaryota; kingdom Metazoa; phylum Arthropoda; class Insecta; order Lepidoptera; family Geometridae; genus Epirrita; species Epirrita christyi. Next base: position 9,237,721 of record OX595848.1, on the reverse strand, counting down.
TGAAGAGTCGCTTTCAATTTCGTACTGACACACATGACAAACAATTGAGGTCATCTGACAATCTCCTATTAGATACACCTGCGCATAGCACCTCGTTTCGTGGAAATTCTTTTTCTGTTGAAGCGGTTCGACTCTGGAACAATCTCCCGCTTGAGTTGAGGAAAGTTGGCTCTAAGGAATGCTTCAAAAGACTTACTCGAGAACATCTCTATAGAAAATTATACTCTTAATGTATGTACATTATATTATCTCTATTTTGGTTCTATGGTATTATATTTCTGTGTATTTATTTAGTTTATTATTATGTTCATTTATTATTATGTAGGTGTGTTATGTCATATTATATAGGAACTCTGTATGTATTATTATATTTTATTATATTATATATATTATATTTTCAGGTATTTGTGTTAGTTTTTAAGTTGCACGCCAACCACCAGCTCGAACATACCAGGTTTGGCTGGAAGAAAATGCTTTTAGCATTAAGCCCACCTTTTTGTATAATTTTCTTGTGCAATAAAGTATAAATAAATAAATAAAAAATCTTGCAGCTAAAATAAAGAAAATACAACCTTATGCTAAGGTCGTAAGACTCTTCTTGATTTGAATTTGAATTTGAATTTGTTGCGCGCAAAATAAAAATGAAGCCAAGTGAGAGGGCAACCTCTGAACGCTGTGTCCCGTTCTAACAGTGACTTAGAGTTGCCAGGGTTAAGTTGATTTCAATCCTTTCGTTGTTTGTAGAATAATATGCGATTGATGTAATGTAATAAAGTAAAAACATTTACTTCTAAAATGTTTTTAAATATAAATAATAATTTATTACCGACATAATAAAGCAATATTATTGGTTGCTACGTGTAAAGCCTTATATACGCAAAAATTTTGCGATTGGCGTATAGGTTTCCTTTTATTTGTTTGCATGGAAGTAATGAGGGCTTTTCATATTCGATTAAAAAGAAAAAAAGTAGTTCAAATTAGTTCGATAGATGGCGTTGACTCAACTGTATCAATCAAGATTGTCTGTGGTGCACGCGTACAAAACTATTATCTAAGTAGTCTGTGGCTATTAGTCATGATATTCTGTTTGTGTCTGCTTCTTGAATGTGCGCTAGTGATTTCATGGTGTTTTTAGAGGTAGGCAAAACTAAATAGGTACCACGAAACAAAAATTATTTCTACGTTGGCGATGTTGACATTTCACTTTATTTTGAAACTTGACTGCTACGTTACAGAGCAGCGCCATCTATTTTCAACGCTGAAAGCATGATTTGAAACGGCCGTGAAAACCCCTCATTAGTACTGTACGTAGTACTTATTACTTCCATCACATCCTACTAGTTTTGTGGTGCGCGCAAAAAATTTTAGCATAGAGTAAATAAATAATTTTAGCACAAACAATTTTTTTTCCCTTTCGGGCAGGCTATGGTCTGAGCTGAAACCTACCGTTGTCTTCCGTTTGTTTTTTATTTATTTACGTCTTTCGTTTATAGGTCCATTACATAGGGATATGGGGGGTGGGGGTTTGAACCCCCAAACCCCCCTGGCTACGCCCATGCCACGGTTATGCATTCCTGACATGCATGGGAAAAGTCCTCCCCAAACTATTTGTACTAATACTTATTCTGTGCCCAAACCACAAACCGAATAAAGTTAAAATCCTTTGCGTCAAAGAGACTCAGATTTTCAGGCGGATTCAGAGGCCCAATTTTCTAAATTATTTTAAAACTTAACTGAAAGTTAACCGAATCGAGATTGAATCATGAATTGACAGAAAGTTGGTATTCTGCTCCCTAACAATTTAGTCTACTTTCAATTAACGGTGTACCATTAGAGTAGGGTAGTAGTTATATATATAATCCCAAAGAGTAAAGAGAGACTCCATCTACAATGCTAAAATTATCGAAAAAACTTTGAATCGTTCAAGTTCACATTACAGTGTTGTATTTCATGTTTAGAGAATAAAATTTCTGACATTTAAGACATCGAGACAACATCGAAACATGATCCTACATGATGAACTCTATTTTAACTATTTTTAAGTTAGTGAATTGGGCCTCAGGTATCTGCATGTTTTTATTTGCTAAAGGTATGTACTTGTCGCGCCTTTTAACAATGTTATGCCAGGGTTATCACAAATGGTGAACTTCCCTTGCGACAAAATGATACAGGGGTGAGATTATGGGTCAACCACTAACATTTTATAAACTGCTTCGCAAATGAATTTACAACCCTAAGCTGGCTGAAGGCCGGGGATCTGTCGCCGATAACAGACCCCGTGATCGACCCCGGTCCACATCCACAATCACGCAAGGATCATCCAAGCGCCCACTGATTGCGCCCGGATTTCTAGCTCCTAATGGAGCAACCGGAACAGGGCTCGGTATCATATACCAAGTGCTCACACTCACACCTAACCACCCCAAGAGCAACCACCGCTTCCTCTCAAAATAGGGTCGACCACAATCACAAGCCCTCTGGATGGCCACAAGGTAGCCCCCTCCAGAGGCACTTCCATTCGGCCGATGCCAGGAGCTCTGAAGTACATCGTACCTCAGACCCCCCAATATTCGAGCAAGGCTCGATGGGTTCTGAATGATTCAGAACCTCTTTTCCCAGTACTATACAAATACTCTCGGTCGACCGAACTAGTCCGTTGTACCTTCGTACACAAGGGGACTTTATACTTATTATCGCGGAGGAAAGATTTTATCGCGAAAGACAGTCTTCCCAAAATCTCATTACCCTCGGGATAAAAGGTGACTTTATTATCAGCTAGCACTTACCACGTGGCTACTGGTCTGTCCACTCAACAAGGCAGACCCTCACTCTCACACCCCCCTTGCACTCGGGAGATGTACCAAGACTGAACCACTTCGCACGTGGCTCGGAACAACTTTTACTCATAGGGTATGTCGCGGATTTCCACGATTACTCCACAGATATATATCAGGGAAATTACAGATATAATATTGAGGTGTAATTTGGAGAGAAGACGTAAAGACCACGTAAAAACATGATTTCCTAGCATGCTATGGTCTTAATGTAAACATCGACAACGTTGGTTGTTGGTAAGTCCAATTTACTTATCCTGCTGAAACCTGTTTTTCCCCCAAGATACAAAGCGGTGATGAGATCAGCTAATATGTAATGGCTGATAGAGAAGAGGTCAGCTAAGAGATAATTAATAGCTGACGAGGATAAGCTAATATCTAAATAGCTTATCGATTTAGGCGAGGTTAAGGTCAGGGCGAGGGGTTGGTGGTGGCCCTGGGGAGCATTGCTCCCGTAAGAGGATAAAAACGGAGTGGGGTCGACGTATAGACCCCTTGCAGTCATGAGTGGACAAAAACAACTTGTAGGGTTGTACCGTGCAACTGCGGCGCTCATAGACTAAGCCCCAACTGGGTGATGAGAGTGGTCTATCTAACCACAATGAGATACTCCGTACCACTTCACTGTGGCTCTTACACGGGACCGAAAGGTCTTATGAGACGAGGCCGCAGTAATATGGCCAGGCCGCAGTTCAAGGCCAGTTAGATCAGCATTACTTATATAATGCTTTAGAGTGTTTATTCTCTGTCGCAATACTGTGGAATGGGATCCTATACCTTACCCATGGGTTATTTTAACTTTATATTAAATTAATCGCGACAGAATTTGGTGGAGATGCTAAAAATTATGATAAAAAGGTAAAGTCAAAAGTAAGCACTGAAAGATATGAATGTTATGCAAGATTTCACGAGCAAAATAAATTAAATAAAATAATTTTTATACCTGAATTGGTGTTTTATTTCTGTATACATGTGTTATTTCTGTATACATGTGTTATTTTATGAGCAACCCTATTTTATAAACGTTCCTACCCCTATGGTGAATATATAGACAGGTATATATATGGTGGTTGTATAGACGGTTTATTTGAAACACACCAACGTTCTTTTTATTTCTCGTCTAACCACAGGGCGGTTGTTCTGATAATTAAGGCGTGCTCGGTTTTTGGGTCGAACTGGGTCGGCTATTTGCCCGACCGATCCCTAGTTGTATACAATCTTGTAAGCAATAAATGAATTACTATGAAATAATTATATTTTACACAACAATGGCACTAATGTCCATATGTTTACTCTAAACCTCACTAACGAAACATACATTTAGAACAAAATAATGAAGCAAAACTACAATTTCAATGTAATCTGTTGAAGCACTTGCGTAAAGTCAATCCAGGCCGATACTGGCTTTGCCTCGTACCACAATGCACAATATTACACTTAGTCATTGTGAAATCCAACTTGTTTAGTAAAAAATATAGGTAAGGTAATTGCTAATAAAATAGTGAAACTACGAAAACACCAAAAGTAAACAAAAGTTTGAATGAAGGCAATCAAACATCACTGTATTGAATGAATGGTGAATGGCACGCTAAAGGTGGGCAATTTTTCATACAAAATAAATTTTACTGCCGCTCCATTTTGTTCCTTGCTCCAAGCGTCTAACTCGCATACATTGTTTGTGTCGGAAATGTGTATCTATGAAATTCCAAATAGTTTTTAAATTTTAAATTGTTAACTGTCACCCTTTTTTGTCGAGACACAAAATAGTTTTGCATTTGTTTCATTGTTTTACTTGAATTTTGTTCGTAACAAAATTTTGATACGTATTTACGTAAAACATTACCATTTTGTGTCTTGTGAAAGTTGTAATTGTAAATTGTTCCTGATTAGACAACTATTGTGAATTCCTTTGAAAAACGGACTAATACAGTGCTACCATGTAAGTCGTGTGGCATATCTGACTACTGGAATTCGAGTAGACTCTAGTGCGACGATCAAAATGGATTTGGCTATATTAGGTAGATTAAACGCCAGGAAGGCGAAACTACAAAAAAACCACTGTAGAAGCTCGGGAAGCTATCCAGCTTTGCAACACAGTGGGAGTTGATATATCTATTATCTGTAAGATGCAACATATGTTAAAGAATGACAATGAGAAACTTCGAGCTGAAGTCAATGTCTATATAGAAAAAAGTAAGAATATATCACAAAGCTTAGTCGAAACAATCACCAAAGAAGAGATGGAAGCCGAGGACCTGCTTGCAGAGCTCGTGGCTCTCGAAAAGTCTCTAGAATGGTCGAAACAGTCTACCTCAAACTCGAGCAGTACAATGTTGCCAAAGATGGTACTGCCTACGTTTAATGGCGACGTGCTGAGTTGGTATCAGTTCTGGGACCGGTTCGAAACGAGTATTGACGATTCAAAATTGTCCGAAGTAGATAAACTGGCCTACTTAATGGGGTGTCTGGAAGGACCAGCCCTGGATAAACTAACCGGCATCAGCACCACTAATATGAACTATAAGATCGCTGTTGACATGCTTAAAGAGAAGTATGGGAGTAAGACAAAATTAATAGACAGCCACTATGATGCGATTTATAAATTAAAGAAATGCTCTACATCAGCTTCAGATTGTAGGAAAATGCTCGACGAGCTAGGAAAAAACATGAGAATATTGAAAGCACTAGGAGAAGACACAAACGGCAACCAATTCAGGGCCACAGTTATTGACAAATTTCCAGAAAATGTCATGTACCAAGTCAACCTAATGACTAACAAGGATGATAGTACAGTAAATGTTTTACAAAGCCTGGATACGGTGGTATCGGCGCTGGAGAAAACTGATGTCCAATATGGCAAGAACGTAACGACAGTTAACATTGAGCAAGGAACAACAACAGCACTTCAGGTGTCAACTAAAAAGAATGGACAAGGATGGAAATTTTCACAGGAAAGAAACAATGGAAGTTTCCAATCATTTAGAAAGCGCAAGGCGGAATGTTCTAACAAGCCAACTAATAAGAAAACTAAGGCCTCATGCATCTTCTGTGAAGGAGAACATTATAACGACACTTGTAAGCAGGTAAACTCCTTAAAGGACAGGAGAGCGAAACTGGCTGGACGCTGCTTTAACTGTTTTCGGAAAGGGCATAACGCAAAGGACTGCCGCTTTAAGAAAAAGTGTGTCTACTGCCAGAAGATGCATAATAGAGCCTTATGCCCTAAAAAAAATTACTGTGGCCGCAGTAGCTGACGGCGACAGTAAGAGCCCCAGTCAATGATACCACCCTACAGTGCCGTTTAATCCTAGACTGCGGGAGCCAGCGAAGCTACATTACATCTAGGATGGCAAATCAACTTAACCTTGTACATGACAAAGAAGACCTACTCCTTATTTATACATTTGGATCTACAGAACCAAGAGAGACCTACAGCCCTTCAGTTGAAGTAATTTTTGTAACTAAACGCAACTTGACAAGAATGATCCGAGCCAATATTGTGTCACACATAACAGATAAGCTTCCTGTTCCAAATGTTATGATACCAAATCACATAGACGTCACTGCGGATGACAACAGTGTCGGTGATAGGATTGACATGCTGATCGGAAATGATTACTATTTCTCCTTTATGCGAAACAAACACATATGCTTGCAAGATAATTTATACTTAATAGATACAGATTTTGGTTGGATTGTCTCAGGGTGTACAGCCACTACAGAAGATAGCGATGTTTTATCTGTAATTACATATTGCCAGTGTCATAATACAGGATGTACTTATTTCACAGAACCAGACCTCCCTTTGCGAAATATTGACATGAAATTCTTGTGGACCTTAGAAGGCATCGGGATTACTGACTCTCCAAAAACCACACAACAAGAAGAAGCGGTAAAACATTTCAACGACACTGTTGAATACAGAAACAACAGGTATTTTGTAAGTTGCCATGGATACAAAGTCCTACAGATATACCCTCAAATTTCGGACTTGCTTATGGTAGGTTAAAGTTAAAGGGCCTGCTTCGCAGACTTGACGATGACACGAAACGAGACTATGAAGAGATTCTAAAGGAACAACTTGATGCTGGGGTGATCGAGACCGTAGATCCTAAGCAATTACTGAATGAGAGCAGAACACAAACGACAACACCGGTTCATTATCTGCCTCATCATATAGTCAAACAAGAAGGTAAGCGAGGGAGAGTTGTATACGATGCGAGCGCAAAGATGAAAGGAAATCAGAGCCTAAATGAAGCTATGTATAAAGGTCCGTCTTTGTTAGAGGATTTGACCGGATTAATTCTCAAATTTAGGACTGGAAGGATTGGTATAGCAAGCGATGTTGAAAAGGCATTTTTGCAAGTAGGCTTGCAAGAAGAGGATCGAGACGTTACTAGATTCTTATGGGTAAAGGACCCTTATAAAGAACCTATCGAAGAGAACCTCATACATTTAAGGTTCTGTAGGGTACCGTTTGGAATAATTTCGAGTCCTTTTCTTCTCACGGCATCTATCCGATACCATTTGTCAAGGAACAACACAGAATTGTTGAAGAAGATTGCAGACAGATGCTATGTTGATAACTTGGTGACAACCGCAGAGTCTGTTAGTGAAGCTGTGGAGTTGTATAATGAAACCAGGAAAGTTTTGGTGAAATATCTATGAACATCAGAGACTGGGTCTCTAATAGCCAAGAATTCCTCAATACCATCCCTGACAAATATAAAGCCAAACAAAAGGACACAGTGAAACTTCTGGGTCTAGTATGGAACCTAGGTGACGACACGTTGGAGCTGAAACAAAATGAAAAAATCTTCACTAAAGATCAGAGTGAACCCGTGACTAAAAGAAATGTCTTAAGGACATTAGCTCGTGTTTATGACCCCTGTGGATTCGCTGCACCTTTGGTCTTACCGGCAAAGTTATTATTTCAGAAATTGTGTACACAGAAGGTGAAATGGGACAGCCCACTTCCTGAAGATATGTTGAAGACATGGGACATGGCACGTGAAAGCTTACAGATCGCCAAGTGTATCAAAGTACCGAGATACACTGGGAACACTGGAGTCAATAAAGGTGAAGCTAAGTATGATCTCCATTGCTTTACTGACGCATCAAAGAATGCATATGCAGCAGTTGTGTATTTAGTCACTTATAACCAAGAAGACACGAACATAGCCTTTATCATGTCAAAGGCAAGAATAACGCCAGTGGAAGATAAAAATGACCTTAAGATACCTAGATTAGAATTGTTAGGGTATCTCATTGGAAGCAGGCTGCTAAAATACGTAAAAAATTGCCTTAAATTAACAATAGTGAACCAATACTTGTGGACTGATAGCCTTATTGTGCTAAGTTGGATACGCACAAATAAACTACTACCACCATTTGTTTTGAGAAGAGTAAACGAGATCAAGAATAGTTCAAACGTTGAAAATTGCTATATAAATACTTACTCTAATCCAGCCGATTTAGCAACCCGTCCTGAATTATGGAATCAAAAGAAGGACTTGTGGTTCAATGGGCCTTATTTTCTTAAAGAAAACAAAGATAGCTGGCCTAAGACTATGGACATGCAATCTAGTACGCAAGCATCCTTTCTTTCGGTTGGGGAGGCCCTGGACGTAGTAGATGGACCAGAGATGGTTATGAAAGGATATGAAGATTCACATACTACAACCTTCCAAGATGTTAGAGATGATACTCACGAGCAAAAAGAAATTACTAACGAAACTGTACTGGATGAAACTGTACCAGCTATTAAAAATTTACAAACTCGATACTTCCCTGATGAAATTGCAGGAAAAGTAACCCACTTAACTAGAAACTTGGGACTATTTCTAGATGTTGATAGAGTTCTAAGATGTCGTGGACGTATGACGAACACGAATTGGCCTTATGAACAGAAGTACCCTGCACTAATACCGAAGGACTCTACTTTCACAAATGAGTTGATTAAACGTACTCACGAAGTAAACTATCATGTCGGTGTATCACATACACTCAGCTTGATAAGACAAAGATATTGGATACCTCAAGGTAGAGCCCAAGTTCAGAAGATCATAAAGAAATGTCCACAATGTGTCAGACATGGCGGAGGACCATACAAATTGCCGCCCCCTCCAGCCCTACCTCCAGAAAGAGTAAATTACAGCACACCCTTTACCTACACAGGTATTGACTATTTTGGCCCTTTGTTTGTAGCTACAACTTCGGGTAAAGAGAAGCGATGGGTATGTTTGTTCACATGTCTAGCCGTCAGAGCGATCCATCTTGAAGTAGTTGAAAATCTGACAGCTGAAGAATGCCTAATGGCCGTAAGGAGGTTTATAGCCTCCAGGGGCATACCACACATGGTCGTCTCTGATAATGCACAAACATTTAAGTTAACAAGTGAAGTCTTATCCAGCCCTTATTGCATCCAGAATAAGATAATATGGAGATTTATTCCCCAGCTAGCACCTTGGCATGGGGGTTTCTATGAGAGACTGGTAGCCTTAGTGAAACACTGCCTAAAACGCACATTTGAGAAGCACTTGCTTTATGACAATAAATTGAAGACTATCATAAAAGAAGTTGAGATGGTTGTGAACACCAGGCCACTCACATATGTAGGAACCGAACTAGATACAGTGTTGAGACCTTCGGATTTTCTGACCTTAGGACAATGTCTGATTGTAGAACCATCAGAAGAAGAGATACTTCTAGGTTCCAACGTTAAAATTGACCTGGTGAAGAGCTGGAAAAGAGGTCAAAAGATTCTAGAAGAGTTCAAAAGAATGTTTACCGATCAGTATTTACTTAGTTTGAGAGAAAGGTATCAGCATTCTCTCAGACAAAAGAGAGTGACCTCAGACAAGATACCGCAGATAAGCGATATAGTACAGATCAAGGATGGGTCGAAGAATCGAATTAACTGGAAGGTGGGAAAGATTGTCTCACTAATGAAAGGGAAAGATGACGTGACTAGAGTTGCAAAGGTAAGAGTGGGGGATACTGAGTTCACCCGCTCTATAGCACATTTGTATCCTTTAGAAGGCGATGCTAACCCTACAGATATGGCATCAAAAGACATTCGGATGCCTCCTCAAGTCGAAGTAAGTGACATACACGTAAGTGATACTACTGAAGAGAATCCAGTAGCGGATGATCCACAACCGGTCAGTTGTGAAGAAGTGTCATCAGAAATAGTACCTGATGAGCCTGATGAAGATTTGCCTGTTACTGAATTAGACGACAGGATAGTAAAATCGAGCACACCGAGCAGCTTTAACGATGCTAACTTACAGTTCGAAGATAGTGAAACTGGGGAAAGCCAACACGATCACAAAGTTGTTGAAGTGCCTAATAGTGATATAAGGCTAAGACGAAAGGCGGCCACTCGAGCGAGAGAACGTATTGCTGAGTGGACGCGCCTGTTATTCGTTCACCTACAATGAGGAGGGACGTCAGCTCCTCTCTCGTTGGGGAGTGTCGCGGATTTCCACGATTACTCCACAGATATATCAGGGAAATTACAGATATAATATTGAGGTGTAATTTGGAGAGAAGACGTAAAGACCACGTAAAAACATGATTTCCTAGCATGCTATGGTCTTAATGTAAACATCGACAACGTTGGTTGTTGGTAAGTCCAATTTACTTATCCTGCTGAAACCTGTTTTTCCCCCAAGATACAAAGCGGTGATGAGATCAGCTAATATGTAATGGCTGATAGAGAAGAGGTCAGCTAAGAGATAATTAATAGCCTTAGAGAATTTATGTGGGGAGATGGCATGCTCAACTTCTAGTACTAAATTATTTCTGCCACTTTTTGCGGGAGGCGAGGTAAACACGTACAGCACACATTTACTTACTCACGCACACTTATACAGAAAGTTGAGGCGTCTCTATAAACGCACACGGAAATAAAAGCTGTCACACTAACATAAAACAAGCACACAAATAAATAATTTCTGTAATTACACTATTGGTTAGTTGCACACTAGCGCAAAAACTAGTGATGGGGTGTGAAAGATTGAATGAAATTAAGATTATTAATTGTCTATGGATCTAGTCTATGGATGTATGTTTGAATGGGTGAATTGATTCATGTTGATCAAAAGTAATCGCGTACAAACACATAAAAAAATCAAAGTCAGTTAAAAATTGTTTTAGGATTTAAGAGCTCACCGGTAGGACGCGTACGTCCTTTTGCACGCGAACGAAGTTTGCTTCTATTTTGGCTATTATTTCTTCAAATTTTGTATTCATGATTTGTACACTAATATATGTATATAGACCCGTGGTGCGTTAGTTTCTTATAAAATTATATGGTTTCCAAATTACACGCATCGGCATGTATGATCTGCAACTATTTGTTCCGGGTCTGGGTGTTATGGTACCAGGTACTCGTAGTTCCTGAAAGGTACCTACGATACAGGGAATCCTAGTGTGGGATCAAAACTACGTATGTGACTGTTGAGTGGTAAAAAAAAAAATTTTGGCTCCTGCTCGGAATGGATGTAAGGTTGGGTCCCGTGGTATTAAGGAGCTCCTCCTCATTGACATGGCCATCAGACAGAAGGTCAGGAGGAGCAAGGGAAACCTCTCGGCTGCTTGTATTGATTATAAGAAAGTCTATGATTCTGTGCCACATACATGGATTTAACAATTATAAGCTGGGATTACCTTTTGTATTGTATTTTTTAAATGAAAATATAAGATAATGGTTTTAAAATGGATCAATTTATTGTTAAGAAAATGTATTTTCGTGGACTTAGAGAATTTATAGTAGGGAGATGGCAAGCATACGCTTTCCCCTCTGCCAAAGTACATGAACGGTCGTTCGTGTCAGTTTATAAAAACTAGTTTAGCCACGATCGTTCGCCATTCTGCGTTCATACCTGTCGCTATACGGAGCTCCTAAAAATGGTTGGTTGTGCTGTGGTTTCGTGTAGATGGCGGTCGGAAACATCAAATTTAACAAAATATGGAGTTTCTTATCACATTTAAGTAATTGACAACACAATTAAGCCATTAATTTCACCGTAAAATATATTTTCTTACTGCAAGCTTACGACAGAAATAACGATACGTAATTTCTTGGTACGGGGACAAGTGATGTGAAAACAACGAACGAATGAATGAACGAAAGAGGCTGCAACGATTTTTATGAAATTAACAGGATAGGGAGTTTCAGGCCGAAAAAACGATCTCAAAGCTGTAAAAAAAAACCTGATTCCAAAGAAAATATCAATACCTACGTCGTTCAATACCAGCCTAAAATATAGGTTAAATGGGCTTGATTAGCTGTTTTGGGGTTAAAGGGGTTGTAAGGTTATTTTAGAAGTTTGTATTTCCGATTTTTTCCGGTTTTAGGGTTATTTCGTCAATCACAATATTAAATTAGGAAGGTATGCAAAAGTATACGGATATTCCAATGTCTTTAACTTTTAACTTTTCATTATATGAATCAATTCATCCATTCAAACATAATAAACATACATCCATAGACTAGATCCATAGACAATGAATAAACTTAATTTCATTCAGTCTTTTACACCCATCACTAGTTTTTGCGCTAGTGTGCAACTAACCAATAGTGTAATTACAGAAATTATTTATTTGTGTGCTTGTTTTATGTTTGTGTGACGGCTTTTATTTCCGTGTGCGTTTATAGAGACGCCTCAACTTTCTGCATGAGTGTGCGTGAGTAAGTAAATGTGTGCTGTACGTGTTTACCTCGCCTCCCGCAAAAAGTGGCAGAAATAATTTAGTACTAGAATTTGAGCATGCCATCTCCCTACATAAATTCTCTAAGTTCGTGGATCTTCTGTTTTCATACGAAAAAAAACGAGATTCGAATATCCGTACCTATACTTTTGCATACCTTTCTAATTTCATATTGTGATTGACGAAATAACCCTAAAACCGTTAAAAAATCGGAAATACAAACCTCTAAAATAACCTTACAACCCCTTTATACCCGAAAAACAGCTAATCAAGCCCATTTAACCTATATTTTAGGCTGGTATTGAACGACGTAGGTATTGATTTTTTCTTTGGAAACAGGTATTTTTTTACAGCTTTGATATCGTTTTTTCGGCCTGAAAACTCCCTATCCTGTTAATTTTATAAAAATCGTTGCAGCCTCTTTCGTTCATTCATTCGTTCGTTGTTTTCACATCACTTGTCCCCGTACCAAGAAATTACGCATCGTTATTTCTGTCGTATGCTTGCACTAAGAAAATATATTTTACGGTAAAATGAATGGCCTAATTGTGTTGTCAATTACTTAAATGTGATAAGAAACTCCATATTGTGTAAAATTTGATGTTTCCGACCGCCATTTACACGAAACCACAGCACAACCAACCATTTTTAGGAGCTCCGTATAGCGACAGGTATGAACGCAGAATGGCAAACGATCGTGGCTAAACTAGTTTTTATAAACTGACACGAACGACCGTTCATGTACTTCGGCAGAGGGGAAAGCGTATGCTTGCCATCTCCCTACTATAAATTCTCTAAGTTAATAGCTGACGAGGATAAGCTAATATCTAAATAGCTTATCGATTTAGGCGAGGTTAAGGTCAGGGCGAGGGGTTGGTGGTGGCCCTGGGGAGCATTGCTCCCGTAAGAGGATAAAAACGGAGTGGGGTCGACGTATAGACCCCTTGCAGTCATGAGTGGACAAAAACAACTTGTAGGGTTGTACCGTTTAACTGCGGCGCTCATAGACTAAGCCCCAACTGGGTGATGAGAGTGGTCTATCTAACCACAATGAGATACTCCGTACCACTTCACTGTGGCTCTTACACGGGACCGAAAGGTCTTATGAGACGAGGCCGCAGTAATATGGCCAGGCCGCAGTTCAAGGCCAGTTAGATCAGCATTACTTATATAATGCTTTAGAGTGTTTATTCTCTGTCGCAATACTGTGGAATGGGATCCTATACCTTACCCATGGGTTATTTTAACTTTATATTAAATTAATCGTTTCAGGGTAGACGCGCAAACTTGTCAACGGATGACAAATTAGCACCCACAATATTTTACATAGAAAACTGTTGCCATAGTGTAAAAATGATCGAGAAGAAACAGGAAGTCAAATTAAATTTACTTATCGTTTTATGACCTCGTGCTTTGCGCGACAGTACTAAAACAACAACTTGTTGCTAAAGTTACCAAAATCACTACTATGTATGCCTATAATATAGAGTTCCTTCAATTCCTCATGGAATCCATCATCAGAACTGGGTTTTGAAAAAATGGGACCAATCTGGAAGAATATCCATTCTTGAATGGCTTCATGAAAAGTATGGTACGGCGCTGTCCTTTGCTCGACTTGGCGGGGCACTGCTGTTTCCCCAGATACAACTGAATTGAGAACCTCCTCCTTTTTTTGAAGTCGGTTAAAAATTATGGGAAGAGCATTTGTTTTGTTTTGTTTTGACAGACTTTCAAAGATATCTTTAGTTATTTGAGACATGCAACCTAACATAACAGGTGCGGGTTCGATTCTCACTGCGGGACAAATGTTTGTAAAATCTGCAAATATTTGTACCGGGTCTGGGTGTTGTGGTACCATGGTACTTGTAGTTCCTGAAATCCACAACACAGGGAATCCTAGCGTGGGATCACGCGTGGGATCATGACTACGTATGTGACTGTTGGGTGTTATGTTAAGTCACCCAACAGTCTTACTATACTATACTACATGGACATAAGTCCATGTGTTAAGTTATATTATAATATAATGCCTATACAATGACATGGGTAAATGCTATAAGGGGACCTCGGACGAAACTGTCCGAACCTTTAGTTAGTTTTTACCCTCCTAGGTAGTGAAACCTCTAAGAGTGGAACGTTAAAATTGCAATCCATCAAAGTCAAATGTAATGTTCTACTACTGTCAAAAAAATAAACATGCCTTGATTTTGAGGTTAGAAGTTTTGTGCGCTAGTTTTAAAGTTTTATTAAGTTCTAAAAACTATCAAAATGGTGAAGAAGAAGATAGACAACCGTATCCGAGTAATGATAGAGAATGGAGTCAAGTTGGGACACCGTACGATGATCCTACTTGTGGGGGACAAGGGCAGAGACCAAGTAAGTTTAATCACTATTGTTTTATTTATCAAGGACCGTTCAGTTCGTGGTGAATGTTATAGGAATGGCACTGCATTCAATTTAAAAGCTTTACATATTTTATTTGATACATTAATATATTTTTTTATATTGTAATATATTGTCTAAGTCTGTTGCGAGATTTTTAGTTGAACAAACCGCACCTCACATTATTATTACTCTTGGGGGAGGCTGTAGTGAGAAGTAGTTTCTAACCACAACAACAAAATACTCAACACAACCAAGGAAAAGCTGAAAGTTCATACAAATAAATAACATGTATGAAGTACAGAGCAAAATTCAAACTCGAGCACCACTATTTGCTAGATTACCAGAAATGCATACATGAAATACCGGATTATGCCTTAAACATAGAGCAATAAATATAGGATTACAGATTGTACTTTTGTGTATTGGAGGATTAATATAGCTGGGAGCAGATAGCTTTAAAAAGCCAGCATACATGCCAAATCAGTGAGTGCCGGACCAATAGACAGTGTAATATTTCTTTGATTATTTTTCAGGTCCCTATTCTATATGATATGCTAGTGAAATCTACTGTAAAAGCCAGACCAACAGTTCTCTGGTGCTATAAGAATAAGGACGAAGCTATCAGCAAGTAAGTAACACTATTTAGCATTTTATGATAGCAGCTTCATCAGCTTGTAAATGTTCACTGCTAGATGGGGCCTCACCATAGTATACAGGGGATTTGCCACTATCACCAGACTTAGCAGGTGGATTGGTGATGGCAGTTCTTATTGGTGCTACTTAGCAAAAAATAAAAATTGACCTTACGAAAAATTTACCTCAGGGATAACAGCATAATTTTTTTTAGTTCAAATATGAAAAAGAGTTTGCAACCTCGATGTTGGATTTAGATAAAATTTAAATGCAAAAGTTTAAAATTTTGATCTGTTCGATCATTAAAATCATGGAAGCTACTGCCCATCCTGTGGTGTAATACCTTTGGCACCTATAACAACATCCATTGTAGGAGTTGGAGGACTCAATATCTTAGGGTGATACTACCACTCCATGAGTATTACCAGCTTGTAATGTTCCCACTGCTGGGACATGTGGCCTACTCTTGACGAGAGGGAATGGACTTTAATCCACCATGCTAGCTCATTTAGGTTAGTGGGCCTATACCTTTATATTTATGCTTTTAAATAGTGATTCTATTGCCTTGTTAATAAAAAAAAAACTTAATTAAATAAATGTATCGTTTGTTTGTTTAGTCTATTGATTTTTCACTAAAAATAAACATTAACCCCCTTATTCATAATCATTTTTTAAACCTATTTTAGTTAAAAAATGTTTTATCTTGTTTTGACATGACATTTAACATCAGAGAGAACAAGACAAAAGCTATTTTAACTAAATAAGGTTTAAAAAATGATTATGAATAAGACCCTAAGAATGTAACTTAGGTAATTTTTCTAATTTGTTTCAGTCATGGACGTAAAAGAGCCAAGAAGATAGCAGCGGGTAAACTGGAGGTGTCCGAAGAGTCCTTATTTGATTCATTTCGTGTGGCCACAACTATACACGGACGCTACTACTCAGAGAGTCATGCTATGCTCGGTCAGACATATGGAGTTTGTGTGTTACAGGTAAAGTCAAGTTTCTAATACATTAGTAGTAGAACTTCTTGTGAAAGAGTTTGTTTGGCGAAGTAATATCACAGTACCTATTTCTGCCGCTAAGCAGTAGTGCTTGCATTGCTGTGTTTCGGTTTGAAGGGTTTGGTTGCCGGTGAAATTACAGGCACATGAGACTTCATCTATGTGTCTCAGGGTGGGCAGATGTCTCAGGGTGGGCAGCGCGCGTGTGATGCCTCTGGTGTCACAGGCGTCCATAGGCTACGGTAACTACTTTCCATCAGGTTGGCAGTATTGCTTGCCAAGTAGTATAAAAAAAAAACTGCATTTTGCCATACAAACAGTTACAAATATTAGATTTAAAGTAATACCGAAGTCATGGCCTTATTTTTATAACTCTTCTAAATTCTAACAAGGTGGCCTGGAAGAGATCTCTCTCAGCGATAAGACCGCCCATTGTACTTCCATACGTATAATAATGGTTTTTTTTAATATTTAATGTTTAATGTGGTGTGCAATAAAGTGTTTTCTATCTTCTATCTATCTATCTAACAAGCATCTGGTCAGTGTAGCTTTTATAAGTTTTAAAAACACTTAACTACATCCTATCTAGAAACAAAGTTGCAACAAATGCTCTAAATTTTTTCATAAAAAACAAAACAAAAGAATGATTAGAATTCTTTTTACAGGATTTTGAAGCCCTAACACCAAACTTGATGGCTCGCACCATAGAGACAGTGGAAGGAGGCGGGCTCATCATATTCCTACTAAAATCTATGGATTCTCTACGACAACTGCATTCAATCACTATGGATGTGCACTCCAGGTACGAAATTTAAGGCCTAAGTCATTTAAATTAAATTAGTATTTTAAATTTATATACCTAATGTTATGTTATTGGAATGTAGGTAAAATTTTAAAAAATTCGTTGGTGTTTGCATGGTGTTTTTTAATTAAGAAATGAATTTCTGAAATTCACCCCCTTAAGGTGCAGCAGGGTGTTGAAGTTCGTATGGAAAAAACTACATGCAGAGGCTTTCCACCAGTAATGTTATTATCTATGTTTCATCAACAGATTCAAAACAGAAGCTCATAGCACAGTTGTGAACCGTTTCAACGAGAGGTTCCTACTCTCGTTAGCTGACAACCCTCGGTGCCTGGTGCTGGATGATGCATTGACAGTCCTGCCTATATCCTCCAAGACTGCCCAAGTGGAACCTGTCAATGCCACACCAGAGGTAACATAACACACAACGCTCACATACATAGTCCTGACCCCACACTAGGAGTCTTTGTCTTGTAGGTATCAGGAACTACGAGTACCATGGTTAATGTTAATGTTAAAGAACTCCCTTTTCCGCATTCAAACTCTATGGATGGTCCATTATGCGTGAGCGTAAACTAGCTAGATAGTTACAGCCTAACACCGTCCAGAAGCACAGAAGCTTCCTGGGGTCTTCGCAGGCTTCGCGGAGTGACCTCGGGTTGTTGAGGATTTGTTCACGTTGAGCTGCTACTCGCTCAACGCTCGTTGTGTTGGTTTAGGGTGCGAAGCCGCATCCAAGTGCTAGCTGAGAAAAGGTTAGAGGTAGGAATGGAGATGGTCCTTCTGTGGTTGTTCCCGACCCTCTTCTAGCCAACTCATCTGTACCATGGTATCGCATCACCTAGAAGCAAGTATTTGCTGATCATGCAAACATTTGTCCCGGGTTGAGAACCGAACATGCATCAGCAATCTTTAGATACCCTCTGCTGGGTGAGTCTCCGCTTCGAATGCAATGGAGGGATTTTCCCATAATCACCATGCTTAGCAGGCGGATTGGTGATTGCCATGCTGTTGTTGAGTACTCAAGTGGATGGTGCTGCCCATCGCCTGGTGTTATCCCTTAGTCGCGTTTAAGGACATCCAATGGAGGAGATGGAGGGGTCTATTCCAAAGCCGGGCATGCCATGGCGATTTCTAGCTTAAGAGACTTAGTAGAAAAAAAAAGCTAAAATTAAATTTTGTTTATTTTTTTAGAAAGTAAATCCAAAACTGACTGAGCTTATAGCGTCCCTTTCTGACTCACCGCCCGCCGGCCCACTGGTCGCGTTATGTCGAACTTACGAGCAGGCGACTGCTTTAATAGCACTCATCAACACGCTGGCGGACAAACAATCAAGGTAAGCTTCCATTCCATTGTTCGAGGTTCTCGAGTGACGAATCAGCAGATACAGAGTATAGAGTACGACCTACGACATTGTAAAGGTGGCAAGAATTCGGTGAATGGAGGCGGCTCTAGACCTTTCATCGTGGCATTCTATGGGGGGCCCAGCCCAGCAGTGGACGTCTACAGGCTGATGATATTATATTCCATTTGCTTAAACTCAGACCTTTGGACCAATTGGAAAATTTGGGTTATTCCCGCTCGTCCCCGAAGGGGCCAACGGGAAGGTTTTAGTAGCGTTCGTCCCCGCTAAGATATTACGAGGGCTATTTTATATTTTATTTTATACGTATATCAGTTATCTAGTTGCCATAACACAAGCTCTGCTTAGCTTGGAACTAGATAATGTTGTGTGAAATGTCCAGCATTATTTATTTATTTATTTTTTAATTAAACCACAATAAATACCTACAAAAACATGCAAAACTTACATTTTTTTTTTATATTTGTTTCATTAATTTATTTATTTTATTTATAAATTAAAGGAGTTCCCCGCCGCACCCAAATCCATTTCTTCAGCTCAAGCAAGAACTACTGTCGTTATCGAGAGCTAGCGAGACGATCGTAAATGTCAAATATTAAGGTGGAACGTTTCGCAAGTGACGCGAAATTCAAATTTTATAGTGTTATTTGCACATTACAGCTTATCAACACTTCTTGAGATAGCAAACACTGGTTTTGCGGGAATCAGGAGACCTAACACACATGTTTTAATGAATAGTAACTGTACGGGCCAACCCGCACATTCAGCATAAAAGCATTGTGCATAGCAAGTACTTTTACTTTATAATAAATCAGTTCAAAACTCAAAGCAGCAGCGAGCGGTCGTTTCATTCGCGTCCCATCAATTATCATAGCATATATGTATGGGGAAAAGCATCTTCCCCGTACAGTAACTTATAAATATCATTGCAAATGTCAATGAATGATGTGTATAGTGTTATTTTGGTTCATTGACATTCGTAGCTGAACTAATGATATTTACGAGATGCTTTCAATTAAAACATGTGTGTTAGGTCTCCTGATTCCCGCAAAACCAGTGTTTGCTATCTCAAGAAGTGCTGATAAGCTGTAATGTGCAAAAAACACAATAAAATTTGAATTTCGTGCCACTAGCGAAACGTTTCACCTTAACTAATCAAATCAAAAAGCCACTGCAATGTCATTGGCCATTATTTGACATCAGCTATCGTGTCACTACTCGATACTGTTAGATATTTGTGCTAACCCCGTTTTCTGTACTCTCTACTGACATAATTAATCACCTTTGTCCCGCAGCGGGAATCAAATTGGCACCTATCGCATCTCAGCCAGCTACTAGCCCGCCACAATGGTCTTTAACGATAGAAGATGAATATAAAAAGTTAAAATATTACCTATTTATTTCAGGCCACCCCACTGCCTAACCGCCGCTAGAGGTCGTGGCAAGTCCGCCTGCCTGGGTCTCTCCATAGCCGCGGCGGTCGCGCTAGGCTACGTCAACATATACGTCACGTCCCCGCATCCTGAGAACTTAATCACGCTGTTCGAGTTTGTACTAAAGGGCCTTGACGCGTGTCTGTATCAGGAGCATATTGACTACAATATAGTGCGATCAACAAATCCGGATTTCAAGAAGGCGATTGTACGGATCAATGTTGTTAGGAATTCAAGGCAGACTGTACAGGTAAGAACTTTATTCATTGAAATCACAAGGATCATTTTGAATCGTCTTATATAAAATTAAATTACTCCTGTTCCAACGCGACCAAGCCTAGAAGAATCAGGCAACAAACCGGCTTGGCTTACATAAATGGTCCGTCTTACCACTAGGTGAGAAGCGCCTGTGTGGTGCCTCGGAGCAAAGAGTTGCTGATACATAGTAAATGAGAACTTAAAAACCTTAGGAAGGTAGTCAAAAGTAAATAAACATCAGCAAAAATATGCAAGACAGCACACGCTACGCTTGTTATACTTATAAATAATAATCTAATACAAACATGTAAATAGGTAACTAAGTACAGATATTGCAAATTTCCATTTTAGCAGTCGAGGGGCAGAGCGACATCAGGCCACGCGGCTTTATCATTAATATAGTCATCAAGAGTGTAGTGGACTTCTACAGGCTTATGATGATTATGATGATGATGACGTTTTTCATTTCTTTCCAGTATATAACACCAGACGACCACTCCCTACTCTCCGCTGCAGATTTGGTACTCGTAGACGAAGCGGCCGCCATACCGCTAGTTCACGTTTCTGCCGCGGCACAAAAGGCGCCACTAGCGCTGCTATCGTCCACAGTGTCGGGATACGAAGGAACGGGAAGAGCTCTCTCCTTGAAACTGTTTGCTCAGCTCCAAAACGACCATAAAGCCCCTCCACCGGTGAGTACTTGAAATTCAACCTTAATTACTTTGATATAAGAGTCTAATCTTATCTAATATGCTATGACTCTTAATTATTTTGATTGTTTAAAAAATCTGGATCATTCCGTACCATGATAAGTCTCATGTGATTCGTCATCAGATAGTAGACATCCACTGCTAGATGAGGCCTCCCCCATAGCATGCATAGCGTAAAACCCATAGCGTGCAATGGGGGGATTTGCCATAGTCACCACCCTTGCCAGGCGGATTGGTGATCGCACTCCCATCCCCTTTAGTAATCCGAGAGGAGACGGAGGGGTCTATTCTAAGGCTGGACTCACCACAACACCTCCTGCTCCTGTTGCCTATTTATTTTCCCTGCATGAACGTTGCGGGCACATATTTCAAAGATGAACAATTTTAATAGATCTGCAAAGATAACTCACACCTTAAATTCATATATTTTTCCAGATAAAACTGGAAGAGCCCATCCGTTACCGCACCGGTGATCCCATAGAGTCGTGGCTGAACGCCCTCCTATGCCTGGAGGCGCCGGCCCCCTCCCCCGGAGCGGGAGCGCCGCCCCCCGCTGCCTGCGAACTGTTCCGGGTACAAAGGGACGCTTTGTTCTGTTACCACAAAGCGGCCGAGGCATTTCTACATCGACTAGTGGCTATTTACGTCGCTAGTCATTACAAGGTAAGACTTCGAAATAGCTCTCCGGACAGTCAGCTTAAATAAGCGTGAAAACAACATAACATAACCACTATGCATATTCCTCCACGCTTGGCCAGCGGTTTGGTAATTGCAGTATTGCTGCTGACTAATCTGGTGGATGCTGCTGCTCATCCCCGGGTATAATCCCTTAGTTGGCTTTTACATCCACAGGAGGAGATTGAAGGGTCTTAGACCGGGCACACCACCGCCTATCATACAATAAAAATGACTCTTTAATGCCTGGAGGTTGTAGGTAGGTGAAAAATGAGCATGTGCCTCCTAGTAGCATATTACCTTCATGTATCTGCGTGCTGATTAAAAAAAAGTTTAAAGTCGTGAGCGCCTTTTTCTCTGCTAATTAAACTTTGCCCATATAGTTAACAGAATTGACAATTGTTCGGGAATAAGTTGCCCACGAACTTAACGACGCAGTGTAGGAAAGCCCCCTCTCGATATACCGATTGAGGTTATAAAGGTTGGTGGATTGAGGCAGCTCATGACCATTCGTCGTGGCATTTTATGGGGGCGACATTATGTCCAGCTGTGAACTTCTACAGACTGGTGATAATGATAATAATTAAACTTGTCCACAGAACAGTCCAAACGACATCCAGTTATTAGCAGATGCGCCCGCGCATTGTCTGTTCGTATTACTGGCTCCGACCCCGCCTACGTCAACTGCCATGCCGGAAGTCTTATGCGTGATTCAGATGTGCCTTGAAGGAAACATATCCGATAAGTAAGTGTCTACCTACCTACCCCTAGTGACATCTGGCGAGATTTTATGTTATGTAAAGTAGTAAATTTATAGACCGTGATAGTCTTTGAGACCGTGATAGTCTCGGCCTGATAATAGGACTCCTCCAACTCCCCCTGTGGATGGCGTACAGGTGACTAAAGGATTAAGCCAGGGGATGGGCAGCAGCATCCACCTGAGTACTTAACAATATACTGCGATCACACTGAAAAACCGAAAAGTTGATCTAACCTTTTTTCAACCATTTTGATGGGTTGGTATAGCACCTACTACCTACATGATTTGTTAAATCATTTTTTTTTGCATAAAATCAAATGTCATGCTGCAGTTATTTATACATTATTTAGTGTTGAATCAACTTAAATGGAACCAACATTACAAAATTCAACTATTGGATTTTTCAGTGCACCAATCCACCTGCCAACCGTGGTGATTATGGCAAATCCCCCATAGTATACATAGGGTGCTATAGGGGCCTATCCAGCAGTGGATGTTTATCGGTTAATGATGATGATGATGAGGTCAAATGCATTAGATGCGTAGGTTCCTATACATTGTGATATTGATAGGCGAGGTGGTTTGATGATGAAGGCAGACAACGAAACTCTTTGGTGGATAATTTTGGTAGATTGGTTGTGTCTGAGCTAAATCCATTTCAATCAGCTCACAATGCTAAATCATCAGTAGGACGCAGATTTCATAAAAGCTATTACAATAATAAAACAACAATTTTATTTTTTGTTTTCTCTGTTTACAATTTAGAACAGTAATTTGTATGTATTATTATTCAACTTGTTTTGTTATAGATCTGTACGTGACAGCCTAGGTAGAGGTCGCAAGGCAGCGGGTGATCTTATTCCGTGGAATATCTGTGAACAGTTCGGAGATAAGGACTTCCCGCAGCTATGCGGTGCTCGGATCGTAAGGATAGCTACACATCCTTCTTATCAAAGGGTAAGTCAGACCTGCAGACTTCTGATCAGAGGGTAAGTCAGACCGGTAGACTTCTGATCAGAGGGTATGTGAGACCTGTAGACTTCTG
This sequence comes from Epirrita christyi, assembly GCA_951392215.1. Classification (NCBI taxonomy): domain Eukaryota; kingdom Metazoa; phylum Arthropoda; class Insecta; order Lepidoptera; family Geometridae; genus Epirrita; species Epirrita christyi. The sequence goes on along the minus strand of OX595848.1, from coordinate 9,214,101 downwards.
ATCAGAGGGTAAGTCAGACCTGCAGACTTCTGATCAGAGGGTATGTCAGACCGGTAGACTTCTGATCAGAGGGTATGTGAGACCTGTAGACTTCTGATCAGAGGGTAAGTCAGACCTGTAGACTTCTGATCAGAGGGTAAGTCAGACCTGTTGACTTATGATCACAGGGTAAGTCAGACTTATAGACTTCTGATCAGAAGGTAAGCCAGATACTAGAGATTATGGTGATGTGAATTTTCGATGTGGGATACTAGGAATTTTAGTGATGTGATAAGTTTAAAACATACATTGATACTATCACAGATGGGCTACGGAAAACGCGCGTTACAACAGCTAGCCGCCTACTACAGTGGAGACATCCCTTGTCTAGACGACGACCTACCAGAAGACTCGGAAACGCACACTAACGGGAAAGGAAACACACTGCACACTGAAACAATAACTCCGAGGTTTGTTTACAAATCATTATTATGCATTAGCCCGCGGTTTCGGCTGCGTTGAATAAGTACTCCGTCATCATTGAGATTGAATACAATACAAATACGAATGTCTTTAAGGGGCCAGTGGAGGATAAAATGCCCATCCAAACGCAATACCAAAGTCATTTGTAATTCAAACATAATTTCCACCATATTATGTCATTATTCGGATTTGGGTAGTATTTATCTACGTTCCTGGATATTTATTTTTTCAAAATACTTACCTGAAACGAAAAGTAAGCGAATTCCATTTTGTGTATTTTTACGACTTCTACGACATATTTTCAACTTATTTGTTTCTATTAAAAACAACGTATTTTCTAGAATTCTGTGATTAGGAACATAGAATTTATTGTCAAGTTACAGAATAACAACAATATATGAAAAAACATTACATTTTTATTCATAATTTTTGGTATTACGGAAAACGACCTAATTTGATACAAATTCCGAATAACTCGTACACCCATCGCGAATGCAGGGGGAGAGGCCACGGTGCTAAACAGGGATAGCTGATTTTGATACTCGCTTCAAATTGAATTTGCTTGCGGCCTTTGCCGGCCCCTTAATGCTTTTCCAAAAGATACATATTTTAAACCAATGATGAAACCTCCTTTTAAGTAAAAAATTACTTGTCATAGATTTCGCTCACATCACTTTTCTCATACAAAAGTTACCGTTTGTCAGCAATGATCGCAAAATTGACGTCTGTTGCAAACCTATGACAACAAGCCACAAAAGCCATAAATCAAGAAGTCAAGTCAAGTCAATAGTATTTTTTAAACTCTCGCGATTAGAACACATATTTATATAAATACACATATTTATATAATTTATATAATTAGAACACATTAAAATAAGTCAAGTCAAGTCAAACCTATCGCGAGATACCTATGACAACAAGCCACAAAAGCCATAAATCAAGAAGTCAAGTCAAGTCAAGTCAATAGTATTTTTTAAACTCTCGCGATTAGAACACATATTTATATAAATACACATATTTATATAATTTATATAATTAGAACACATTAAAATACGTCAAGTCAAGTCAAACCTATCGCGAGATAGAGAATACAGCTACAGCTGTAATGATTTCGATGCAATTTGCTATGTGAGAGTTTTTGGGGTCGATAATTGATCTAGCTAGGTCTCATCTCTGGGGTTTGTTGCAGATCAAAACCACCTACATTACTGAAACGCCTCTCGGAAGTGAGGCCGGAGGAGCTAGACTATCTCGGCACTAGTTTCGGCCTCACTGAAGATCTGCTCAAGTTTTGGAAATCTCAGAAATACGTGCCAGTTTATCTCAGGTAACTAAACTTAAGGTGGAACGTTTCACAAGTGGCGCGAAATTAAAATATGATTGTGTTTTTTGCACATTATAGCATATCAACACTTCTTGAGATAGCGAACGGCCTCTGTGGCGCGGCGGGCGAAAGTTCGCCTGCGACGCAGGAGGTTGCGGGTTCGATCCCCGCCTCGGAACAAATATTTGTGCGATCTGCAGATAATTGTTCCGGGTGTTCTGGGTATTTTCTATGTACATATAATAAAAAATATCTATCTATGTAATGCATTGTATTAAGTATATCAGTTATCTAGTACCCATTACAAAAGCTCTGCTTAGCTTGCGGCTAGATAATGTTGTGTGAAATGTCCAGCATTATTTATTTATTTATTTATTTATCACACATGTTTTATATGTTATAATGTCCAAAAAACACAATGAACTCTGAATTTCGCGCCACTTGCGAAACGTTCCAACTTAGTATACAGACATGAAGTCGGTTATAGTGATCGACAGATGTTTGATTCAAGTTGATTGTTCGCTCAGTTATTTATTTCGTTGTCTTGTACATAACTCACAGTTGTGGTGAGACTACCACAAGAAAAAGACTCCTCCAATTCCTCCCGTGGATGTATGAAAAGGTGACTAAGAGGTTACGCCAGGGTATGGGCAGCGGCATCCACCTGAGTACTTTACACCAAACTGCGATCACCAATCCGCCTGCCAAGCCTGGTGATTATGGCAAATCTCCTCATTGCATGCTATGGGGCAGGCCTCATCCAGTAGTCGATGTCTACCGGCTGATGAAAAGTGAAGAAGAAAATACTACTCACTTATATGACTTAACTAAGTGCTCCTTGTGATCCTACGGTATCTTTTTATAATATTCTGTACATCATCCTCTTTTAATTTACGAAGAAGCAGCCATATTGTTTTTTGGAAATATTGACAAGAACACTCCCATGGTAAAGACGAATCTCTATCATATATCTTTTCATATTTTTTATTTCATATTTTCTTCTTTACTCTGCGTGAGAGCATGATATGCCTCTCTAAAGTATCCGGCCAAGAAAAACTAGGGGTTTTCACGGCCGTTTCAAATCATGCTTTCAGCGTTGAAAATAGATGGCGCTGCTCTGTAACTTAGCTGTCAAGTGTCAAAATAAATTGAAATGTCAACATCAACAACGTAGAAATAATTTTCATTTCGTGGTATTTATTTTTGCCTACTTTTAAAAACACCACGAAATCACTAGGGCACACTCAAGAAGCAAACACAAACAGAATATCATGACTAATAGCCACATACTAGTTAGATAATAGCTTAGTACGCGCGCACCACAGATAATACATTTGACTACCTTGACAGCTACTGTGGACTCAGCGCCATCTATCGAACCAATTTGAACAATTTTTTTTAATCGAAGATGAAAACCATAAAAATATACCATAATAGTGTTTTATTCATTTAAATTACAAGCATAGTTTTAAATAATATTAAATTATGTGACTTCTCAATATAAGAATCTCTGTAGTCAATAGCTTTTTAAACATGTATCAACTTAATGTATCACAAAACTTAATTGCCATAATGTAATTGGTTTATTTTCAGCCAAAAAGCGAACGATCTAACGGGCGAGCATTCGTGCATAATGCTGCGGTCGCTGCGCGAATGCTCGTGGCTCGGCGCGTACTCGGCTGACTTCCGGCGTCGATTCTCGAGGCTTCTCGCGCGCTCTCTTAGGAAGCTGCCGGCGTCTCTTGCACTACAGACATTGGTGAACGACCATGTGAAGTATGAGAAACCGGGTCAGTTCATTTGTACATGCATGCTTTAGATTATGTCTAAAGCAGACCGACTATTAATTGATCACCAATTTGTGCCCGATTACGGCCGATTTTAGTCGGTGTCAGATTTACGACACCCGACTATGGCTGGTTTTAGTCGGTATCTGAGTTATGGGTGATTTTAGTCAATACCAGATTTACCCCCGACTTTGCCCGATTTTGGTCTGTTCGTTACGTTAGTTAGTTCGTGTTGCCTACAAAAATTGAGTGGTGTTGCCGAGAGTCGGTAGTTTTTGGTCGATTTTTATGTGGGACATCCCACATAAAAATTCAAAGTAATAAATATCTTTACTTATTTTCTATTTTCACCGAATTTTGTCAGACCAATTATAGTCGGTCGTCTACCTTAGACAAACCTCCTTGGTTCTTATTAAAACCTATGTTTATACCCAGGTTTTTAGATACTTGTATTATAAATACGAAAGTGTTTTTTGTAACACTATCACGCCATAACGGATGAACTAATTTTGATGAAATTTGGTATAAAAATAATTAAGCACAGGGTATTTTATATCCCGCAGCGGTACCGCTTAATTCCAGTGATCATCGGAATGAACTTCAATAATCAGTTGCACGTCACATTGAAGCTAAAATAGTAATAATAATTGGACTTCAACGTCAGAATAACGCTCATTACGAATTCATTTTGACGTTTGAAGCCCACTTATTGTTATTAATTTAGCTAGAAAGGCCACAGCACACCGGCTGCGTATGTGTAGACGTTAACGTACCATTACATTCTAATGTATGGAACTGTATGAGACATAGCACACCGCTTGCGTGACGTGCACGCGCGTGTCTACGTTACGTGCTGCGTACGCATTCGGCGTGCTTTGGCCTTAATGCACCTTGAATTGAAATTGCAATTGATTAATGAAGTTCATCCCGAGTTACGCGGTAGACCAGCAGCCGTTAGTTTCCAATACGTGTGGATTACTACTCTGAAAAGCAATACTGTTCCCCCCTGTTGTATTGCCTTTCTATTGTAAAATTACTTGTGTATTGATGTGTGGCGATCAATAAAGTGTTACCCCCTTATTCATAATCGCTTTTTAAACCTATTTTGGTTAAAATATGTTTTGTCCTGTTTTGACGTATGTAATTTTACATCAGAGAGAACAAAACAAAAGCTATTTTAGCAAAAATAGGTTTAAAAAATGATTATGAATAAGGCCTTTAATCTGTCTATCTATCTAACAATGACCATTGTATCTACTGCACAGTGCTAACGAACCAGCTGATCGAACAGCACCTATCCGGCCACGACCTGGCGCGTCTGGAGTCGTACACCCGCCAGCAGGCCGACTACCGGCTGATCACCGACCTGCTCGAACCGATCGCTGAGATCGTCTTCCATACCCAAGCGAAGTTCAAGCTGGACGCAATCCAACAGGTATGTCATCTATCTGAAGATAATTCACTGGTGAACTGGCTATTGATGATGATGAGTGACCTCTGTGGCGCGGCGGGTGAGTAGCCGGCAGAGATGCGAGAGGTTGCGTGTTCGATTCCCGCTGCGGGACAAATGTTTACATGATCTGCAAATATGTGTTCCGGGTCTGGGCGTTGTGGTACCATGGTGTACTCGTAGTCCTGATACCCACGACATAGGGAATCCTAGTGTGGGATCAGGGGCCGAACCACCAACTATTTAAAAACCATCATGTTTCCATAGCTTTTTTGTTTAGCGTTTTAATAATGAATAACCTGTCAATTCATATTACATCCATATAGGATGTAATTGGGGGAATTGCCATAATCATCACGTTTGGCTGGCGGATTGGTGATCGTATTGGTGCCGAATACGCAGGTGGATGCTGGATATTGCTGCCCATCCCCTGTTGTAATTCCTGCTTGTATGACATCCATAGAAGACGGTGGGTCTTTTTTTTATACTACTTGGCAGGCAAACAAGCTTACGACCCACCTGATTGAAAGCAGTAACCATAGCCTATGGACGCCTGCAACGCCAGAGGCATCACACGCGCTCTGCCCACCCTGAGACATAAAGATGAAAAGTCTTATGTGCCTGTAATTTCACCGGCACCCGTGCCCTTCAAACCGAAACACAGCAATGCGAGCACTACTGCTTGGAGGCAGAAATAGGTACGGTGGTAGTACTTTTCCGGACGAACTCTTTTACAAAAAGTTCTGCTGCTAACAAAACTAGGTCTATTTTTAGGCAAGACAAACCACAGCAGTCTGTATGGGTAGCGCCAAATTTTATTGCCGATGGAAATGAAGACACCTTCACCTACGTTTATACTCAAGCATTCCGTTGCATCAAGCGCCTTTATTCTGTTTGGTGTGACCTTTTGGTTGATCTAAGGCCAAAGGCAACTGCCCCCGAGGTCAAAGGTTACAACGGTGCGGGGAATGTAATTTTAGTAGTTTAATCTAAAATTACATTTAATCGCGCTAATTTCATCAAAATATATTTTTCAATAAAAAATGTACCTATTTACTCATTCCAGGTAGTCCTAATAGCAATGGGTTTCCAAATGAAAGATGTCGATGATATAGCCTCTGAGCTAGGCCTCCCCGGCTCACAGATCCTGGCCAAATTCTACGAGGGATGCAAGAAAATCAACTCGTCCCTCAACGCGGTGTTGGAAAACACCGCCGCTAAGGAGATAGGCATCCAGGACAAGTCGGCCGATGACTCGGCGGTGCCGGTCAAGCAGAGCCTGAATGAGGAGTTGTCGAAGGCTGCCAAGGTAGGTTTGCTGATTGCAGCGGCTTGTTTATTGTGGAAATTTGTAAATAAATTTTGAATTAGATATATTTGTAGTTTTGTTTTTAATTTTGATAGACCCTTTAGGTGCTCGAACAAAGATTAACTTATTAGACTTATGTTAACTTACACAAGACAGGACACAAACTTATGCCCCGTTATTTATAACGTGATTAAGCCACGGTCGTTTAGCTTCAGGTACAGTCAGTTCAATTTAGTTTTAGATAGATGTTTATATAACATAACATAAACGGATAAATAACACGGATGAGTTATACAGGGTGTAAAAGGACGGCCCCCGAATATTGAAGGTACCGGTAAAGCTACCTATATCATAGATATATAAAATAGCGCGAGTTCACAGAGCGCACCGGCTGCGCGAGTTCAACGCTCCCGGTCGGCTGATCGACGCGCAGCGCCAATATTTCTTGGTGGTTTTCGTTGCTTTTTTGACGTTTTTATTTATAAACGTGTTTTTACTGATGGAAATTAGGTTTTTGTGTTCCTTTTATGATGTTTTATTGATATTTAAAGAAAACACGACAAAAGCGGCCCAAATGTGAGCATTTTTTATTTCGCTTTTTTCAGCTTAAATATTTTCATAATCCTGATCTGAGTGCACTATTTCAGTTTTCGGGAGTAGTCTTTTTACATAGGCCAATACTTTCTGTATGAAAACCTTGATAATTGTGGAGATGCTGTTTAAAATTATAAATCAATTTAGTATAATAAAGAGCCTGATTTTATAATCTGTGGTATTGGATTGACGTTTGCATTGACGCTAATTTAAACTAGATGGCGCTGCTTGTTGAACCTGTTGGGTTTTGAACGACGATTATTTTCGACAAAGTACACTTAATATAATACTTGCTATTAATTTAAGGAACTGCTTTCATAAAAGCAGTTCCTTAAATTAATAGCCTGAGAGGGTGCAGTGAAGAGGGGTGGGTGTGACCGCGAACCGAAAGACTCGGTGTAGCGACGGACCCACTCGATGAGCCGATGAGATTGTAACTGTCGCAGCAATACGGTGGGTGGTGGCGGCTCAAGATCGTGGCATTCTATATGAATAGGGTGCATAGTTGAGTTTTGTATGAAAAAAAGTAGTTTACTTATGCAATATAAAATAGACGAACAAATATATAGTAACAGAATTGTTACTATATATTTGTTCGTCTATTTTATATTGTAGAATGGATTTCCGCAAAGTCACGCTTGAATCAATTAATTAGTTTAATTATGTAATTTTGTTCAGGAATTGGAGCGCAAGCAACGTAAGGAGCTGTCGCGGCTGATGGGCGAAGACCTGACGCAGTACAAGATCAAGGGCAGTGACCTCGACTGGGGCCAGGCGCTCGATGGCACCAAGCAGAAACATCTCGTCTCCGTCAAAAGGTATTTACTTTTCTATGTACCTAATACTTACAGAAATCCGTAGAAGAACCAAGGTTACCGACATAGCTATCAGAATTAGCACATTGAAGTGGCAATGGGCAGGTCAAATAGCTCGAAGAACTGATAAACGTTGGGGGAATAAAGGTTCTAGAGTGGCGGCCACAAGCCGGACGACGCGGTAGAGGAAGGCCCTCCACTCGTTGGACTAAAGACATTATAAACTTCGCAGAAAGTCGACGGATGGAGGCGGCTCAAGACTGTTCGTCGTGGCATTCTAAGGGGGAGGCCCATGTCCAGCAGTGGACTTCTACAGGCTTATGATGATGATGATGAAGATCGTCCATCCACACATAAATCAGCCGTCCTTTGCTAGACGAGGCCACCTCCATAGAATTCAATTAGGGAATATCATAATTACCAGCCGCGACCCGTCCACCCACCAGCTTCACCCACCAGTGGGACCACGGGGAATTTCTTTTTCCCCGTGCACCTACTGCAACCTTATGCATAAGGCAGGAAAAATATATATCGATATAAATACTATTTTAACAATTCTTTATTAAGTAATACAAACAAAACAACACATTCCTTTGGGAAATTAAAACGAAAAACCAAACAACAGACGACCGAATTATTAAAGAAAAATTAATAAATCATAAATAACCTAGAACCAAAAAACAAAAAGTAATTCCTAACGCAACTTCTCCAAGAAATTACCTACGCTTATTTCTTCGTGAATAAGTTGCATCTGTGCTTGAAATATCTGATAGTCTCTTAATTTATAATATGTATCCCGTGAATCGTTTAATTTAGATTTTGGCGTTAAATATATTTTAGTCCGAAGTTTAGCTATCGTTACATAATTTTTATTCACTTTTTTAATAATGCCGGCGTTCCAGCTTTCGGAAACGTTATTAGTTCTGTGTCTTCTGTTGTTACACGCACCATTCCTTGATGATTTTTTCTTTGATATCGATATCGATATTTTCCTGCCATAATGCAGTGGGTGCACGGGGAAAAAGAAATTCCCCGTGGTCCCACTGGTGGGTGAAGCTGGTGGGTGGACGGGTCGCGGCCCATAATTACCACACTTGGCAGACAGATTGTTGATCGCAGTTGCGGTGTTGAGTACTCAGGTGGATGCCGCTGCCTATACCGTGGTGTAATTCCTCAATCGGATTTTACGACATCCACTAGAGGGGTCTATTCTCAAGCCGAACACGCCACGGCTGTATGTATTGGTCGTAAAAATACAGTAATACACTGAAATGTGTTTTTTTTCTTTCCAGTGGTGAGAAACGTCTTGGTGACGACAGCAAGGAGATCGACGATTTGATCGACGCACACGACAGTAAAAAGAAGAAAAAGAAGAAACATGTGCGAAATTAGATGGAATAAATAATTTTGGACAGATAAGTTTATATCTTTTATTTGTAATATCTCTGAAAAGTTATCTAGTTACCTATACGAACGATTCTTATTGGTCATATCAAGATCACATGCTAGTATGACCACCAATTAACAGTCATATTGTTCGAATTATTTCCATTTCTAGGTGAAATAAGAATCCAAACCGTGTGTCCAGTTTTTCCTTGGTCACAGACCTTTTGACGGAACAAACGAAGCGGTAGAAAAGGCATAATACAACATTGGCGCTACTAATAAAGGCCCAGCCAATCACAGATCGACTTGAACAGTATGGCGCTTTGGTTGGCCAATCAGAAACGGGTCGTAAAGTCGAATTTCTGATAAGGGCGCGTTCATGTAGCAGGGCGTTCTAGCTAGCGGGTAGGGTTGAAGGAAACTCAAAGTTCAATAATAATTTCTATAATTATTGTAATATAAAAAAGTGTTGGTTGTTAAACCTCGGATTAGACAATAGATATTTCCTCTTAAACATAACAAATATGGCATCTACGGTCATACTCGCCGCGCCTATAGGGCCGCTGTAAAAAAATATCATTTTTTTAAATCGATCGCCGCGCCGCCTTCCAGCGCTGCGAGTAAGCCCGTCGACCATACTTCTATACTTACCATTTTATTACAATATATTGTGATCTAAGAAAAATAATATCTTCGTCTAGTGCCCAGAAACGGGCATGGTAAACAATTTTATAACTATAATTTGTTTGTTCCTTATTCAATATACACGCGTCTACTCGATACAAACGTAACATCTGCTTGAGCCGTATGTTACAGCGGAGGCCCGACGTTTTCTTACCGATAACATCAACGCGACATCAAACGACAGTCGCTTTCAAAGTTCGCGTATGGAATTATCGAATCTCACCTCTATTGAAATGCAAATACATCACCAATATCGTAATGTATATCTCCGTTAGCTAATACCGAGAATAAAACATCACTACAAAACATAGTTTAGACATGCTATTAAAAGTTACAACGTTCCGATAATTCTATTTCTCACTTTAGATTTGTGGGGTACTTTTAATATCGTTGAATTCACATAACTACGAAATATATAATAACAGTTCAAGCACTGTAGTTCAGCTTGATTGAAACCAACAAACAAATATTTGACTAATAATAACAATGAATCAATCATGGTATTCGTAGCGGGCACTTATTTCTAATAGTGACTTAAAAGTATCCCACATCATAATACTTTGGCTAAGCGAGACGACACAAGCCTGTTACGAGCTGATTATAAAATAGGTATATTTATAATTGAGAAGGAATTGCACTTGAGAGTAACGCTAACTCTTGGCACTTTGTCTTAGGCTATAAGTTAGGAAGGAAACAAGTACTTAGGTACACAAATGTTGCATCTAATAATGTCGCTAAGAAAAGTTCGATTCATTTTTGCACTCCTAATATAAACAATAAGTTAGTTACAGAATGTATGTACAGAATGAGTTATTCGGTAACAGTGGCCAAAGGGACTCTTAAGCGATATAATGTCGGAAAAGTTATTCTATTGACGGCGTGCTACAAAAATAATGCGAACACCGATCCCACAATACTTAGTTTCGATCACTAAACTAATTATACTCCGAATTATAAAATATACTTTAAAAACTTCAAGAATTTGAACTTATTCTTATATCAATCAGTAGGTTGTATAAGCAGTGTACAGCAGAATCGCACAGGTTACTCTAAAAATACATCTGGTTTCAATAATTCGACACAAAAGCAAATGCACTAATTCTTATTGCCACACTTAAATTTATTGCTACGACATATACTGCTCTACGTATAATATAATCAACCACAACATCCAATAAACAAAATATTATTAAACATTATTGCATAATCTCAACTATAACTCAGAAGGGTTCTCACAAATTATTTATAACGTGTGAATGTTTACAGTGCAACAAATACTAAGACAATACTCTAAATATTGTTATAACTCAAATATAACGTTACATATCTCTAAACCGACTCTGTTAGAGATTTCCCGCTTGTTTGGAAATTCACTAAGGCACAATTTAAAATTTTCCATTTGAACTTTATTCCACTATAAATAAATTAAACGAATTCAATTCCCCTTCTCGCGAAGGCTAGCCCAGTCTGATAGAACACCATCGAACAATCGCTGGCTCTATTCAACCAAATACATCATCATAATTTCAAAATACACCTAATACATATAAACTGGCATCATGCAAAAGTCCAAAATATTGCAAAATGTATAAAATATGAACGTACAACTACAATGCGACTTTACAAGCGATATTATTTAGAATTGAAATATATAATCGGTCATACATGTGACCGAATGGGAACCAAAAATCCATCCTTTGGTGCCAATCGGTCGCATCTACAATAACACTGTCTATTTTATAATGGCTTGACTATAAACTGTTTATAAATGCTAACATCTCTATATAATTATAATAAATAGTTAGGTACATCTTTATTTTCATGTTATTGCTTTTCTGTTCGCGTTCTTGAATCATTGCGTTGGTTTTTAGAACTGTTTCATTATTCTAACATGAATCATACCATTAATTCATTGCCAAATTCAAACTTATGTTAGTACTGTACATTGATTTAATGGCTCCTACACCCTATGCCGGCGGCTTTTGCCGCTCGGGTATGCCGATGTACACCGCGGGTACACAGAATACCCGCCGGGCTTGTCGGCGGCATGCCCGCCGGCATAGTGTGTATGAACCTTTAGAATTAGAAATATTGAAACAGTCTAATGTATGTAGTATTTTGTTATTAAAACCGCCATAAGGCGATTATCTACATAAGTATTCTATTGGCGTATAGTGGATGCTGTCAACTTGAAAAGTATATTACACTCAGAGTACAAGTCTCAAAATATCATAATCGACTTGTCTTTACAATTCCGTTTCTTGTAATGTATCTGTTTACAATGAGTGTAAATACATCTTGTTCTTTTAAATAACATTATAAACTACATAAATATATATCCGTATTATAACTATCGTATACAAAGCGCGAGAAGATAGATTGTAAGTTTTATTTAATGTAGGCACGTTTAGGCTTCCTTTACACAATTCTGACCGTTCCTCGTGTGAAACCACCCATATTAGCCTGTAGTGGGACGCTTTTTTCCTGCGTAGTGTTCATAAAAACCTCGGATACTAATTTCTTTCTTAGACCACTAAAGAAAGATATCTACCCGCCAAATATCAGAAGCCCAATTCTTGTAAACTCTGATTTTTTATCTTAGAATTTTTTTGTAAACAAAGAATTTTCAAAATTTGCCACTGTGTATGTGTGCCATATATGTATAACTTTGTCAAAAACTCAATTTACGGAATAATATATACGTGAAAATTATTCTGATTTACATTATATTGGGTTTTGGCTAGCAAAAAATCCTACCTATTTTTTATGCCCAATTTTAGTAACCTGAATGTATATTTTTTGCTCTGGTATTCCATTTGTTTACAAAAAATATCTAAGATTAAAAATTATAGTATAATTATTAAATATTCAATTCACAATCTAATCTCATCTCGGTCAACTGTCACGTCTGTCACTGTGTGCGTAGGCGTAGTAACTATTACTTAATGTTCGCGTGCATATGTTATCTTTCTCGCTCTAATCGAAGGATGACTGAGATGAGATTATATTGTAAATTGAATGTCAAATAATTATGAGAATTTGTGTCTTAAGACTTGTTTAGAGGCTGTGCGTTGATTGTTTCTAAGATTAATTCCCGTGACCCTTGCTTTGTAAGACACCAATATTCCTACAGGTGATTGCTAAGTTAAAGTTGAAAGGCGCTATAATGGTTTATATGTGAACAATACTTCCTTTTGCGTTTAATCGACCAGTCATCATCGATCTCATGGCCCTTATCAGGGGCACCATACCTGAACGTCACTGGCTTAGCAGGGTGACTAAAAATACCCACGTTCAGACCCACCGTACCCTGGCCGTACCTCTGGTGATACAAGAGGATACCAGTGTATGAAGTGACTGTAGTGCTGTAGGTATTAGGCGTATATATTAAGGTATGTAAGAAACTTCGTCACTATTTTCATTTGTATTTTTGAACTGTGGTATTATAGTCTGGCCTTGATTGTGTAACGAGCCTTGTAAAGATTTCGAGCTTGCAGCGACCTCTACTGAAAATACTTATTATAATTTGAATAATTGAAGAAGTGTTTTTAGAGTGGATTCAGCGCAGTCCAAAAAGGCGTATTTATTGCAAAACATTGCTTTAACAATTCTCTAAGGCACTATAACATTCGTAAAATAAACGAATCAAAACGATAAACTTACATAAATTAAGTAGAACTAATATAATTTTATTGAAATATTTAGTAAATAAGGTATAAATACGCCAGAGTATAATTAATTAATATAGTAATATTTGCACGCAAAAGAAACTACTGGATTTTGTAAAATATATAGAAGAAATATATATTTTCTGCACTGTCGCACTGTGCTGAATCCAATTCATATTAAGAGCCTATTTATGAGGTATTTCTAGGAATAACATTCAATGGCACTGAATCAAGGCTTATTTTGGCAATCTGCATTACTCCATTTGCTGTTTTAAATAGTTTAAAAGAGGTTATGAAAATTTATGTGCCATTTGAAGGTAAAACGTATTTTTTTTTATCAAGCTTGTCTTGTAAGTTTGTATTATTGAATTTAATCGTCAAAATAGTTACGAACAACCAATTCCTGTAAGAAAATCTGTCGCGCTGTCTCCAATCAATTACTTAACTGCATGTTCTAATATTTGCCCTTCCATACAAAACATTCTTACAAAATCGTTCAGCAAAATTGACGAAGGCGGTGTTAATAATTTATCACTTAATTTAAAGCACTTGTTTTCGCGCGAATGTTTTAACCTACTCACTTTAATTTTAATGAATATATAATTAAGCTTATCAATGTCGTCTCTATAGCTAAATTGACTTTGCCATCCAACGCCTGAACAACTCTCATGTTGTTGACGAGCTTGGTAATGCATAAGTTTTAAATAACGCCTATTTTCATTACTTTAGTACTATACATATACCAATGCTATTTTCAACAAAGGTCACATCTCTCGTAAAAACATTAAAACAAAAAGGAACAAAAAAAAACAAAAAAATATTCATACATAAAAATTAATGTATTCTATAATCAATAACATAAGGTATAGTTACAAATAATAAAATTAAAGGAAAACAAGTTTATACATAATTCTTAACGCGAAATAATAATAAAAAACAAATTATTATACACGCTATTAACACAAGATGCTGATAAAAACTTAAAACAGCGTAATTACAATTTACTAAACCAAAATAGCCTAAAGTTCATTAACCAGCGCTTGTTCTTAGTAAATAAAATTTGTCAATAATTTGGTCTCAATTTTAGAACATGATTTAAAAAATTTAATGTCAGCTACGTTTTAATTAGTTCTAGTTTATGTGCGATGAATATTATTTTTCTAAACACATTGTAACTAAATAGGAAACTATTCAAAAAAGTTAAGATTTCTTTAACATAAATTAGACTACATTAGCTAAATGTCTAAACAATGCGAGTGCATGAAAATTGACAATAAAAACCTCTTATGACACTTTTAACACAAGCACAACTCATAAATCTTAACATTAGAAGCAACAAAACAGAACAAAATCTAAAAGATAAATGGAATTTAAGAACTAAGAACGATAACAAAATAATAATCCAAAATTACATAGAGTTTCCAAAAGAGATGCATTTGTGATTTTGTCGTAACTAAATAATTTAATAAATAAATTGTTATATACGTTGTGATGCTATGAACTTGGAGACTGCGCCAATAATTCAAATTGCAGTGGAATAGCAACAACGTGCCGTGGAAAACTGGACGCTTATAGATTGCATTATAATTTACTATTCGTATAGACTCACCTCGCATCCATAACATCTCAACATAAATTATAACTGATGCAAAACATTGGAAATCAATAAACGATAGAATTTCAACTAATCTGTAAGGCACGTCTCCAGATCTTTATAAAATGCACAAACAATGCCTTGGCGTCGTCAGACAATCACAATTTAAGTAAACATCGCTCCACGATCAAATAAATACAATTGCCATTAATAAATAATAATCAACTAAAAATAATAATAAATATTTGTGCGGAGTAAGTACCGATTCTTTGATGTCCGTGTTCCGAGGCAGTAATCAACTAAATTTCCAATAATGATAAATTTATAACTAAATATAATGCGTTTTAGACCATTTATTAATAGCAATGAAAAGGTTTATTTTTTGTAAGGATGAGGATTATGCCATAAATCACCACATCATATACGGCATCGAATTTGGTGTTGAAAATAAATTTACTTCTATAGAGTTGAGATGCAAGTTTGTATATATATTATCAAACATACAAAATTGGTGAGTAGTCAATTTGACCCAAACGCCGCTGAAAACGCAATGTTAAGTAGAAGGTATGCGCTGGCTCGTCTTGCGTCCTACACCGGTAACTAGCTTAGGGTATATCGGTCGACTTATTGCTGGACCGTTCACTTACCTTAACTATAATTATACAATACCGAACGCTGCAAGCTCATCTACAAACATTTACAATATTCAATTTATTAAAAATAATTGTCTTATTGTAATAATTAAAAAACTGAACATCTCTAACGTTCTGTCACACGAAATACGCCAGGCCTTACCCATGCACCCATAACTTAACCGATTATTATGTAAACTCCTTATACACTTAGCTATAAATATAGTTTACATATAAATTAAAATATAGAATGAAAACTACGCATTTCTTAAACTAGTCTATGTACAAGGCAGCTCATGTCGTGAGTCGACAACGTCACGGTTCGTCACGTAGCGTCGCCTACCGGCCGTGTGATGCGTTACCGTCTCACTTACTATAAAATGTTCATACAAAATTCTATCTGGCACTAACATGTATATTCATTACAAAATGTATAATATAATGTATATACAATCACAACATAAATTTGATAAACAACCGAGAAGTAGCTAATTAATTATTGGTGTTCCGGCGATTTTGTTGTTATCCGTTCGATTTAGTCATTTCAACAATTATTGTACTATTCAAAAGTTTAATTTAAAAAATATTTGAACTTTTTTTTATCTTATTATGAAATTAAATTGAACAATCGAACTATTTTGTTCTATTATTTGATTTATCAGATAAAACTGTATAATTTAAAATATATAAATTTCATTCATTCAAAGATTTCTAATTAATGTTTTAGTAACATGCACAACGAATCTAGCGTTCTTCTAACTGTGTCCTTATTGTCGCCAAATTTTAATTTTTAGTCAGAGATCATGGACTGTCTTGATCGTTTTATTTAATCTCTAGCAAAAACTATAATACTTAATTGCATTTAAGTATTTATTATCAGATTATGTCCCCAACACAATTTGATATGTTCAATAAAAACTGTGATTTCGTAAAATGGCTTCTTTGCTCATCATTGTTCTGTCAATCGATTAGTACTACACCTAGACTTACTTAAATTGTCCATTTTTCATAACATTCATTGTAACAATCAAAAATCGTATGTTATTTTAAATCGATTATATCAAAACTAAACTAAAAAAATGATCATCGAAAATAATTATAAATCTCTCATAACACTCGAAGCGAAATAATAAAGGCGAATGAGTCGAAACGAATGATTGCAACGTACTACTGTGATCCCATACATATTGAGATATTTATATTCTCGATTGGCCCACGTCCGATCAAATTGTTTTGTCGTACAATCTCATTTACACTAGTCGATCAATTCGTATTGCGTGTTCTCGATAGTGAACGTTGTACCGACAGTAAACCGTTATTCGACAGTAAAAACGTTTAATAGTTCAAAAAGGGAAGATAAACTACCACAACGAAAACCGCTTAAGATATGATTAGTCTATCACTTACATAAATACAAAGTCAAATTAACTGCATTCCTTCAAGGTACATCTACACTCTATCTCACGCGGTTAGAGCGAGACAGTATGCTCTGTTAAAGGAACACAGTTGTATTTCGCGAACTCGTTGCTAAGCAACTAAGCGTATTTACAATTCATACACAATATACAATCGTTTTTGGTCATCGATTTTGGGAAGAATATGCGAAGGCAGTAGTTTTAGTAGCTGCCGTTACCAGAATGGCAGCCATCTTGGAAGCCACCGTACGCCTGTACAAAATGGCGTCGCGTGTACGGGCTCCGACTTGGACCGGGATTCTTAATAATAGTGTGTCATTTCATTTGTTTTTTGATATTAACTACAAAGTTCTGCAGTAAGTACGCTTTTAACCTGACCAACATAAATACAATTTTATAAAGTTGTTATTCAAATAATTATTATGCATTATTTTAATTATGCGTGGTCAGATTTCTATTCAAGTGAACGAAAAAACAATACAATGATCAATCAGAGTACCAACTGATGTTCAGAGTTCTTGATCCATTCGTATTTAATTCATTTTAAATATATTTTCTCAAACATGCTTGGATATTCAACGAGAAGGAGAGAGAGAATCGATCTTGCCGGCCTAGACCAACAATAAAAGTATGAAAATCCATTAAAGGCAATTTCGCAAAGAAAATCTTCACTCCACATCTGTTTTGGCCAACTGCCATGTTGTTTGCTCATAAATTAATATCTGTGCATTGTTTGAGAAAATTCATATGATTGCATGATAAGCAAGCCTCGGCCGCAATTAGGCGTTGATGGACTCATTTAGTGTGTGTGCACGCACATTCGCACGTTCGTCCATCAACGCCTAATTTGACGGCCGCGGCTATGTACTATATCGAACCTACTTCATGTTTATTAAATATAACAAAATTACAGCTAAAAATATAACCAATTAATGAACATTATAGAATCTATGAGTGTAAACAAGGTGTATAATAGACATTTAATGTATAATTCAAATTTATTTGATTTATTTCGAAATAGAAAATAGGAATAATTCATCATTTAATTGATCTCAATTTATTTTTTATTGCGTCTCAATTATACACCGAGTAATAACGAAACTCTTGTGTATAGTAAAATAAAAATATAGAATTGTCCTATTGGTTATAAATATGCCTTCAAACTAGTTTCAGATTCATGTTTGAAGGCATATTGTTTGTATAGAATTTTAAGAGATAAATATTTTTTTGCCATTCTGCTTGATAAGGTTGTATATTTATACAGTTTGTCTTATTAGATTCCGAGTTCATATTTGTATAATACTATGTTTTTTTGTATAATGCATTAACATAATTTTTTTAAATAAATACTTTTCCATTTTCAAGTTTGTTAAGGTTAACCGTTCCATTGACAACTCATAAACACTTTGATTTGGTGTTCTTTGCGTCCATATCTTGGCATCAGAAGATAAACAACGCTACTGTCTGTTTTGGTCACTATTAAGTAGTACGTTTGACTGATCAAATGATCAGGTTTAATATTAAGGTTGTTGGTATAGTACCGACTGGCGCTGGCGGATAGAGTCCCGGCTGTATAGCCGGGGAGGCTGCGGTCACTCGCGCGGCGCCCCGCTCGTTTTGAGGAGCGTGATGGCGTAGCGGACGTATTGCACGAGATGGCGGAACGTCGACGACAGCGAGAGCGGACCGCACTTGCGGTCGACGGCTATGAATAGATCTGCAAAACAAATACATTCTACTTATTTACGAGTGCAGTTGTTCTATCTCATGAAGTCCGCTCAGCCCTGTTTGTAGTAGCGAAGTGTACCGATTAGGCGTATCGGAGTGCGTGAACCTAGGTAGCGTTAGCTATCAACAGGAGTTAGGGCCGATTTCCACCGGGGCGGAGAGGAGAGGAGACGAGAGGAGATGTGCTGCAAAGCTGACAGGTTATTTCCACCAAAGCGGAGAGGAGATGTGAGCTTGAATGACGCTGGAGAAGGCAGCGGGGTGCGTGTTGCGCCGCCCGGTCGCCCGACTTGCCACTTCTCCGCTATGCTGCGCCGCTTGCTCACTCGCCGCACAAAATTCTATAGAAAAATGAGACATCTCTCCTCTCCGCTTGATCCATTTCCACCGAAGCTAAGCGGAGAAGAGATGTGGAAATAACGAAATCGGATTGGTTTATTCAAACACATCTCCTCCCGTCTCCTCTCCTCTCCAACCCGGTGGAAACTGGCCCTTACACCAGAGTACGGTTAGCAGCATCCACCTGAGTATTTACTGCGATCAACAATCCACCTGCCAAGGGTAGTGATTATGGCAACCCCGTTGCCGTTGCCCGTTGCTCGTTGCTACCAGTAGGATTGTCTTTTAGGATAAGTAAAACTAACCTTGATTAGCCCGTAACCGGCACAGGCCGTCCGCCTGCTCCCACAAGTCGTGCGCCACGTACAGGAACGCGTAGTACTTGGTGAGCAGCAGCAGCGCCTGGTGCGCGTGCGCAGGCACTGAGTGAACCAGCGAGCAGTAGCCGGACGAGGCGGACGCGGCCGAGCCGACCGAGCCGACCGAGCCGGCCGGCGACGGCGTCGGCGACAGCGGCGACGCCGACTCCGCGCACGCCGGCTGGGACATAAGCTTTACATGTACACTGTTGCATTAGTGATGGAACATATATATGAGGAAGCCACCACCTATATTGACGACCTCCGTGGCGCGGTGGGCGAGTAGCCGGCTGAGATGCAAGAGATGTGGGTTCGATTCCTGCTGCGGGACAAATGTTTGCATGATCTACAAATATTTGTTCCGGGTCTGGGTGTTGTGGTACCACGGTACTCGTTGTTGTGTGACTGTTGGGTGTTATGTGTAAACAAATAATAATACATATAACATAACACCCAGTGACATACATAGTCCTGATGGGATCAGGACTATGATTCCCTGTGTCGTGGGTATATAGTAGATACGGGTAGCGTGAATCCAAACTATGTGTATAAAAGCCAACGCTAAATGCGTTGAGCTGCAAAATATTTTTGTACTTGTTTGATAAACACAATTTGTTGAAAGTCAAAACTCTAGATAAAAGCAACCGGATCGCGTCTCACCATTTCTATGCAGTTAGTGTATTTTAAGAAATATTTCATGATTCGTGGAACAACCAAGGTAGAAAAAAACGGGTAAAAATAATAGATAAATAATAAATTGACGCAGTTGAACTGCCACCAACAAGTAACTTGTAATTGTTTATTTACCTTTTGTTGGTACTCGGTAACGATCTTGGAGTATTCCTTCACTTCGCGATTGTACATTTTGAACATTCGTAGGTACAGGAGTGCTTGTACGCGGAGACTGGAACAAATTACAAGATACACTTAAATTTTTTATTTTATACCAAAAACTTGTTGGATTTGAGGCTCTGGGCTTACGCCTCCAGCGCTAGTAATCTAGCCACCACCGGACCGCAGAGTAGAATGCGGGCGCGGCGAGCTAACACCACACAACTACATCCACACACCCACATCGCCACATAAGTTCATTGTTTGAACATAACAATAACACCCAACAGTCCCATACATAGCCCTGACCCCCCACACTAGGTACGGTGGCCCCGAAAAGGCTAGTGACCAATAAAAGAACCCGTGTGGTTTAAAACAAGCAGACCGTATAGGAAACACAACATTAAGCAAATTTAATGACGTATTCACGTTAAAAATACGATTCAGTGTGTTTTACGCGTTTATTCGTGTTACTGTTCCTTTCTTGATTACTGTATGGGCCAACCCGCACATTCAGCATAAAAGCATTGTGTATAACAAGTACTATTACTTTTTAATACTTTGGTTAGGTCAGTGACCAGTTAGACCAGTTAGACCAGTGACTGGTTTCGATGGTGAACCAACACAAGTAATGGATTCAGAGCGCCCCACAGAGGCTTTAATGCAAATGTCTTGAATGGTAGTGACTCGAGGTCAGACTCACCTCAGTATATCCAGCTTGTTGAATGTGTCGTGCGGCGACGCCCTGTACCGCTGAGGCATGGAATGGATCAGCTTGATGTACTCGATGGTCTCGCGGTAGATTGTGAAGGCGCCCTTGGTGTCGTGCTCCAGCTCGAGCACGCGGCCGGTGAGCACGAAGCACAGCACGGACTCGAGGTAGAGCATGACGCGCGTGAGCGGCTCTTGCTCGCGGTCCGCCGCCGTGCGCAGGCGCGTCGCCTCCTCCAGGTAGTATCTGGAATTCACACTTTACAGTTTAAACCGTTATTATAAGGTTCTGATGAAACATAACAATAAAAATAAATAAAGGTAGGTAATGAAATGTATTAATTAAGAAATACAAAATAATATTTGCACGTTATCATGGAATTTGTGTAGTATGAGACCACTGTTCACCAACCAATAAAAAGATGGTTAAACGGCTGTTTATCCTAACTCTTTTTGACAGATGCTTTCATAAATTCTCTGTCACCTTGACCAGTGACGGATTAACCCTTAATCAAATTAAGCAATTGCCTAGGGCATCACGTCTGGGGGGGCACCAGAAGAAGCACAAAATAAAACGGTTGTCTGTAAAGTCGGTTTACTGTTCAACGTGTCAACGTCGTTATTGTGCTTCTTTGTCGCTCGTTCCGCGCTCGCGCGCATGCGGCGTTAGCGCATGCGCTTCGCGCATATATATATATATATGCGCATAGCGCATGCGCATATATATATATATAGACGACGAAGACGTCTCGGATCTGTCCTCACGTTTCGTTTAAACCGTCGTAGTAAGAATTAAGTTAGTTCTGATTAGATTAAAACTGTGTTCTGAACAAAGGAGTGTTTTCTCTTTGAACGATTACTCACACTATGTCTGAGGATGGTTCGAAACATTCTGCAGCTCTGACAACATTAATATTATAGATCATGGAAGCCGATATGCCTAGGACCAGTAACTAAAGGCTTGTCACTAACTAAACCACATTGAGAATGGATGGTGGATTTAGCCCGTTCATTCTTGCTGGTTAGGAGTAAGAATCTATGTACACGGCGTATTTATCAGAGCGTTTCAAGAAAGCGCGTTATGATCGCGTACAACGAGCGTCTGTTTCGCGTTTGTATCGCTGTTAAAATACGCCGTGTGCATAAGCTCAAAGGTGTTAATATGGCTGACCATGTTATGTTATATTAAAGATGGGAACGATTAATATGAACGAATACTAACTTGTGATCCCTCTCCTCGTCCGAGAGTGAGTTGGCCGGTAGACGCTGGAAGCATGAGTAGTAGATGGCTACTTGGCGGATAGCCATTTCACCTTGACCATTATTATGGGAGAGTAAGGAGTGTATTATGCATGTACAATACCAACTTGTGATATCTGTTCAGCTATAAGGCTGTAGATTGGCGTGTGTTCACTCTTGTTTCACCTTGACTATTATGCTAATATACATGAGAGCTATAATAGAATGAAAAACCACCACCATAACGTAGATTAAGAAGTATTTAATACTAACTTGTGATCCCTCTCCTCGTCCGAGAGTGCGTCGGCCGGTAGTCGCTCGAAGTACGAGTAATAGATGGGCGTCTGTCCGGCGCCCGTCCGCTCGTGATTGGTCGCCGCTACTTCACCGCTCTGAATTATTTTTGTATAGTTAACATAAAACAATCTTTTTTTAGCTTATCACTTAAAGTAGAGATAAATAGACGTCACTTAATCATCATCATTAGCCTATAGTTCAAAGCTGGACAAAGGTCTCGGGCTACCTCCATGCACAGACTTGCTTCGACCTTTGTAATGTCTTTGGTCCATCGAGAGTGGGGCCTTCCTACACTGCGTAATCACTGTGTACACTGTGTTTGTGGTCGCCACTCGAGAACCTGCCCATTGCCACTTTAACCCACTATTTCCGACGTTACTCAGCACGCTCTAATACTTAGCCCTGTATCTGTCACACAAATGTCAAAACATGCTAGCTAGAGAGTGTGATAGGAACAATGTTAAGCATTAATACATGTTTAAGAGCGTTTATTTATCTCGACCTGTATTTTTCTTGGGCTACGGTCAAATAGTTCTGGCTAAAAAGGCAGCAACAACTATGGCTGCACATCTCTCCTGGCCTCCTACTTTCACAACATTTTCGCATGGTTTTACCACAGTATTGCACCCAAGCAAAAAATTTACTCGCGTATAAGAAAGAGAGACACTAATGACCAACCCTTCCTCTTGCCTCACCCCTAGACCGTGAGTGTACTATCCGTTTTACTACTTAGTTTTCACATAAAATAACAGTCACGTACATAATCCTGATCCCTCACTAGGAATCCCTGTGTCATTGGTATCAGGAACTACGAGTACACCATGGTACCACAACGCCCAGACCCGGAACAAATATTTGCAGATCATGCAAACATTTTCTCCCGCAGCGGAAATCGAACCAGCAACCTCTCGCATCTCAGCCACGTACTCGTTCGCCGCACCACTTAGGTCGTTACAGAGGTAGTTATTATGCAATATCCTTGGTAATTATTATCATCATCAGCCCGTAGAAGTCCACTGCTGGACATAGGCCTCCTACAATGCCACGACGAATGGTGTTGAGCCGCCTCCATCCACCGACTAAACCTATGCCGAACACAGGATAATTTAAAAACATATATTTACCTGGTGATGTAGTGGGGGCGCGGGCGCGGGCGGGGGCGGGCGGCGCGGGCGCTGCAGCGCGCGCTGCGTGGCGGGGCGCAGGCGCGACATAGGCACGCACACCATGAGACGTGCACGGCGCCCGCCGCTCACTGCGTACGTAACAACACGTTATCAAACGGAGTATAGGTCGCGCACCGAGTTATGAGTGCTCGGCGAAAGTGGTGGGGTTGATTGAGCATGCGTACATGTGTGCGCGTCTGTATCTAGGGAGCGCAAGACGCGAGTGCGGGGCGCGCGGTACGGAAAGCAACTGATCAACCAATACGGACGCCTCTCCCGACGCGCGTCTCTCCCCCCGCGAAACCAAAAAAATTACTAATGCGCATTGAAGGTCAGCGCTTATAACTCGTTGCGCGACCTGTACAAGGATTCATTCAACTCCAGCGTGTAGCGAGTCAACTTTTTCTGAGGGCGCTTCGTAAATACAAAAACTTTTGAAAAAAAAAATTACTTAACATATAATATAAATAATTATGCAATATAATAACAAAAAATGAGTTTGGGACGTATTGTGATTTTTTCTAAGTGACCTTGTTTCATTGCACGCCAGTTCATTAATGCCTTATTTATTTTGGTGTCACTATTTTTTTACAACAATATAAAAATAATAATAGGTCGAAGAGACTGGTGGATGTCAATATGCCTTCTAGTTTATGGTCAGAGATCCCGTTGGCCTCACGATGTTTTAGGACAAAATAACCATAATATGTGCCGTGGTGTGTCGGGCCTAAGAATAAACCCCTCCTCCTCCCGTGGATGAAGTAAAAGCCTTACAAAGGGATCACACCAGGGGATGGGCAGCAGCATCCACCTGAGTACTTAACACTAAACTGCGATCACCAATCCGCCTGCCAAGCGTGGTGATTATGGCAAATACCCCCATTGCATTCTATGGGGGAGGCTTCGTTCAACATTAGACGTCTAAAGGCTGTTGAAGAGGAGGACCGTAATATTTCTGTAAAATTGTTTTTTTTAAAAGTCAGTTCAGACTGTAACACTCACCAATCGACGTGGGTTCCTCGAGTCTCTCCGAGCCTCGGCCCTGCTTGAGCCCCGACCCCACATCCGCCTCCGCCCTCACATAGCGATCCACCAATGGCAGCTTGCTATCCAGCCGATCGATCGCCATCTTGGACTCTGTCAACTTCTCGATCGACATCTTGCTATCCGTCAATCGATCAATCGACATTTTATTATCCGTCAATCTTCCTATCGACAATTTATCGATCGAAAGTTTGTTGTCCGGCAAGATTGACATTTTACTGTTAGCTAGTCTCTCTATTATTTTATCCGGCACCATGTCGATCGACATCTTGTTATCGGTCAGTCGATCGATCGATAGTTTGTTGTCGACGTGTCGATCGATGTGCATTTTCGTGTCGGGCAAGCGATTGATGGATAGTTTGTTGTCCATTCTCTCGTGGGACAGCTTCTCTAAGCGTTCGTGTGCGAGTTTCTCCATCGCTATTCTCTCATGCGATATCTTCTCCGTCGGCAATCTGTCCAATGATAACTTGTCATCAGATAGACGTTCGGTTGACCGTCGATCTGTTGAATGTCCGGATACGGACAGTCGATCGCTCATCGATCGATCGCTCATAGAGGATCTATCTGAGGTACGATCGCTAGAGCTCCTCTCGGTAGACCTGCGATCGATGGCCATCCGCTCGGCTCTATCGACCGACAGCCTATCGCTTGGTGTTCGATCTCTGGATCGATCACCGGACAAGCCCCGTATCCGGTCATTAGACGTTCGTTCCGTCGGTATCCGATCATTTGAGGTGCGTTCTGTAAGAAAAGAGAAAATCATTTTAGTATGCATAGAAATAAAATAGAAAATGAAATATTTGATGACCTTTGAAAGGCTTTCTTCAATTGAGGAGATAGTTATGCAAGGCAAAGAGACAACTTCATGCGTGGTACATTGCGGCCTATACACTCTCGGTAGGCGTGAGTAGCAGTGGGTACATTAAGACTTTTGACGAGATATAAAACGAGTTCCACTTCAAACTACATAATTTGAAGTCTACTAGATTGTAATGAGTTTAAAGGGAGGTTAAGGGTCCCTTGAGGGTTCCTAGGGTATTACCAAACTTTTAGTTATGCTATTTTCAATACACAGATCAATTTTTACCTGTTTGAATGTTCTTGTATGACCTTGGTCTTTCTAAAACGAGTGCCGCGTGTCCGCGCAGTACGTGTGTTCGCTTGTAACTAGAATTCTACTTGAGTCTAGTATATTATTACAATACGTTACTTGTTGGTAAATTTTCGTTGGTATAAGATTTGTCCTGGCTGCTGCTGGTTTTTTTAGGAGTATTTAGGAGTATGGTATTATTGGAAGAAAACGTTAACCGAGTCTGTCGTGGAAAGTAATGGAGGCGATGAGCTCACCACTTGTCACGTCTACATTCCAGCGATTGTGTAACCCACGGTGAAAAGAGGCTCTTTGAGGCTCTGCCTACCCCTTCGGAGAGAAAGGCGTGTATTTATGTATGTATGTATGTATGCATGTATGTATGTCTAGTAACTATGGTTTACACCGGTAAGTAGTGCACTTATGTTGGAATGTTTACCTGTTGTTATTTTCTCTAAGGAGCGGTCGGCGCGGTCGCGGCTCGGCGCTCTGTCGTGGCGGTCATCGGAGCGCCGATGCTCCGCGCGCTCGATCGACAGGCGATCCTGTATCCTGAAATAAAATAAATTAACATAAAAAAATTACCCTTTTACAATTATCTAGGGTTTTCTTAGGCAATGAAGGTTCAATGGAGCGTCTTATAGTAGGATGGAGGGTAAGAGACCACGGTGTTGCTCTCCCACACGGTGGTCAGAGGCCCAATTCACTAAATTATTTTGAAACGACACTGAAAGTTAACCGAATCGAGACTGAATTGTGAATTGATAGAAAGTTGGTATTCTACTTCTTAATAGCAATTTAGTCTACTTTCAATTTATGGTGACTACCATTAGAGTAGGAGTTATATATATATCATTGGAAAGAGTAAAGAAAGACTACTTAAGCTAAAATTATCGAAAAAACTTTGAATCGTTCAAGTTGCGGTCACATTTCGATATAATAACATTACAGTGTTTGTATTATAAGTTAGGAGAATACCATTTCTGACATTTAAGAACATCGACACAAGATCGAAACATGATCCGAACTCTATTTTAACTATTTTTTAGTTAGAGAATTGGGCCTCAGACCTTATTAAGTCCATGACACAAACTACCATGACCGAATGTTCTCGCAATGCTGCTAATAGAGCCGAGTCATCGCAAGAGTCGCCACTCAAGCAAAACCCGCATAACCAAGACCACTCTGTCAAGAGTGAACGACTAAGAAAGAGAGAGAGAGAGAGAGAGAGAGGGTTTTTTTTTGACCGTGGTATTCTAAGCCTCTCGTCTTCTGGGTAGCAGTTCCGGTTCCGGTGGAGGGGAGACCTTGGCTAGACCCTAATATATGGGGCGGTGACGTTATCTTTGCGAACGCAATCATCGTTCTTGACCTTTGACCTTACCTTTCATTGACCTCCCGTCTCCTGGGCAGAGGTTCCGGTTCTGGTGGAGGAGAGACCCTGGCTAGTGCCTCCTCGTTCCTTCTCTCGGCGGTGCGGCGCCGCTCGTCGTCGTCAGGCTCCGGGGCGGTGACCTCTATTATGGTCACCTGACCCTTGCCCTTTCCGCCCTTCCCTTTTCCCCCTTTCCCGCCTTTTCCGCCGCCTTCATCGCCCTTTTTGGGCGTGAACACCTGAAATTTACAAAACTACATTTAAAAACACAAGAACCTCATTTTTTGTTGTACTGTTTCCATTAGTTGGTCACAACCCAACTAAATGAAATTCAAACAGAATATGTTTATTTGTTATGTCTATTGCGGTATCCTCGTTGTCTTCAGCCTACGTCCACTGTTGGACGAGGCCTCCCCCATAGCATGCAATGGGGCGATTTGCCATAATCACCACGCTTTGCAGGCGGATTGGTGATCGCAGCATTGGTATTAAATACTCAGGTGGATGCTGCTGCTCATACCCTGGTGTAACGTCTCCACTACTAACTACAAAACACGGGAGGAGAAGTGCGTATGCATATTACGGTATAAAAATAAAATATACAAATAATTCTTCTTTGTCTTATTCGATTGATTGAATGTTTTTTCTTTGCTAAACTTGTCAATAGCTACTTTGATCGATACTAACCTTACGAAATATATGCGTCTTCATGTCCTGAAGGGGTGCAGGCGCGGGCAACGGCGGGGGCGGCGTCTCCTCCACGTCGCTGTCGGGCGGAGGCGAGGGGGCGCGCGTCTTAGGAGGGCGGCCCCTGCGCTTCTTCGCGGGGCGCTCCTCGGAGGCGCGCGCTTTGGCCGGTCGACCGCGCTTGGGGGCAGACGATGGAACTCGAGGTGATGACTGTAACAAAGATAACAAGAGACCTAATTAGGATGGAAACTACCTTGAATAATAAATAATGAATTGTCAGAGAGAATCCGCTCGCTTGTACACATATTTCAATCGGTCACCCGAAACCTTAGTAGATTTATCTCATGGCGAATCATGTTACAGTAAAGTTTGCAGTACAGAAAAAATGCTTTATATATATTTAAATATATTTAGTATATTCGACTTCAACGTTCGTGATGTCACTCGGGCAGGCCCTGTCTGAAAACCAGCGCTGCGCCGTATCTACTTGTAGGTCCGGTGTAGCTATATGCTGAGACAGGAACCTTTTTGACCCCCCACACAACATGCATTACGCCATTTGGTGTTTTTTTAGTTTTGTGTAAACTAACTATAATACTTAGGTAGGCACTGTTGTTTTTATTTTGTTTCTTTTTAAATGGGGACAAATAAATGTATTTTCTTTCTTTCTATATTTATATATTTTTGAAGACCTCCATGGCACAGTGAGCGAGTAGCCGGCTGGGACGCAAGAGATGCGGGACAAATGATTGCATGATCTGCAAATATTTGTGCCGGGTCTGGGTGTTGTGGTAACATGGTACTCGCAGATTCCTGATACCAACGACACAGTGTGGGATCAGGACTATGTATGTGACTGTTGGGTGTTATGTTATGCCTAATTCATACTGAATATGGAACCGGCATGTTTAAAAATATGGAACGTTAAATTTATTTAATTAATTATATTATTAACATGCGGTGCAGAGCCCTTACAGGGTCCGTATACTAACATAATAACTATACCTACTATTAGATGTAAAGCTTACCATGAATATTGAGAAAGAAAAAAAATATTTAAAAAAAAACAGTCCAATGTAACATTACATCATCCGATGGACGTCCACTGCTGTACATAGGCCTCCACATAGAATGCCATAACAAACGATCTTAAGCCGCCTCCATCCACCGACTTCCTACGAACATTGGAGGACAAGGTACCAACAAAACACCTACTTTCGAGGGGGATATCGGACTTTGCTGTAAAAGGAATAAGGTTTGATTCTCACCGTATGATGGGAAGGCGTATCATCATCACTGGAAGCGGTCGTCGTGCGGTGAGTGTTCGACCTCCGCCTTGATCCAGGAGACGGCGAGGACGCCTCCGAATCGGAGAGCTCCGAAATCGGACTCTGCTGTTACATAAATAAAGATGAAATTAAATAGTTTAATTAATTAAATTATTATTGTAAACCAAAATACTACAAAAATGGATGCCATTCTACTAAAATAAGACAGGCCTTCATAAAAGGCCGAAACACATTTGATAGAATTTACGTCACCGATCTTCCGTCACGTAACGCCGGTATACATTACTCTCTACAAATATATCACACCATACACATTCAACCGAAGATGCATTTAGAACGAAAAATTAAGCGACGGAAAATTTACAAATTTACGTCGCCGAAATTCCGTCGGATGCGTTTCGGACCTCAAAGACGTTGCATATATCTACTTTACACATTATCTGCCTAAACACAATGAATAATAATCAGAAATTTCATTTTTATGGCCCTATTATAACCTCAATGGCCGCAGTCACCAAATTCCCATGCAGCGCACCAATAGCCTGCCAAATCCCATCCTTCAGTCTATAGAACTCATCCAAAAGCCGTCTTCTGTCACCACGGGGCTCGTGGCACCTCAAACTATTCTCAAAATCAGACAGTACGGTTCGTAAATTAGACTTCAGTAAGGCAAGTTTGATCCACTTCTCTTTCACGTCGTCTTCACGTTCATTCATTATACAATAAAGTAATACGTTCAAAAATTCTAAAACTTTTTCCATTTGCCGGTACATTTATTATAATGCGCAATTTGTGTTCTGATTGTACTTTCACTCATAAACACTCCGAAGTACCCACACACTTTTAAATAAAATTTTGCGTTTTCAAATAAGTTTAAACATTATTTAAGCACTTATAACTTCTCTTGCAAAATATGGTATTTAAAAGCTAAATTTAAATTATATAGATTCCTATATAACTCAACCGCCAAACAAAACAATATTTTAACAATTAAAATATCATCGAAACGAACACACGTGCAACCTTCGACCACTGACAGGGAATAAAAACAAAATGCACATTAGGTTCGTTTTTGTATAACTCGTAAGTAAGCAACCATGTACCGAGAAGTGTTATCTGACAGAATACGATGACACCTGTGAAACGGTTGTCGCACGGATGCCTCTAAATATGAATGGTATCGAATAACACTGAATGCGCATGTAGCACTTTGCATTGCAATCGAAATAAGGAAGCGATGACACGAATTACATTCTGACTATTCTCCAGTTCAGTGTATGTATCAGAGTATTTACCTAAGTAGAAAATAATCTATTTTCGATCAAATCAAATTATCTTTTCTTTTCGAAAATCCTAGGAATCTAGACGGATTGAAAACTACAAAGGCTATGGACTGATATGCTCGGAGCTGTGAGTTAGCGTGAGCGGAGTGTTGGGTATCAGGTGGATGCTGCTGCCCATCCCCTGGGGTAATCCCTTAATTTGTTTGTAGTAGAACTTCTTGTGAAAGAGTTCGTCCGGGGAAGTACTCCACCCTACCTATATCTACCGCCAAGCAGCTCGTATTGTTGTGTTTCGGTTTGAAGGGCACGGGTGTTGGTGAAATTACATGCACATGAGACTTTTCATCGTTATGTCTCAGGGTCGCCAGCTCGTGTATGATGCCTCTGGTGTTGCAGGCGTCTGTAGGCTACAGTTACTACTTCCCATCAGGTAGGCCGTATGCTTGTTTGCAGGCCTAGTAGTATCAAAGAAAAAAAAAAGCTTTTACGATATCCATGGGAGGAGAGAGGTTTTTTCTTATGGCGGATACGGTACAACCCACAATATGTATTATTTATTTGCTGAAAATGGGCTAAGATACTTACGGGTTTTCCCTTGACATCTGCAAGTGCATGCCTCAGCTCCTTTCCCGAATCGTAGCTCTGATCCAACGGCTGCGGAGGTGGAGGTGCGAAGTTCACCAGGCACCACGACGAGCGCTGCACCGGCTCCAAGACTTCCGTCGGAGGCGCGGCTGTAGCCTGCGGCGGTGCTGCGGTAGGAGTTGCGGTCGCAACGGTCTGCGGCGCGGTGGACTCCGCGGAGGAAGACTCGGATTCGGAGTCTGAGGGGGAGGAACTGCCCGAAGAAGGGCTGCCGGACCCGATTGGGGATAGTGGCCTGGAAATATAAACAAGACGCTTTTTTATTTCAAATTCTACAGCAGACCCACGGTGTATCGCTTCGAACTCAGCATTCTGTTGAGCTGAACACTGACTGCTGAGCAATTTGAGCTGTTTTAGGTTCCTCAAATATAAATTTTCTTCGACGATAAAGTAAGTGCTTATCGTTCCAATCCATAAATGTTCATCCATGATCATGCTGGTTAAATTGTTATTTATTTATCCTCCTATAACCAATCTTGTGTTATGCAGCTGAGTTAACATTATAACATTTTTGTTACAAGATGGGTAAATGTGGTATTTAAATTTTAAAACTATAGGTAGTCTTTTGCTCTTTTTATAAATTTATTATAATTTTTTTTTGTTTTTTTTTTATGATAAGTACCGCCC
Organism: Epirrita christyi; assembly: GCA_951392215.1. Lineage (NCBI taxonomy): Eukaryota > Metazoa > Arthropoda > Insecta > Lepidoptera > Geometridae > Epirrita > Epirrita christyi. The sequence continues at coordinate 9,182,265 of OX595848.1, read as the reverse complement.
ATTATACTTCCTTACATACAATATTATGATTATTTTAAAGTTTTAGTTGTTGTGGTGTGCAATAAAGTGTCCCCCCTATCAATAATCTAGCTCCCCCTAATTTTCCATGTCATGCTGGTTTACCCACGTCAAATCAGTTCTTTTCATTGATTTGCTACTGAGTTTTCTGATGCTTTGATGTTCGATTCTGCATCAGTCAAATTATCATTTACTGTAATAAACACGTCGCCGTACGTCGTGTAGTACTCACGGTCCTATCCTATGCGCGGCGGCCACCACCTCATCGTCGCTCTCCGACAGACCGAGGTCCTTGTTTACTCTGTCACTGCAAAGATAAAATTAAGTAAACATGATATTTAATTGCCGTGGTGTGTTCGGCTTAAGAATAGACCCCTCCGTCTCCCGTGTATGTAGCAAGGCGCAGGCCAGACAGAAGAGACGTAAGACGAGGACGCGTCGCGAGCAGAGCAAAGGTAAAAGCGTTACGCCTGCGCCCCGTCTTTTCTGTTTGTTTTGCGTCGCGACGCATCTATACATTTTGTATGAAAAGGACGCGGCAGAGACATTTTTCTGCGCCCCGTCATCGTCTTACGTCTCTTCTGTCTGGCCTGCGCCTAAAAGCCTGCCAAGCGTGGTGATTATCACCACCAGCAGTGGACGTAAACAGGCTGCTGATGATATACTTCTGGCGAAATGATACGTCCAAGAACAGATTGATAAAGCAGAATTACGATAGTAGGTAGGTGGTAGAAGGTGCGTGTAGCCCAGTGATGACTTACGGCACTGAAAATAGCGCAGCGGGCTCCCCTTTCCAAATATTTGAAATGGAGTGTTCACAGAGTGAGCTCAAAACTAGCAAACTCTGAACACTCCATTTCAAATATATGGAAGGGCGTACTAAACCGATACGCCGCTAACTCAGTAACCGGCGAACAGTTTGCCTACTGGGGACGCAGCCTTATGCTTGGAAATTCATTGCGCGGTAGAATCCGATATAAGGAAATAGAAGAATCAAGATCACTGAACATAGCCTTCCGAATTAGCAAGTTGAAGTGGCAACGGGCAGGTCATACAGCTCGATGGACCAAGGACATTAAAAAGGTCGCTGGAAGTCAATGGATGGAGGCGGCTCGAAACCGTGCCGTCGTGGCATTTTATGGGGGAGGTCTATGCCCATTAGTGCTACTTCTACAGGCTGATGAGGATAAGATGGGTACTGGAAACAGAATAGTAGATGTACTCACGGTGAGACCGAACTTCTCGAGTTTGATATCCGGTTGTCCAAACCTGAGGAAGAGAGAAAAGGATTGGTTAGTGTTATGATGAAACTATTGTCTCATGGACAATTTCTTAATTTGGCGTATAATATGGTCGTGGGAAACTCATACTAGGTACTTAGATTTGAATGTACATGTCTTCCTACTTCGTTTCTTTTATAAATATTTCTGTAAATTGTCTTTGATATGTGTAACGCAAAGCCGTTCTAACACAATATAATGATTAGTGTTAAAAGACAGTGTCGTGGTGTGTCTGGCCTATGAATAGATCCTCCAACTCCTCCTGTGGATGTCGTAAAAGTCGACTAAGGGATTACACCAGGGGATGGGCAGCAGCATCCACCTGAGTACTTAACACCAAACTGCGATCACCAACCTGCCTGCCAAGCGTGGTGATTATGGCAAATCCCCCCATTGTATTCAATGGGGCAGGCATCGTACAGCAGTGGACGTAAACAGGCTGGTGATGATCAGGGCCAGATTTAAATTTGTGCCGCCCTGGGGCACGAAAATGCCACCCTATGACTTAAATTTTATTTTAATAGTATTGATATCTTATTTTTTAAGAATTAGAATAACTAATTGATTGCAGGAAATTTATTATGTATTATATAGCATTTATTATACATTATGTTTTATTTATATTAAATAATATACAAAATTTTAATGTGATACATAATACTTGAATTATATTTCTTGAAAGATAAAATGTTTATTTAAAAGAATTAGTTAATTATATATTGTATAGAATTTTTTTTCTCACTTTCCAAATTTTGCCGCCCTAGAAAATTTGCCGCCCTGGGCACTAGCCCCGACTGCCCCTAGTATAAATCCACCACTGGTGATGATGATTATGTGTTAAAAGTGTCTATATTCTTGTGACAACCTACGGTGAAAAGAGGCCCTTTGAGGTTCTGCCTACCCCTTCGGGGGAAAAAGACATGTGTTTTTATGTATGTTGAAATTGTTCAGAGCGTATACCTAAAGTAGCCAATTAGCAAAACACCCAGTAAAGAACAATAGTACCTGATAAACTTCCTGCATCTCTAGAGTTTACAACTTCACACCGAAGTAAGGTTAGGTATTAAAGTAGGTATTGTAGCTTTGTTCCTTTGAAGATAAGTCGTCGTAACATTACACAGTTGTGTGTGATTTATAGCTCAGTCTAGACTCGGGGCGATGGGTCACGGACTTTTACGTAGAAAAAAGAACATCATCCAGATTATACTTAAACTTTCCAAGTGTTTTCAGAATATGTTATGTCATATTCATGTTACGAGGAGATTTATTTTAATCCGCATATTTTTGTACTTTATTAAAGCCTATTTGGTAAACCAACAAAAGCTTTTAAATATGTTGTTTATCTACTCTTAATTCACTTGTTTTTTGTTGGACATTCTAATTGGATTATGTAGTTCTGAAGAGAGTTTTTTTAAGAAACCGAGCAAAAGAGATTTTGTGACCGCTGGTTAAAGGAGGGCTCGATTCATCCATATGTGGAGCGGCGAGCGAGTAGCCGGCTGAGATGAGAGATGTTGCGGGTTTGATTCTCGCTGCGGGACAAATGTTTGTATGATCTGCAAATATTTGTTCCGGGTCTGGGTGTTCTGGTACCATGTTACTCGTAGTTCCTGATCCCACGACACAAGGAATACTAGTGTGGGATCATGACTATGTTTGTGACTGGTGGGTGTTATGTTAAGTATATTATATGTGACGTCCTCGAGTGTTAGGGTCCAGGACATGCCGGATGCCGGTTGTCTCACAATGTTTTCCTTTTCATCCAAGTGATAACGCTCACTGCGCACATGATGTTGTCAAGTGGAAAATACCTTTGGTGCACGACGGTTACCTGGGTTCGAACCAACGATCTATGGACCTGAAGTAAGCGGTAGTAGTACTAAATGACAGACTACTGATTACCACTACGTATTTTATGTTTCGAAAATAAACAATAACACAAGCAAGTTAAGTGTTCATACCGGATATAACCGGATATTAGAGGGAGACATACAAAGAACGAGCACAATACGCGCACTAAATCCTTAGTCTGCATTCATAACTCGCGACACCGCTCGCAAATAACCCTATGCATAATAAATACTATTAGGTGGGCCTTTTCTGGGGCTTTATAGCGGGATTTAGTAAATAAAAAAGGACAGAGTAAATGATGTTTAAGAACTAAAATAATTTAATTTTGTATTTTAATAAACATTATTATTAGGTACCTACCAACTTTAATGCCGTTTTTTGACAACCAAAAAGAGGGTCTTACATTAAGAACAGGTACAGGCTGAAAATGATAAAAGACGCCGAGGTAATCATTAGGAATTTTATAAACATTTTCTGTTTTGCTATAGCTTTTTGCGCAGTAAATCATACTGTTTATCACCACAATCGTGTAGCAGCAAGGTTATTAAATTAGCCACTTATTGAAACGGCCGCGAATGAACAACTGTAATACGAAACCAAATGGTTAACTTGCTTGTTCACCGCGATTACAATTGTTTTAGCTGTTCGTTGAAATTAGCTCGCGAATCGCAAGTTACATAAATACACGCCTTTTTCCCCCGAAGGGGTAGGCAGAGCTTCAAAGGTCCTCTTTTCACTGTGGGTTGCACAATTGCAGGAATAGAAATGGCCAAAATATTAAAAATTTGACTCATTGAGTTTCTTTTCTAAAATTGCATGAATAAAATGTTGAAACTTCACATAGGTCAGTAATTATATGTGCGTTGCATTGCCATGAGTAATTTTATGAAATAAATGGAGCATTGCTGTTTGAAAGTACGTAAAGTACGTAAGTTCGTAACACCGGGCTCAATGGCGCGTATTGGGAGAGGCCTAAATGTCCAGCAGTGGACTAATGTGGGCTTATGATGACGATAATACATATAGGTATTATCGTCTATTATCGCATGATTTAATATACACTGCAAATTTTACATTTAAGGTTAAACGTTTCGCAAGTGGCGCGAAATTCAAATTTTATTGTGTTTTTTGCACATTACAGCTTATCAACACTTTTTGATATAGCGAACACTGGTTTTGCGGGAATGAATGTTTTGTATAGTGTTATGTTTTGGTTAATTGACATTCGTAGCTAAACTAATTATATTTATGAGATACTTTCAATTAAAATATGTGTGTTAGGCCTCCTAATTCCCTCAAAACCAGTGTTCACTATCTCAAGAAGTGTTGATATGCTGTAATGTGCAAAAAACACAATAAAATTTGAATTTCGCGCCACTTGCGAAACGTTTCACCTTAAATTGATCCAGCAATTAGCAAGTTAACACATTGACTTCCGGGAACTCTCCTGAATTCAAAAGCAAACAATACGCCACGTGACGGGCGAAGCTATACTTGTAGCCGCAACATGAGTAACAGTGAAATTACTGTTCCCAGAAATGCTGTTAGGATTATATTAATATGATGAATTTTGCATGATGCTTTGGGAAATACAACGTGTTTGGAATAAATGGTATGGCATATACATAGGTAAGTATGTAAGTACATACATAGACAAACGCCTTTTTCTCCGAAGAGGTAGAAGGCAGAACCTCAACCTTCGCACAATCATACATGAGACTTTTCATCTTTATATCTCAGGATGACGGGCGCAACGCAACGCCAAGAAGGACGCGTCCTAGGTGGACGTCACCTAAGAGATATTGCATTTGTTTTTTTTTGGGCTGGGCGACGTGCTAGTTCAATCATTTACTCAAATAAAAACAAAAGAGAAATATAATTGAAGTTACCGTGACTTGGTATCATTTTATTTTTTGGATGGATGATTTTTCTCATTTTCTATGTATCAGCTTCTCTCTGCTGCGAGGCACCACACAGGCGCTTCCCACCTAGCATTAAGACGGATCATGAAATGCCTGATTCTTCTATATGCTAGGTCGCGTTAGAACAGGAGTAAATTTAGTTTATAAGACGGTTCAAAATGATCCTTGCGATTTCAATGAATAAAATACTTTTGATTTGATGGATGGATGGATGTATGTTTGTTACTCTTTCACGCAAAAGCTACAGAACGGATTTTGATGAAACTTTACAATATTATAGCTTACACCATCAGGAGGTCTAAAAAGGCCACTTTATATGAATGATAATATGAATATGAAGGATCTGCAAAGAATTCTGAAAATGAATTGCTCAATGTGGCAAATTCATTTGGTAATAATTCCTTTTCCGAATTCTCAGCAGATCCTTAGCAAATCCTTTATATGAAACGTCGTATTATGATTCAAATAAAGTGGCCTTTTTAGACCTGCAGAATAACATATAGGCTATAATTTATAACAATTATTAATAGAAGTTCCACGCGGGCGGAGCCGCGAGCAAATGTTAGTCCCTTATAAAACTTTGAGTCTTTGGACTTTTAATTGAGGACTCTGATATCTCATAATAAAGAGTCCTATGAAAACAAGCTCAATACGAATCGAACATGACAGGGCATTCACCGTCACAACAACCATACGAGCCAAAATAAGTCTAATAAGTAAATTTAATAAGAAGTGATGAACTCCTTGACGCAGCCGGCGAGTAAACGGCTGAGACGCAAAAGGTGCGGGTTCGACTCCCGCTGCGGGATAAATGTTTGCATGATCTGCAAATATTTGTTTTGCGGCTGGGTGTTATGGTACTCGTAGTTCCTGATACCCACAACACAGGGAATCCTAGTGTGGGATCAGGACTATATGTATGTGACTCTTGGTTGTTATGTTATGTTATGTTAATAAAGTTAATTTTTGGAAAAAACATAAACCGATTTCAAGCCTGTGCCTAATAATGTAGGTAATTCATATATGAATAAACGCTATCTATCGACGGCTAGCAGCAGGTAGCTATTTAGTATTACTATAACGCCATCTATCGACGTCTAGCAGTATCATCTAGCGCTGACAGAACCAAGAGTGGCACAGTATAACAATAGGTTTTTTTTTATGGGAACCACAAAAAACCAAAACGTTCAAAAAGTGCTGAATCAATTTCGATAAAATTTATACGGGACCACCTCTGAATTATGAACTACCAAACAAAAAAAGAATCATCAAAATCAATGCATAATTGACGGAGTAATCGCGTAACATACACACAAAAAAAAACATACGGGTCGAATTGAGAACCTCCTCCTTTTTTTTGAAGTCGGTTAATTAAAGAGTTTAACTGCACCAGCACTAAGCATGTAGCATCTGAATGCACGAACTGAGGGGCCAATGTTTACTTAGGAGTGGTGAAATGTAAACAATTCGAGTACTGCCGAGGAAAACGTGATTGTTCGGTCGAGTATTTGTGGTATGTCGCTATAGTAATGGTATCGGTGAGATTTAGGACGCAATTAAGATAGCACATGGCAAGTAGGCTATTCAAATACAACTTGACTTAGTTACTAATGATGGCTGCAATCAATACGAAATTGTTTATGTCGATTCAAGTAAAGTATAAGAGAGTACGGCATTCGTTTTAATTTGAAAATATCAGGATCAGAAATTTTCTTTCCAAATCATAGATAATAAAGATAAAAGTTCTAAATTTTAGTTTTTTTTTTGTTAATAATCTAAACCCCGACTACGCAAAAGCTGAAAACAAGTATCAAAATTAAGGAAGGCCATATCCACGGTTTATTAACTTTTTAGTGGAGTAGTTAACAGTGTGATATTTTTTTGAATGTAAACATCAAGCCCTTTTATTTGATACCAAACTCATTATATATTTTTCGAGGTTGGAAAATTGCGTTTTATTTCCGCCATATTGAATTTAGTGTGACGTCATATTATAATCTCATTTGTCAATATCCGGTAGTTTCGGAGCTACTAAGAAGCGGCCTATGTTGTCTGTTGTTGTATTTCTTACATACATACAAACATAGACAACTAAAATCATAACCCTCCTTCTGCATTGCCGTAGTCGGATAACAATTGGACAGACTCGTTCCCATCAAGTCATCGCGTCATCTGAAGTCTATAATTTCCAAGAAAGCTATTTTCTCCGCGGCGGTACCTCGTCTGCGACGGTAGCTCGCGTCTTAAAACGCCTATAAGAGCTTTGAACTTTACGGTATTCATAATTATGTATTATGTAAACATGAGATTTCTCACAATATCTCCGTGAGACTCGTAATTTTGTAACCCGCTCGTGAGATACTTCTGTTTGAGTGTCAAATTAGGAACTACTCGTATCTACTGTAAGTTGAAAAGTCGAGTTGAGGTAGCTTACTGTACGAGCATAGTAGTAGAGCTCCTTGTAAAGTGAAGTCCGTCCGTTGAAATACTAATACCTACCGTCTTTAATGAAAATTATTTATTGAAAAGATTTTCCTAGGTGGGTGGTCCCTTATGAAATATAATCAAGATCCGCTGAAGGCTTACGGATATAGAGAGCGGAACTCAACGGACAACAGCAAATCACTCTCAAGAGTCTCAAGTACAAACAGTTTAAACATTACAAAGGGGGATTACTTTTTATTTGGGCATTTGAAGGCGATTCTTTAAAAAATCTTACCTCCAAATATATAAAATTCGATCGTTTGTACGATCGAATTTTATATATTCATTATGGCATTGTTGCCATAATGAAGAAAATGTGGTAAGTAAAAGTTCAGGATTTTTGCGTACCTCCGTCTTACGTCGCAGGACAACTGAACAATCGTCGTTTTCACAACGCGCAAATCCACACAATAGACGAACAACCATTTTATAATTTCAGCCTACAATTCCTCGTAAAACATCAAGTTAAACTTTAAATTACATTTTTCAACTGTTTAAATTGTCTCCAAATGCAAATACCGCCGGCCATGATATTGGCCTCCCCGAACTAAGCTTACAAGACAAGCCTATGTTTAATTTAAAGAAGGCTAGCCTCGGTCTTAATCGCACAACTCGAGTGTTGTCGACCCTATTTATTAAATTGCTAAAAGGGCTGGTAACAGTTAGTGGTGAGAATTGTCACTAGCTAAAGTCGGTCTATATCAAGCTGCACGTCACCGTCACCTCTGTCATCTTGGTGAAATATCCGGCTCGAAGGACCAAACATACAGTAGTATGTAACAGAAAGGGTCCAAATACTTTGTAACGGATAAGCGAATTAAAAAAAAAATGTATACAAAAAATATGTTCATAAACCACAAAATGTCTCCTTCAACCTTATTAAAATTAAAGTCACTAACATTATGAATACATCAATCAGTGGAAAGGACGATCAAGTGCAAAGCCATCAAAGTAACCTAAGCCTGATTGAAAACTGGCTAGATCTCTCCAGACATGGTTCAGCTGGCACCAATGTTCATTCGCAGTGTAGACGAGTGACGTAGATACAATTGAAGACAGCAATGACCGAAGGCCCTTGGGGTTCAACGCACGGGCATAGAAGAAGTAATAGTACACAAGGGTAGGGCGACGTGGGTCGACGGACACCTGACTGATGTCTGTTCGCGTTTTGGCCACCTTTCAACGCTAAACGACTTTTAATTGTGGTTTAGAATGATTTTAAGAGTCAATAGTGTGGTTAGCTCTTAATGAGACGGTGATGAACGGAACGATACCATATACATATTATGTATAAAATTACTTTTTATACATATGACGATACTATAAAGAGAGCAGTTTTTACTTTACCAATAACTCATAAATATTACCTCGCAGTACGTAGCTTATACGGTTTCGTAAGGGGCAATGCACAGATTCCACTAATATTATAAATGTACAAGTTTGTAAGGATGGATGGATGTTTGTTAATCTTTCATGCAAAAACTACTGAACAGATTTTGATGAAACTTTACAGTAATATGGCTGTCAAATCGTGACACACATAATCGATCGGCAAAAATGAATTTAAAAACATTGAATATATCAGATACTTACATTTACATTTGGGTATTTTCTATGTATAATAAAAAATATCAATCTATGTAATGTATTGTATTAAGTATATCAGTTATCTAGTACCCATAACACAAGCTCTGCTTAGCTTGGGGCTAGATAATGTTGTGTGGAATGTCCAGCGTTTATTATTATTATTATTATTTACAGTATATTTTTAAGGGTTTTTAGGGTGCAGAAAACTATTATATATACATTCAGTGTTATCAGCTGATTTTGAAATTGCTGCTTTTCCTGGTGTACCTACGACTCGTTAGCACGACTCTAGTTGGCAATCTGCAAAGAGCTGGGCAGAAGTCGAATTGCGAGCAAACCACATTTTAACGGCAAGAATCTCTGCTTTATGCGAACCTAATTTCATTTAATTCATGTAATTTAAGTGAGATTGTACTTCGTACCTTCAGAGTAATAAATGAAAGCTCTATAGCACAGAGCGTGATGGATGGCAACTTACTTGCATTAATAAGAAGTCTGTAGGGGATTTGTGGCCCCAAACCTAACTGACTAAAATTGGAGCCAGACATGATTATGTTTGATAACATAGTTTTCAACAAGTGTAAACCAATTTGAAAAGAGGATTATTATCAAAACGTTATATGAATTGAGCTAGAGAAGTTGTCTTATAGTTTTGGGAACAATGTTTTTGTCTCAATTAAATTTAGACTTGTACCTATAGGCTCCAGCAGGTATTCGGTATTCATACTTTAATTTCACTTCACAGTCGCGCTCTAATCTTACTCTGTACTCAGTTCGTTCATACCTTTTAACTGTTCGATAACGTCAACCCTCCCACGACCCCCAGGCACAGATAAGATAATAGTTGGTATGTTCTCTTGCGATAATATTAGAACCAAATTATACCGAATAGACAACGCAAGGTCAAATCTTGTATCAGCGTTATGGATCTATACGTTATTTAGCTAAGTGCTGTTTAAGGGATCGTTTAGGTTAGTTTGAGCGATTACATGGCTGTTTTCGGTGAGTAAATCAACTTATATCACGTTAACTTCTAAAATTAAAATCACCTACGATTTATAAAAAAAAAAAAACATTTCGTTTTCTTGTTCTAAGTCTGAATCTGTTCAATCAACAAATGTAGCGTAGAGAGTAACCGATAAGGTGTTAATAATTGCGTCATTTAGCTATTAGATCAAATAGCACGAAGGACCATAACAGATGACGTCACTTTTAGTCCAACAAATAATTTATCGAGTATAGTTTCTGTATGTAATTAAGAACTAATTTAACTGAAAAGCTTATGTAAGCCAGGTAAATAAGGCTTGTGTCCTACTAGTTTTGAACTAGCCTGAACTATAAACGCATTAGTTCATTGCGACGAGGTCGGGCAAACAGCGCGTTAACTCGCGTAATGACCACCCACGATCGTACGTAAGCCGGCATCCACAGTATAGTATACCTACTAACTATTGTGTATTCCACGTCCACAACATACTAACTATAAGTACATATTCTTTGTGATTGTTTTGTAGGAATGAGATGAGCTTAACTGGACTTTGATACAGTTTTACGTAGGTACAAATGAACGAACGAGTTATCCAAATAGGAAAAATTAAGCACATATACTCATACTCAGAACATGGGAACACGAAGAAATGGAGGGTTCCCAACGAGTGACACCCAAACGAGTAACACTGTAACTCGTTGGGAATTTTGGTCCCATAAATCAGTAGATAGATACACGTTTACAAATAAAATCATAGTTTTTGTTACCGAAATGAATCAAAATATAATAAACAAACTGCAGAAAATTTCCAAGAAAGTTTTTAGATGTTAAACGTGAAAGCCTGTTTGAAGATTTTCCGGGAAAAAACACCATCAAAGTTTAGGAGCCTTAGAAAATTTGGACAACAGAGGAACTTTATAAAAAATATGGTGAGCTTTAATAAGCTGTGCTTTGAAATGCTTCAATTGTCAACATCATCAAATCTCTGGAAGCGGAAGAATGGTACATTCCAACTAATATACCTACCAAGTTCATATTCTTCGTCTTGTCGTGTAACTGGGTCTTTCTTGGTTGTTCATATTTGAAAGATTTGCCTTTACCAATCAACAAATCCCTTTACAGTCATGAAAGCTCAGACGCTGTTCACTCCGCATAAGGCAATACCACGAGGCCTAAGCATTAGCGTCACAAACCATTAGCTAACAGTAACAGCTGACCTATGACACTCGGTTCATATATTATGTACTTCGGGACTCGCATACAAACTACTCAGCAATCTGGTGCTGATACTGTTCGTCAAAATACCGTGGAAGTTACATTTCAAATGAACCCATTAGGGTTTTCCACTACTTTTCAATGTGTACTGCTTTTATTCGGTCATGGTTCTTCGAATTTCAATATTGCCACTTTGCCATGTCCACCTTTGGTAGACAAATGCTTTACCCATTTGATTTCTATACTGGGAATAGTGACTCATTTGGTGATTTTGCACTATACATTATTATTATACACTATGCGCGCTCCATAAGAACCCATTTATTCCAGTTTTCCGATAGCTCCTAATGAGAGTAGTGAGTTCCTGCTGATTAGTCATGGTTCATGGAAATCACAGTTCTGATAGACGAGAACTTCTTTCGATTTCTATAGTATAACAATAGATATATTTTTTTAACAATTTATTGTTTAGCCTATGAATTTTTGTCGTATACAAGGAAGTCTTTAAGAACCGTTGTTCGTGACGCCTTACCATAATGGGAATAGTAAAATATGCATCTTTGTTAACAACTTCTGTACTATTGTCATGCTAATCAGCAACTGGGAGGTCCAACCGAACCTTATTTCGAAATGTCGTTAATGCGTCAACATACCCCGACCTTAATGATGGGAATCACTCTTGAACTCGGAGAGCCCAATGGACAATAGAACACGTAGTGCGTATACGAACTTACGGGTAGAGTAGAGACACTATTAAAGCATTTTTTTTAACATGAATAGAACCTCTTTTGACTGCGACCGCACCTGTTGGTATAAGAGACGATGCTGCCGACGATGGAGCACGAAGGTCTAGAAGACACCTATTCACTCTTGTCGCAAAGAGATCCACCATAGCAAACAATGAACGCTCTTCGTAACGCAAGCCCTTTCTTATCAAAACCACATACACTTTGACAAACCATAACGTCAGTAAGAAATAGATTAAATGAAGTAAGTGTAGTCATGGGCGCTCTACGGTATATTTCTCAGAAGTGTGTAATGCATATCACAAAGAGACACGCATGACGGACGACCAACGGTGAGGACAGGGCCTGACCGGTCGCTGTTACTTACAAATGCAGTTGGCTTTGCAGTGGCATAATTTAGACCATGACCGGATACATGTGCCTTTGCATGTGCTAGCTCTTATTCAACGCAATCAAGAGAAGAATCAAAATTATTTGCTCTGAAGATAGCGCTAGTTTTTATATGGTGGTTAGATGAAGTATTTTTCACAATTCAGTTCCGATTCAATCAATTTTCAATGTGGTTGTAACATAATTACGAGAAAGCCTTCTGAATTCTGATCGATAAGGTATTTAACTGCTGCTGCTGTTGCTGCTATGAGTAATTTAAGTTCATTACGCACTTCTAGAATAAGTAGCCTATTCAAAGATTATGTAAGATTCGAAACTACTTTTGTAATTAATTGTCTTGTTGCTCGCAATGACGCTGTTATTTTAATACCAAGGCTATTTCGTCCCTTCATGAATGTTTAAAAATATTTTTTTCTCAGGCGGGCCCATGCATTCACTATTCACAATATACGCTCCCTCAAATTAACAATACTCTCTTTTAACAATAAAAGTACAAAACAACGGTATATTTTGTACAACACAAGAAACGTCCTCAAAGAAATCGGTTGCAGCGCAAAAAGGGGTAAGAGACAAGTAATGTTGGCGTTTTTTCCGCTTCCTTTGTTTACGCAACGAAATTAGTTACGAAATACGAGTTGACAATTAAGACCATCGGCTGTTTAATTTTTCTTGTTTTTTATACTGCAGCCGAGTTCATTATGTCAGTGCGACAATTTTAGTGTCCTTGTCAGTTATGCAATTGTGATGGAGTTCAATTGGCTACGGATAGTTGTTTGCTGGATGAGCATTGTTTCAACGTTAAACATTGTCAGGGTCTTTAGTTGTTTTGTTGTATGGTTAACATTTGTTGTTGTTTAGGCTGGGAAGAAAACCACCGGATCTACAGTAACTACTCGATTGTTTTCATACAAATGAGTACTGACAAAAATTAGGAATGTTTTAGTAAGATCCAGCCCTAATTTTTCTATTGTTTTTAATAATGCTTCACTAACTCATTTTTGGATATTTGTGAAAGTTTCTGAAATGGGTATTTTACAAGGTATTTCGAACTAAAGCTTTGCAAACAGTTTTATCTTTAACATCTTTGTTTCAGCCGATGACAGAAAAGCGTGTATCGTATCTTAAAAGCATCAGATAATCTGTTAAGAACCGATCGCAATATTAGTCCCTATTCCAAATGCTTGGTGAAAACAAGCCTTCTAAGGCGACTATGGCTTAAAGTAGCTGCTTATCGACGACTATGTTTCAACCTCACGCTTCAGAGTAAGATTTACTGTTGTTCGAGAAATGGCAATACTAGTTAGTTGTTGATTCTAGTTGTCGCAAGAAACTATACCACAGTTTAATAAATAAAAAATACATACACACAAAAGAATAATGTAATGAAAACTACTTACCTTCTTATTCATAATCAATTTTGAAACCTTTGATAGCTAAAATAGCTTCTGTATTGTTTTGACTTATGTCATTTTACATCAGAGAAAAAAAACATTATACATATATTAACACTTAACATATATTTTAACTAAAGTAGGTTTGAAAAATGATTATGAATAAGGGGGTAAGTATTTAATATCGAATCCGTAAGGAAATCGGTAAATTAACGAAACTAACGAGTAAACGAATACTTTAAGAAATGAGTCAGCCGCAACTCTCAACATTGTTGGATTCTGCGGGTCGAACGGATGTTTGTATCCTGATGGAAACATCGGCAGAGAAATGAACAACAAGAGACAGAGAGCTTGTGTCTGACATTGTGTTTTTGGTCGGCAAGAACTAAGATTCTTCACTGTTCTTTCTTTCACTGTGTATCACTTAATCAAGAATTTATAACATTACAGATACAGAGTACTATTTGGCGACTCTACTATCTATGTTTCTATATTAAAACCAATAAAATAATAACTGATAATATAATCGGAAACATTCTGATTGAATAATGCATTTAAGTGTCAAGTCTCTTTATCAATAACTTATCAGGTTATTTATTGCTGGAGTTTGTAGATAAGTTTAATGTGTAATAATTTGTACATGCATTATTCTAAATTAAATTTGTTTATCATAATGGGTTTCGTATTTATAACATACATTTTCTCTAAACGGAAATAAGCGGTAGTAATGGCAAAATTACGAATTTTCATATTTTTAAATTAAAAAGCGACGAGTTTTACATAAAATATCCATAACCAATATAAAAATCAAATTAAAGCGGCTAAATTCGCGAGAGCGACACAAGACAATGCGCCAATAAATAAGACACGATACGATCGACGCGTGCGCACACGTCGAATCGGACGGTGCGCGGCGCATTAATAATGTCGTTTGACTTCCAATGAAATAAATAAAACACAGTGGATACCTGTCGGTGAAACTATTTCAGCGTAATTAGTGACGCCATCATTAAATTATGTTAGATAGGTATATTTTCTTCAGCTTTTTACATCAGCAAGTGCAACCGTTGATTTACATACTAAATTAACTATCATCATCATAAAGGCCTTTATCCCATATAAATAATGACCTCAACTTGTGTTTGATGTAAGTGAATAAATGCCCTTTTATTTTATCAATTGATAGTACGTGACGTGTTATCACTATATATCGCTATATTATATCATCTAAGGCCTAAGTCGGCTTATCTCTGTATTGATATCTCTAATCATCTTGTCCGTTTCTTCGTTGTTTGCTAAACTAGATGTTTACAGAACATACCGTAAACTAGTTGGTTTCCTAGCAGCACGTCACCGCATTCGATCAGCTGCTGCAGCAAAGTCATCCGGTTGTTATATCCGAAATCAGAAGCCAGTAATCCCATCATTTTGACAACGCTACTTTTACACTTTCACAGACAACTCGAAAAACATTCTGAAAAGTTTCAATACCGAGAGGTTGATAACTGTCATACTTATGCACTTATCGTCAAATCACAAAAACCGAAATATACAGTTTTATATTGGAGAAGAATCACTATTTTCAATTACGCACTTATCACTGTTAAGTCAGATTTAAATTTTCAAATGCACGTGGTTGTATTTTGGCGGGAAGCAGGGGCAGATGCGCCAGCGCCGTCTGTTCCTTCACAACTGTGCATTTGTTTGCGTCTTCCGAAAGCTATTACAGACAGGTGGTGACAAAGGAGCTCGACTCGTGCTTCCCCTCTATTCACGCACAAACTAATCGCACAACCAATCGGTCGATCAGTCGAGCGATCAGTCGAGCAATCAGTTAGCCGTGTGATTCTCAAGGGATTGTATTGAGCAACCGTGGCGTGCAAGTGCAATGACCAATTTTAATAGTGGATTCAAATTCGGTCATGGTCGGTGAGCGGGATTATTGAATTTGGAATGGCCTTTAAGATTTTGGGGATAGCGGGAAATAATACGAAGATGAGAACTTTTTAACCGTAGTTCATAGATATAATGTAGTGATTTACAATGATAATTTGAATATTGATCGACATATAAACCAAATCAAGATATTCTTGAAGATAAGGTACTAAAGTTACATCCGAGAAACTCGTGGGAATCAAGTATGTATAGGCTTGAACAAATTTGTATGGTAGTAAGTAATGTTTACTTTAGTATCAATAATATAATTGATAGTTGTACAGTACAGAATTGACTGCCTGCAATTTATTCCAACTACTACCTACTAAATTTTCTCATCCACGGGAATAACCCAATTGAAATCGACTAGCGGCGTACAATCGCCAGCACAAGTGCTGAAATATTTACGAGTAGCGACCTTATCGTCTCGTAATAAAGACCTTCAGTAAGGTCGAATATACTTGTACTTGGAAGTGTAGGTGTATGCAGCGGGTACGTGATCGGGTGCACGCTCCTCGCCACCCCCTCGCACTCAGCCGGCTATTATTACTCGCGCCGAATGAGGGGGGTTGAATCGGGGTTTGATTATTCTCACTCACATAAACATGTTTGTGTTGCATCGATTTCGTCAACCGCTTTGAATACAAGAAAAGTAACAGTCAAAACGTCTCCAAACCGTTGACTATGCAACGGTTTTCTATAAAAGACGTTGAGACTCTATTGGGACGAATTATCGCAACAAAAGCGGTCACGCCAATGCACGGTACAAAATAGTCACCATTAACTAAACCAGCAGCGGCGAGCCTCGCACGCGACTGGAAGAAGCGCATTTATTTATTTTTGTGCGGCACGTGGGTACAGTCGCGTTGTGTTGCACGGGTCGCGGAACGTCGCGACGCAACGGCGAGCGCGAGTGTACTGAGTTGCTGACCGCGCCGCGACTCCGCGAGGCTTTCGAACGCGCGTCACTCGATGCACTATGTGCATAGGCGTTAGAATAGCGTGGACATAACCACGATCGATGTTTATAGCAGTTACTGTTGTGAGTTGCGATTTGGTAAACAGGAAAATGTTGATTATTATTATACAGTGCACGATCTTCTTATAAGGTAAGACATTTGAATACCTGGAAAAAGTTTAGGTCCTATCTAAATAATTCAGCGCATCTTGTAATTACTTGACTGACGCAGACTAAATAATGATTCTATACATAGAGATGGATAAACGCAAATTGAACAAACTTGTCCTATTATATGTATTGCTTGCTATGCTGCTTTATAAGTCTGATCTAGCCAATCGTAAAACCAAAATCCCACAATAATTTAAATTTCGAAGCTGGTATTCGACATTAAAATTAATGAGACTAGTCCCAATCTCCAAACGTGCAAAGTGGATGCTTTTACCGGGGTTATAAATATTTCATCAACAGAATAGGCGTTAAACACATGGACAGTCTGTCCGCAAGTAGGATATAGCGGCAATAAGTGGTGAACGTAACCGCTCTATTTCTGTACCAAGCATTCAAACTATTCCTTCCACCGCCATGATGCAGTACGGATACAATTGCTAATAAATGAGTCCGGATAAAAGGATCCTTTGAAAAACAATATCCACAACGTCTGATGATAATATAGAGATCGATTCGCTATTGACTTATGCCTTCTCAAATTTTTGATCAAAGGTCAAGCTGATCCTTCGTGTGAAGGGCATTATTGTCGCTATTTTCTCCAAGCTTCTGACTTAGCTTTCTTGTGCAGACTACATCTTGTGTTGTAGAAAGCTTTCAAATCTCCCAAAAACTTCCAAAGGACTATCGATTCGTCTGATAGCTCAGATTTCGGAGTCGTTAGAGCAATTAAATCTACTGTTAGACACAAGGTTATTTCGTAATTTTTAAAAAGTCGTTTTTGCTTCGAAATATGCGACAATGGACTACCAAGAGCGAACTTCCGAACGGGGACAAAAGATTCACGAGCCCTTAGAAACAAGGCCAACGGATGACTTTCAATTACACTTCTATATGCCTATTCCTGAGACCGCAATACTGTGCCAATTTTACTTTTCACCTTGCCTCATCCAAGTTAAACCCAGGATTTATTGAGAATACCGGTGATGCTTTTTAAAGATTTTTCGAAAGGATAATTATCTTATTGGAAAGAACAAATTCATAGATTAAAGACGAGGTGCCTTATTCAAAACTTTGCAATTTTTAACATGATAGGGTTCTAGTAATATTCAATTTCTGGCCACCAGGGTAAGTACACAAACAATACTCTTTGATCTCGCCGAAAAACAACTCTAAAACATTTCAAGTTGCCGGAGCTTCAAATTTAAATATCGAGAAACCAAGAACGAACAAGAGAACGAGTTTGAATGGATACTACTGTCAGCAAATTTTTAAATACGGATCGAATTAAGTCTACAATTAATTTTACACAGTAGCAGCAGCAAACCTGAGGCGAAAAGTTTTGTAACGGGGAAAATTAATTCTGCCACTCCCGGACTTGACGCCTAACGTAGGTATTTGATTAACGATTTTTTAACACTGGGCTGAATTCCGTGGATCTTGATAAATCTGCGTTTTCTGTTATTCAAGCGATATGATTTTAATTCAGAACCATATCGTCTCAATCTAAGCAATGTTAAGTAAATAAATTAACTTAAAATTAATCAAAATCAAAATGACCGATTATTAGACTGGTAACGAGTTGTGAATGTAGGAGCAATTATTTTAAGATGCGGACATATGCGTACTCACATCCTCTACAGCGTTAAATTAATGGCCAGTGTCGACGGTCGCTGGACCAGTTGACATCATTTTTGTTCATAATTATTAGGTTGGCGTACCACATGATCTAGAACACAATAGTCTCAACTACTTCCGTTTACAACATGAGACAGAATGCCACTGCGAATACAATCTTCAAGAATGTGAATTGTCACAATATATTAATTTCAAAATGTCCACACTATTATCGTCGGTGATCAAAACCCGAGGGTCTTCGCGGAGGGAGAGGTTTTGCATGAGCGAAGCGAAATCACAACCCTAAAATTTATATCACACTGGAAAATTAAACGGGTCGGTTCTAACGCGTTCGGCCTTTAATTCATATGCATATCTAACTTCGCCACATTGGCGCTGCGCTGACCCTAACATTAGGGCTGTCAAATTAAAAAGTTCCTAGTTTCGAGATAACAGGAAGCATTAGCAAGGCATTGAATTCGATCGGTTGCGGCTCCCCCTCTAATAGTTTATTGCAAAGCGAACAAGCAGCGACGGTAATTGTTTGTATACTGCCATTACACATTAAACCGAATGGTATGTTATTGTGTATTGCGTGCAGAATCACCTTGCGCCCCTCTTCCTGTGTTCGGCAGGGGATAGAGCAAGGTCAATAGAAACTTCGAGATTGGGTTACTGTTGTATAGAAAATATAATTTATAACCGCTTCATACTGCTTGCTCATGGGGGCTTATCGTGAGAAAAGGGGTCTACAGTCGGCGTCGCCTCGCAACATCGACCTGGATTAAAGTTTGGAGATGACCTACAAACTCGGCCCGGTAAATAGGGCACGTGTAAAACGGTTCTGCATAAATCGAAATTACGTTTAAAAACATGAAACAAAAAGGACCCGTAAACTTCATCGACAATAAATCACAAGAGCAATCAGTAAACAAACTGCGTGGTTTAATCCCATTCGTGTCTTAAATAAAAACACATTTGTTTTGCCAACACCATGAAAATTTCATTTGAAACCAGCTGTAAAAATCAGGTGTGCCAGCGAAGTAATAAAAAAAATCACGACTGTTTTAATCACAGCCCATTCATAAACGTTATCAAAATTCTGTTTAAGAGCCTTTTCAGACCGCCCGTTTAGGGAAAAACGAAAATCACCAAAATAAGCGGAGCAGCGTTGAGACAACCTAGAACAAGAAAAAAAATTGCCCTCAACCGGGAACCGGGAAGCGCGACGCCTCGCCTTCAGCTTTCAGACGCCATTATTTCATCCGCTAGTAACTAGAAGAAAACAAACCGTGTTTTGCTCTAATCGGAAATAAAACCTCACTACAAAGCTGTAAAGTTCAAATTCTGACGTATTTCTAATGCCTTTACAGCCGTTTAGATTGTAGGCGTGAGATCCGTACGTGGCAAAAGTAGCTCCTTGTGGACAACAATAAGGTATTATATTGATTGCTCGACAAACATGTAGTTAAGACGTTATTGAGAAGATCGCGAGGACAGAGGGTAATAGACGTCCTTGTGGATTGGAATCGTCTTTCATATTGAAGCTTAGGAATATTGAACAAAAGAGGTGCATGATACCAGATTGTTTATGTACGTTTTCATTCCGGTGTGGATGTATATTTAGTATTTTATTTGTAGACTGTATAAACAATACGACCGTGGGCATTTAAAAAGACTCATTAGCGGCTCTACTGAGAGCTAATAAACTGATTGATGTAAGAAAGAAGCACATTTTTACCTCAGTAAATATTTGTAATTCTTAGTAGTTTTGTAGATGAGTGTACCGTGGACTATTTTGGTAATTCTCTTTTTTCCACATTCTTTGATAGACGTACGATCGTAATGGTATCTTCCAAAAAATTGAGATCACCCACAAAGATCGATAAGTTATTGTGTAAGCAGATCCAATCAAACGCGTTCACAATCTGAATGTATCACGGATTTTCCACAGCCCACGCACCGTGACCATAATGTTCCGGGCGAATTGTGGGAACCGTCCGGTCATTACGACTCAATTCTATGAGAAATCTTATTGACCGTGCTTTATTCATATTTAGAAATTGAGATATATTGAATGCATCAATGGAGAGACGGAATCTAGACTCCTAAAAGTATTCTACCAATATTAGTATTCTAGAATGCTCCTTACTCAGTAACGGCAGAACCGATAGCGAAGAAATTTTTGGTACAGAGATAGTTAATGGCCAGGATTAATACATATATACTACTTTGTACCACGCAAGCGTAGCTATAGGCGGATTCTATTAGATGATATACCAGCTTGACATTCTGAATTGAAATAACTCTTCGTAGTTTCTTCTTAAAATTACAATCTAAGCCACCTACACAACTCCATATCTTATCACAATGGTCATCAGTAGCCTTCATGTCCGATGTTATCAAAACACCGATGTTTTCCATAAAACGTAAATAAGAACAGTCAATCAGCAATTTCCTAAGCTCTCCGCCCACTACCCGGAGACCACCAATAAAATCGGTAACGTGGAGACGTGTGGACATTGCGTAACGGAACGAGAACAAAACTAAAGAAATAAGAATAACAGTACTTACTCATAGAAAGTTTCACTCTTATGATATAAACTCGTATAGTATAGCTCGCAGAACCCACAACAGCTAGTGACGAACACGAACCGGTAGAGGAAGGCCCACACTTGGAAGACACTGTGAAGATCGCAGGTTCGCAGAAAGTCGATGCATGAAGGCAGCTTTAAGACCGTTCGTGGTGGCATTCTATGCAGGAGGCCTAGAGGAGGTTTAGATATGATGTTATTAAAGACTTTGTCTAGCGAGTGACGATACCGAAAATTCTATTCGAAATACCAGTTTCAATACATGTTGACCTGTAAAATTTTCTTGACCTTCTTCACGTCACTGAATCTCCCTGAAAGGACTTTGTAACCGAAGGCACCAGCGCTTGTTCTTTTTTTGACCAATAAAGTAAATCCTTACTGACTAAAGTTTAGTAATCCCTGAGTGAGTTCACTTTGTGCATGAATGGAAGCACCTACGCAAGTGTTATTGAAACTCAAAGGCAGGGTGTGAACTGAAAGAGCCCAACCAGGCGATGAGCGCCGACAGAGCACACTTTTTGTGCCAGTACTATAATTATAATATTAAGCTTTATGGTCAACGCAATAAAGCTTATGTAACAATAAAATAGCGTAACACCCAACAGTCACATACGTATAGTCTTGATCCTACAATAGGATTCCGTAGGTATCTAGAACTACGAGTAACATGGTTGGTACCCCACCCAAACCTGGAACGAATATTTGCAGATCATACAAATATTTGTCCCACAGTGGGAATCGAACTGCCACCTCTTGCATCTCAACCGGCTACTCGCCCGCCACGCCACAGAGGGCGTTAAATAAAAGCCGTGAGTCCAAATTTGGAGTGACACAGGCAAGACTGGCAAGACATAGAAGAGATAGGTATATAGGTAGGAAGGTCCCCGGCGAGGAAGCGCGCAGTACAGGGGCAGGGCAGACGCGCGTAGCATTCTAATGCCCTGTCCCGTATTCCGCGGATACAACCGCTGGAACTCGAAAATGAATGCTTTTCAGAATTTTAAATTTACTCACTACACTACAACACAAGAAGTCTGAAATACCTGGAACTAATCAATTCATCATAGATTATTCATCATCGGCCCGTAGAAGTCCACTGCTAGACATAGGCCTCCCCCTACAATGCCACAACGATTACTTTACTCCAAAGAAAACTAACAAATTTTCTGTTATATTGAAAAATTAATAGATGAAGCTGCTAAGACTCTGCGATTGGTGTGCCACCAGTTAAAATACTTACTTATAGGCGTAAATATTACATTATTGTTGTTAACGATACATTTTCAGATTCTTGTTTTAAATAAATACAGACAAGTGATATCTAAACAACACTTGTGTTTATTTATTTAAAATCTTTTAGTGCCTTAGAGCAAGAGTCTTTATTGAATTTTCAGACTTCTATTATTTGTGCGAAACTTATTTCAAGGTTCTAGCTAGGCCAACGGGAAGTAAAAAACAACCTGATGAGTGATGCAACTTTTTAATGCATTAAGTAAGAAGCTTGATTTTTAACGGACTCAAATGGCAGTTTATTAATTCCGGACCCTAGTCTAGTATTAATTTCAACTTGATACCTTTAACCGTTCCTGAAAAAAGGGTCTTGCTTGACAGACGGATAAACAGAAAAGTGATAATATAATGGTTCCATTGGTATTTGGTACCTTTAGAGGTACCAAACAGTTTAACCCTAAAAATTATGCAATGACAAATCAACAAAACAAGCCACTTTTAAATAGCAAGTAAGAAAACGATCGTGCCAAAATTTTCTCATAACGATCGAGAACCCATAGGTGGTCCTTTGAACCCACATTACGATACACGTTTTATCACCGGCTCGCCGGCTATACGCGGTACCACTCCAATATTCTGCGTGCTTATAACTAGTACTATTTATATTCTGTGGTATAACCCACAATAACCGTACCGTAGACTACATAATAACTAAAAGTGTGATATTTCACACACTGTAAAGGATAGCCGTTGTTATTAGGTATGTATCACATAACATGCCTTGCTTACCCTCCACTTAGTAATGGGATGGTTGAACAATAAATTAATTTATTTTGAAGGTACTTATGCCCGTATTAATAAATCGAAATATGTATTTTTCAGATGGAAATTATGACCTTGAAACTCGGTTGGCATAGTCGGCTTCTAAGAATTGAGGATAAAACCTATCCAATATAATTCTCGGTCAGGTTTAGTGGCGATCTCAAACCGGACGACGCAGTAGAGGAAGGCCCTCCTCTCGTTGGACTAAAAACACTACTTACTTTGGAGAAAAATCAACATATATTGGAAGTTATATTAATGTGTGCAAGTCTAACCGGAGTTAATTAGACTCTACAAACAAACAATACAGCTACCTTCTTCGAATTCTTACATCTTTACGGTGAAGCTAGAACCATGTTATGTCGTTAGCTAATCGTATCTTGCTAATCAATTCCAGAATTATAAATAATTGATGAACTTAGAAAACCTCTGTTTCATATTTATAAAGCATATATTGAATGCTATGACGTCACAATCACTTCACAATAAGTTAATGAATAATTCTCGAAGCATAGATACATAAGCAATTTAATTCTAAATAAATAATTGTGGGATTGCATAAAATGATCGCTAATTATGTCATGTATTTTTTTTAAAGGAATTATTTACGTAACGCCTTCCATGTCTTCGACCGTTTTGCTGTTTATAATTTGTTTTGTTTGTAATTTGATTGTTCTTCTTCTTTTTTTATTTATTTGAGTAAATGACGGAACTGGCATGTTGCTTTTGTGTCAGTGAAACTAGTGTGGTGAAAGGAATCAGGGTGAGCCCCGTTGTGTTCTTATTACATTATGGTTGTCACATGAGCAGGAAATACAGCACTTATCATCTTTTGAGGTGCTTCGAGCCAGTTCGAGCATAACTTCAAATTGAAATATGCACCTAATGTAATCCTTTTACCTCTAAAGTGGCTTAAGCCCTGTGCGCTAAAGTTGGCTACAAATAAGGCGGAATTGTAGGGGGTTTGTGGAGAAATGATTTCCCACCCGACTACCTTTGTTTTGAACATCCGGAGAAATTCGCAGTACGATATACGATATCCCAGGTCTTAGTGCTCGGTAAGATGTCACTTAGCTACGGTATGTTTTAAGAATACTTTTTAGTCATTCGCGAAGTCACATCAATAATAACTTGACTTTTTGTAGATTTAGTAATAGGTATCTCGATGACTTCTTTTATATTCACCAACTCTCTGGTACAATTGTTACTCGATATTTGTGATTAATACCATGATTCATCCATTATTACTTCAGTAGTTATGTAAACTATGGCAGTTATAAATTACACAAATTAAGTTCGCAAGCACCTGGGAGGCACAGATCAATGAGCGTCAGAACTATCCATGCGTCCATTTCCTTTACACTTCGATTGCTTGGCTATCGGCTATTTACTGGAAGTAGTTAGTTCCAGCCCTTTAAATAATTCGCAAATCCCAATTGACCAGCGTTGGAGATGCAGCCAATAATCTAAATCGGTGCACGACACCAGTACCTCTGAGTTTATGGGTAAACTACTACTGGAAACTTTAGTCTCTGGACGCAATTTAACTAAGGACTGTAAAGTGTATGAAACGCAAAGCAGGGATGAGATTATTCGTAATTGTCCATAGTTTGTGGAGTCAGTCATGCACACAACGCGAGCATATTTGGTATTGAATACGTCTACACTAATATTATACAGGTTAAATTTGTTTGTTTGTAACCTCTGGGACAACTAAACTGATTCCAAATATAGGCTATTTCACGCGGACGAAGTTGCTGAACAGCTAATCTGATATAAAAGGACACTTCAACATTCAAACTTCAACATTTTTCTTTCAATATTTGAAAGAAAAAAGAAAGAAAGAAAAACAGTTTATTCATGATCTTACAAAAAACACATAAACACTAAAATATCAAACATATTAAACAAAAATGACAAAAATGTGTGTGCCAGTTGCAAACCACAAAAGGGTCCCCAACTCAGCATTTGCTAGGCCGCCTAAACAACCTAGCGCTGGTCTTCCGTTGGAGCCCAGAGTGAACCACGGAAATCCGCTCGCCATTGAGCGTCACTATAAAGAAGCGGTAACAACTACATTATAACTACATAGATCTCATTACAACCCAAAAAAAAAAAAGAACATATTTATCAGCAATTATCAACTAAAAATAACTCACTACTCGCAACACGCACATTGAAATACCCACATAAACAAACAAAATAACTTATTTATTTATCTATTGGCATTAGACAATATCAGTTCCATTCCACTACCTGTGCACCTACTCCGGCAGCATCAGATAAAAGACACCTCATTAATGAGATGTTCACTCTCCTTCTGTCTACAACAAAGAAACAACTTCAACTTTTTCCTGAACCCATAAATACTCTGCATATCACGGATCGGGGGCGGGATATTGTTCCAGCACTTGGTCGCAGCGTACCGGAAGCTGCCTCTGAACGCTGCCGTACGATGCTGTGGAATGGCCAACTGCTTAGCACACTTACGTGAGGAACAGGATCTAGCGTTTGATAGCCACGTTAGCTTTTTAAAAAGATAAGAAGGAGCCTCCCATTTGATTACCCCGAAAAGAAGACACGCCAAATGTAACTTTTGCCTAGATTTCATTTTTAAAATTGAATGTTTATTAAGAAATGGCGAGACGTGCCCTCTGGAAGGAATCGTGAAACAAAATCAGGCGCAGGCATTCTCTACCCTTTGAAATAGCTACCTATTTGATAATTTGTTATAATTTTATCAAGAACTGAAAGTAAATAGAATTATCGTAGCTCAAAAATGGTTAAAACAGACCATTCAAAGTCCACATCATGAAAGTCCAAATCATAAATGAAATAAGATTGGTTCGTTGTTTAGTTAAAACCTGCATATTTTTTGACGAAACTATTGAAACGGCAATATTAAAAACGGATTTGTTATCGTGTCCAAATAAATTGAATTTTATTTATGCTCTAGGACTCAAGGAAAGCGAAGCCAATTAATGTATGTAAAAATCTACAAAGCCCCCAAGTTCGTTAGGTCAGTCATATGGGATAATTTCTCTATATGGGTCATGGTTACAAAAGCGATATTCAAATCTTGATTCCCCTTTTATTTCACCGTTTTCAAATCAACCGCAGTTTTGTATCTTTCTGTTTATTTTAAGCAATCCGAATTCGATTTTGTTAGGTCGCAAAAAAATCCTAGAACTAGTATCGGCTTGAAATAGACTTCGATAGGGTACAGGGTTTAAGCTATGGTCAATTGACTGGGTGGATAATCCTGTATTTCCAGGCGAGGCGAATGCTATCATTTTGATTAGTGGCAGTAGCTGCTAGTGCTATTCTAATGTTATGTTTGTTATTGGACTGCTTTACAACTCGTATCTCATTATCAGTGTTAATAAAGTTGGAACAGGAAAAAGTTTCACTTCTAGAAACACTTTTTGCATAATTATATCATGCTTTATTATTGAGCTTCTTTATTGTGTTTCTTAGATTGTTTTGATTCTTTCTGTTGACTTTTTGTAAAAGTATTCATCGTTTCTTGAGGGATGACCTACATTAACATCATTGTCTTTCACTTATTGCATTAAACACCCATTTCCTCACATCTCTACCTATAGTTTGCCTAGTTTCCTCTCAGTCTAAACAAAGGATTAAAAGCTCTTTTGAGATGAAAGTGACTAAATAATCCAGTTCGATTTGAAAACGTTAAACGATTTTCGATTCTGAAACATCATTCAAATTGCAAGAGATGCACATGCCACATCGCAATCCGCTCAGAGACGATCGCTCAATCGCTATTTGCTACCTCAGAATCACAAATGTGCAGTCAGAACCGTAGTATTGTAAGGCGTATAACATACTACGTATAGCCCTTACGGAGCGCGGGTGGGGCGGAAAGAGGGGAGAGTATCGGGTGGTAAGCGGCGCCACCGCCCACTTCCGATGGATGGCTATGCACAACCGATCTAGCATATCCACAGTACGACTTGCGGAAATAAAAAAATAGCAACTTGTCAAGTAAAAGATTCGAGATAGCATCCTTTTTCTCGACAGTAACTGTGTGCCTCGACAAGGAATGTCGACGAATCGAGGGCGGAAACGGGGTCGCCTGAAACCCCACTTCTTTAACTTCTCAATTCCCGACATCTCGAGCGGCCGCTTCGCAAACTATTCCCAACTGCTTTTAATATGTATGTAATTTATCGGAAAACAGTTACAATTTAACGTCGTAGAAAGAAGGCAAAACTTTATACACTCGTCTTCATTTATCATAATTAGCATTGAGAGGTCATTGCTATAGCATTTATTAGGTTTACGTTGACCACTTGAGAAGTTTTATTTGTTGTAGTGTGCTTAGGTTTTGAGAAGCCGCCAGCCTAATTAAAACAAGAGCTGTTTTATTTGAGTTTGCAAGCGCGCCACAAAGGGACCTACAAAGAGCGATCGTATGGTTTTTACGAGACGGTATCCAGAATCTAATTAGTTAATTGCATTGCAAACATAAGTGGTTGATCAGGATATTTCTCCGTCTCGTAACCATAGAAGAAACAATAATGCCTTCGTTCAGAACTTTCACTCCAAACAAAATAGGATATTGAATTCCATACGACAAAACTCTAATTGCTCGCATCCGAGCCATACGTCTCAACACGGAGCGAAATTGCTAATTGTATACCTCGAGAACCTATGTGAGGTGACATAGGCCTGTCGTAATGTCGAATTCCGATAGCGTTGACATAAAACGCAAGCATTAATTATTAAAAGTTTGCACAAGATGAGCCAACTTTGTTATTGAATGTATAAATGTTCATTTTAAGTCAGGGGGAAATGAACAAATCTAGTTGGAATGGAATCGCAATCGTCGTTTTAACCGTTCCGACGCGAGTTGAAGTGAGCCAAATGAAAAGTTCCTCTCCCGATCCGCAGCCGTTTTGCAACTTATCGCAAATATTAATAACCGGCTCGGGATACCAAGTCAAATTCCATTTTGGGAATGTTAGGAAGTAGAAATTCGTTAAAATTCCCAAATGAGACATGAAACTGAAGAGTGCAGAAACAAAAAAGCTGTGTGAGTAACAAAGTTGAATGGTGCCGTGGTGTGTCTGGCCTAGAATAAAAGGCCCATCCCGTGGATGTCGTAAAAGCCGACTAAGGGATTACATAAAGGGATGAGCAGCAGCATCCACCTTAATACTGACACCAATCCGCCTGTCAAGCGTGGTGATTATGGCAAACCCCCCAATATGAACTTTTATTGATATTTTAAAGTTTGGATGTTTTATGTGTTCCCCCACACAATCACACCGTACCGTACACCGTAATCAATCCGACTGAACCGTTTTCTATGAAAGTGATACAGATTTGACCTGGATTGAGTTAAAAGCTACTTATTATCCCGGTTAAACGCGAGCAAACCCACTGAACACTAGTTAAAAGATAAATTAAGCGTCAACTTTTATACACGTAGATGCATCTGCATGTTTCATTGATGAATGGAACGACAACAGTAGCAATATCACCTCTACATACAACAGAGCTAAGCTTTCACAGTGAACAAGCACCAGTCAAAATGTAACTTAATAAATGAAAAACATAAGCAAATTAAATGCAAAAATGTGAAAACCGAGCGCAATCACTGACACCGCTTTGCAACAATGAATCACGCAATTTTAACGCCACCCGGGAAATTTTAACAATATGGTGCACATAATATGCGAGTACAATGAAACAGTTTTGACATGGAATACACAAAATCTATACATATTAACAACTTGATTGAATCTATCAATGTAAAACACTGCTGCTGTGGAACGATATAAGTAGTATAATTAATAAAAATATGAAATTCTATAACTTGTACAAGATTGATAGGAAATATTTTGGCTGTAAATTATATTCACATCAATGAATGTTGTCGGTGGATGAAGGCTACTGAAGACCGTTAGCCGGGGAATTCTATCGGGAAGTCCTTGTTTAGCAGTGGATGTTTTCTAGTTGCATGTGTACACATTATGTATGTACCTATATAGTATTATACATATGTATGCATATAAGAATTTAAACGTGTGCTTAAGATTTGTAGCACAAGTTTGTTGCAAACTCTATTAGAAACTTGAATTCAAAACATAATTTCAGAAGCACCGTGAGACTGCGACCGCTACTATGAAATATCGATAAAACGATTGAAAATTCTTAACTCGATAGCTACCTGAGTGCGGTAAGTTTCAAACTTTACATAATAAAACTTGAAAGTTGAGAATATGTAAGTATTCAAACCACAGAAACATCTATATTTTATCGACGCCGACACCGGATAACCTGATGAGAAACATAATGAATATCCACACAAAATAACTTTTCGGAACGCATAAATTAAAGTTATCAAAATTCTTCTTACACCCACGATTATTACTATCTTCTAAACCAGACACAACATTTTCAGAACACGACATTTTTGAGGCACATATTGTATTTGTTAAATCTTTTACCCCATATGTAAACTGTCGATTCTGTGCAGAATTATGGTTGAAATGATTGCGGTCCCCTTAGTTTCAGACCATGCAAAGCCGATTCAGCGATAATGTACAGACTGCCTTAGGTGGTCGCCAATGCTAGTAAATCTACTGGAGTTGGTCCGCCACGGCCGCGGCTTATGAAGACAAATGTCCCAGTTAATGGACGAGGCAAATTATTCAAGAAAATGAGTTAGAAATATTCCGAGTTAAAGTAGCAGTAAATAAACACATTAGAGACTATTCGTTTGATGAAGAGTTATTTTTAAGGTCAAGATACTTATTTTGTTCTATATTATTGAACTCGGGATAAGTAAACAATAAAAAATTTGCTTTATAAAATGCATGATATCAATCATGTTCTTATTTATGAACTGAATGACTACGTTTACTTCTTAGGTACTCTTTGGACTCAGAGGGTAGAGAACTTTGGAGGGGGGGGGGGGGGGGGTCCACACGTCATGGCGAAGAACTTTAGTTCTGCGACTTTATAAATTTCTAAGTTCGATGCCTCGTAAACATTCAACATGAGGCGGCCCTATTACAGCTGTTTTTGTACTTTTAGTGTGAAATCTGGATAATATAACAGAACTGGCACCTATTGGTAAAGTGCCTATTATTGAGGTAGCTCAGTGAGTAAATGCTGCTTTTTTAATGAATACAATTAAAATGTAACATTATTTTATGTAATTTAAAGATTTATATTTGCTTGATTATGAGATGTAAATTATGAAAGACAAAAAAGTACTTTTGGTGATTTTCGTATTTGTCTAAATTAAACCACGTGCGTGTGCTGTAACAGCTGGATACGCAAATAGTAAACAAACACTAAGGTGGTCACAAACTTCTAAGATAATAATATAATTTTAGTTTTGTATGGGAACTTCAAATACGATGTATTCAACCCTTGCACACGTAAAACGTATAAACATGTTTGTTCGGAATAACACCCCCAACCAGACTTTTAGGGGTATTACGATACACGTTATATACATGATTAGACCGCTCTAATTGAGAACTTGAGACTAGTGTGAAGTCTATAAACAGTAAAATCGAAATTACAGTACAGCACGTCAAAATATCAACGCAATTAATAGTTAACCTTGTACAAGCATATTAACTCGAACTAGCATTTAGCACTAGATTCCTAGCACCCAAACTAGTTGAATAATTAAGTTTCGATCATTCCGGTGTGAATATAAACTAGTTCTGGCTTAATATTTAACTCGGCAACGTCATTAAAAGTACCGAGTTTAGACAAACCATATGGAAACTATGGTCTATCGGTCAGAGTTTTGCGCGCGGTTATATGCAAGACGGGCATGTTATGTTAGTTTAGCAAGGAAACTAATTATCAAAGTTTCAGATGCATTTGTGTGAACGACAATATTTTTGGAATAGCAACGAGAAGCTCAAATTGATTCTGGTTTCATCTCATAATACTACGAGGGAAGACAATGACCAAAATTAGCATTTATTACAAATTAAGAGTGTGATATAGCAAAACGGTCAAAGAATCAGAAAAAGAAATCATTAACATTAGCAATATCATTATTTAACATCAATTACTAATTTAACATACTATTGTTAAGTACGTCAGATACTTTGTAGAATGTATTATTAGTGCATTTGACATCATGAAGAAACCCGACAACACTTAATTCCATAATGATATGCATAGAATACTTCAGAATATGATATAAGATTAATACTAAAGTATAATATTATTAGCTATTATCATATTAACCACGGGGCAATTTAATCGCATAATGGCCTCATCTGTTATTTATTAGTCTAACATGCCTCAATAGTACACCTTCAATGGCCTAAATACTGATTTATTTATCGGGGCTGCGCGGGGCACATTACTCACAGACAATTTATACCAAGTGACAGAAGGAGAACTATGAAACTCCTTTTTTAAAACATTTAGAATTCATAGAAAGGAAAGTTGTTTCTAATGTAACTGTTCAAAACAGGCTGTAAAACACTTGAACACATAATAATAGTCTAGAAGATACTGCGTTCGTTACACTGTGAAATAAGGGTGGAGTTATAGGGGTGAGATGAGGGCAGGAACACTTTTACGATTCGGAAATCGTTAAAGTTGAAAACAATTCATCTATGTGGCATGTATTATTTTCCTGACCTGGTTGCGAAAATACACATGATATTAGATGGATTTTGTGTGTAAATATGGTGATAACAGAATGAATCTCTCTCATAATTAAATGATTTGATTCTTTGATTCTTTATACTTTGAGGTAGACAAAATTATAATAAATTACAATTGGTGGGTATTTTGACCTAATGTAAAAATAGTTTACTATAGGATAATAACATCCAAAATTTCCAGAGGACAAACAATCGTCACACAACCTTGGCTAAATAAATAAAGAAGGCAATTACAATGTTCATGATGATTGCAATAAGGTCCATTGTTACATCGCAAACTAGTAAGATTTACGTTAAGGGTTTTTTATATAGTAAATACAATATTCATAGTATTATCTAGATGACACAGCTACAAAATGAGCTGCATAATGGAGGAATCTACAGAATTAAAAGAGGACTAACGAACGGGCTGAATCACTTTCAAATATAAAATTATGATGAAAACAATCTGCTACAGACATCAAAGGCTCTAAGATCGGGATAACGGCAGGTCTCAGCTCGTAAAGCGTAGTACTATTATATATCTATGGTAAAGCTCCACTCAGCCCTAAGAAAATAAAGCGCTATGAACGTCGTAAACATGTCGTCAATATCTCTAGTTATTTCGATAGCGGTGCTGATGGACACTCAGCATTGTTTCAAGCAGGTATGGTTTGCCTTTAATCTCTGTTATAAACCGTTGAGATGTTATTTTTTATCCAAGGGATCTTGGTTACCACTACGTTAAACAATAACCCCCTTATTCATAATCATTTTTTAAACCAATTTTAGTTAAAATATGTTTTGCCTTGTTTTGACGTATGCCATTTTACATCAGAGAGAACAAGACAAAACATATTTTAACTAAAATAAATAGGTTTCAAAAATATTATGAATAAGGCCCTAAGAGTGCTGGTCACTAGCCTAGAACTAGTGACGCGACGAACTAAAGAATGTGTTCTTTTTTTTGTTTAAAATCGCGTTATCGTAAACAGTAACGATATTGATCAAATTCTCATTTTAGGGGGGTTTCAAGGTAAACATATCGTGCCAGGTTTTAAAAGCTGGGAAAATGCTATTTCTGAGAAATTCCGGCCACAAACTAAAAAAAAAAACAAAAAAACATGAAAACAAGAAAGCGAATTTATATTGCATTATGATTTAGTTCTGAGCCAAGTCTCTACATCATCGGGAAGTTAGTTTAAATTAAAATGCATTGCAAAATTCGTACGGAGCAAATAAACAGACAACAAAGCGTGTGGTAAACAGACAGACAAAACGTGAACATATGAACGTCCAACAATAAAACTAATCGAAATATCAGATGATTTAAATATTTCGATACATCATAAAGTTCAATTTAATTACAAAATCTCAGTGAAGAGGCATTGACGAACGATGCATATAAAGATGCGCGTCTAATGACAGGAGATTAAAGTTACGAAACAGCTCAAAGGAATCTATAGTTTATATATAAAATTATACAAACACTTCGGTAGTGAAGCTTGCGTAACTAAGATTGAGGGTAATCGTTCTGATGCTGAGGAATATGAATAGGACAGTTTCATGATAACTAATAAAAGCAGTAATATAAAAAGGTTTTTTTTTATGATACTTTTCATAGTAGATTAACTGTCTTCCTAATATAAACCAGACAAGATACTACCGATGTATTCAATTAATTTCCAACCATTGAACTGCACTATCTAATCCAATGCGGTGGTGAAAAACATTGCTTGCAAAGATAACAACGTCAATGAAATGGATAAAACTAAAAATCCCGTCACAAACTGCACAATGGCGCTAACTAAAAGACAATGAATGCCAGCAAATCTATTTTCGAGTCCTGATTCACAGACACAAAAAGTACAAGTCAGCGCCTGTAGACAAACGTCCATGCAAAAAACGTTAAGAAAGCGCTAAATAATGCATCCAAATGAAATAAGCGGTCAAGACCCAGCATCAACAGCAACACCAACCCCATACAACTTCTTAGCGGTTTCGCTAGTGCTCTACACACGTTCGGGTGCACGATTGCATAGAGCGTGAAAACTTACGAGTTCCCCACCCATGTCATCTCCATCATCAGCCGATAGAAGTAATTTCCATACTTTACTTAACGTTCGCATGGACGTTTGTCTATAGTCTACAGGCCCAGTTCGCAAAGGATGACAAAAAAAAAAAAACAAATCTAATTCGCCAAACTGACTCCGAAGCTCTGTCAGAGGCAGACCTATGCTCTGATTTCGATTCGATGCCGTGCCACCCAACTATCGCCATTCGAGAACTACATTCGATGGTAAAAGAAGAATTACGGAGGAAAATGGGAATTTATTTGTGTTTCCGATGCCATTGTTTTCGTCTATTACTTATGCCTGGCAGAGACCGCTGTTGCGAAAACGCCGTCCACTGATAATATTTATCAAACATCATTTAAAAAAATATTTTTTTGTGTGTACTGTGTAATTTTTGTCTGTGTCTCGTGTTCTGCAAAATTGTAATAAAATTTACACAAATAAATGTTTTTTAGGGTACCGTACCTCAAAAGATACCAAGGAAACCATTATAGGAACCACCCCTTTCGTGTCTGTCCGTGTTTTTGTATCTGAACATACAAAAAGACAGACAAACAGACACGAGTGTGGTAATCAATAACATGTTATATATATCTATGTGTAACGAAACTTGAAATAGTTTGGATGGACCTGCTGAATGATTAAAAAAAGTGATAATAAAAGTCTGAAAAAATATGTTTTAAAATTTATGAAACTTTCAGCCAAAAACATCAGAAATTATGGTTGATTAATTAAGGTATACAGTCCAATGCACACATATAATCGTTATCGTTATTATTGAAAGCTGATATTTAGAAAACGGTCGTTATCGCGCCGCATAAAATGTGAGGTTCTAATCTACACAACCTCGTCGAGATTTTTCGCTTTTTGCTTTTCGCCGGGACTCGGGACTTAGGTAGCTAGGTAAACGCAGGTGAGGCGTATTCCCAGAGTCGGGTACAAAACGGCAATGAATTAACGAGGCCCGTTAAAATTCAGTGCAGATCATTTAATGGTTGGTTTGGAAGTTTTCGTATTCATTCCACCTCCCCATTTTAAAACGAAAGAATTACGACTAAAAGCTTTCATAGATATCTTGTGCTTACGTGGATGATACCTTAAAAGGTGCAAATGATACAGTTCAATATTCAGATTATTTTAAAGATACCAACTATGACACTAAGGCAGACAGCACTAACTAGTCTAGTTAATATTATATAGCAACAAAGAGAAAGTATACATATCACTATGTTAACAGTGAACTAAGAAAAATTAACCGAGCGAGAACAAGTGTTGTTTAATGATAATTCAACTCTAATAGAAGAGTGACTTAAACCAGAGCTTATACCAAGCAGTGGAAATTACATTGAAATAATTCTAGTTACGGCCGCTTTGTTTGTATTTATTACAAGCGATCAACAGCAAATGCGTTTTCGGGAAAAAATAAGTACTCTACGCAGTTTTTTTTTGTGCGTGTGGAGAATGATTGTCATTGAATGGTGGTCATACCGCCAGGATAATCATTCTCCACTACAATCCGTTTAGTACAACTCACGCTGTAACGAACAGATAAAATAACCTACACAAGCTGGCGTCACAAGAATATAACTATGTTTTAAATAATTTACTAAAAACCCTACGTGTTGGAAATTCAAATATTAGTTTGTTCAAATAAACGAGCAAACTTCAAACATTAATTCGTTGTCCCTCAACTGCTTTTAGTTTACCTTTAAGGAATTTTTAGTTATTTAAACGTTTTTACTTCTTTCAATACAGTGAAAATCATTATTCAGTTAGCAAGCGTAAATATTTTCACGGCGGGCTCTTGTTTTATATGTTTTGTGATTGTGCGTCGCTAGTCTGCCATGCACACGACTGTACATTTTTTTTCGCAATTTATTTATTCGCGTCGCCGACAGGTGGCTCTGCCGGTGCAAGCGATCTGTGCCCGCGATACGTGTAAACTGGCTCTTAATATTTCATTCCACATTTTATTTGGGTGCAGTCAACCTTAACGCACGACCGAAATGGTTTTTCAAATATTGTTTTTCGACTAACTTTTCGAATTGCGGGCCATTCAGATTGTTTATGTGAAATACGGGCCACGTCCACGGCCCGTGCCTGCACATTTCGTCTTTGGAGAGCTGTTATTTTTGATAATGGCATAGGTTTTTAAACAATTCATCATCTCAATCATATCACAGCAAAACATGAACTCAAGCTTGTTTCCCGGAGGGGTAGTTAGAGACCACAGAGTTCCACTTGCTACGTGGAACTCCGTATTATTTATTATATAAATATTCATGAGACTAGAACTTGTTTGCAAAACCAAAACTGAAACATGAAATCTATAAGTAGTTAGCGTCCTTTATAAAGGCGGGCGTTTAAAAGTTCACTTTTTCTGCAGACCTTTTCATTGGTCAGTGAGTGAGTCGGTCGAGTTACGAACCAATTAGTGGCTCTCTAGACTGAAGTGAGTTTTTATCGTGTATAGTTGCGAGCGCGGAGCTACATTTCAGTACAGAATAAATATAGTTTAACGCCTAGAAGTCTCACTCCTGCGTCACGTTAATTACTATGAAATGCAATGACACTCTTCTGTCACAGTTCCATTTGACCAAATTGTATGAATCCCACAGTAGGACACCCAAATATTTAGATTGTTGCCTTCAGCTTTTCTCCACCTTAGTTCCCACATTGCTGAGGATCTCTCAACCTAACCATATTGAATCTAAACTGAGCGTGATAAAGCTCATTTTAAACTGCAAGCTTATTAGGAGTGAAAAACGCATGATTTCAGCCCGAAGGGTCGTTTGAGCGGATCTACAGGGTTATCGCCTTATAAAACAACCTCTCTCCTGTTTCAGTGCGAATATTCACACTGGATATAAACTTGAATACAAATGGCTTATTTTAAACATAGATCATAATATAGCAGGATATTTACATATTCTTATATTCTCACGATTTCAAGGACGTAATGTTATGGATGATGAAACTAATTGATAGTACTTACCTACACAATCAAAGACAATTTACTTTTTAATATAAAAGATACTGAAGATATTTAATTGTTAACGGTGCAGATAAAGCACAATCACAGATATGAATATTAATAATACGAACAATCTAAATTTTCTACAGCATCACAAAATATTACTAAAGGAAGTTACGTAAAGAAGTAAACAGGAAAATGTTACAATGAATCACAATGGTTTATAGTTTAAATAGAACCAAGATATACTAATAACCAACGAGTAGGTGCATGTCACTCGTAAAGTTCTTTTCAAGGTTTTCACGTTCACTGCTGGAAACACAACGTCTGTGTTTTTCGTTTTTAGTGATAGCATTTAATTTTCTAATCTGTGACTATTTTCTTCGTGCGAATTTTCCCCTTCAACAGGGCATCGATGCGCAGACGGTTGTGTTTTACGCGGCCCTAATAAAGAGCAGTTCACATACTTCGTCAATGTTTAAATAAACAAAAAACATATTTACACGCGAAATCGCGGACAGTTTGCAGTGAAAGAAAATGTCTAGAGCAATGACTTACCGGCTTTAGGAAGAGTTGATTTGAGATCGTTACTGCTTAGTTGTGGGTTTTCCTGCACCTGTGGAATAAAATCTTTATAAGTAAGCAAATAATATAGGATTAAGGATATAATTTAGTTCCACTTTCATTTTAGGTCCTAACTCCTAAGAGCTAATAGACTTAGGAATGCATCTGTCTATCGGGCACGAGCTTTTTAGAGTTCCTTAGCGAGTGTTGGTAATCATTTTGACAATGGTATGTACTTAATCACACACCAGTAAACCCCTGTTTTGCTTGGTGCTTGGTGTTGAAAATCCATCATTTGTATGTGTGCTGACTGCTGACATGTACTTACATAAAACTCGAAACAAACGTTCACACACGTCGAAATCACGCAATCTACATGTGATTTGATTACAGTTGCATAATATGCTATATAATGGAAATTTTTAAGTTATGCTTAGCGTGGATTTATAACTTCCCAAAGAACATTAAATATTACTAATAACGTACAGAAGTTTAACTCTGACGACATTAACAGCCGTGTCCTAGAACCTTACTTGCCTTCACTTGAGAATCTCTTGTCCCAGTAAATGCAGCAGTTGCCAATTCATAGTCTCATGTTAAAATTGAATGTCAAGGACAGCACTACGATTGGACAATTACTTTGACAATTATTGTTTTTTACTTTTTTTCAAAGTTCAAGTAAGATTCAAGAATACGGCCGTAAAACAGAACACTATTATGTTTGAATCTGTGACATGTACTAGTTAGCTATGTTATGCTCGTGACTATTACAATATTCATTAAAATATCAGGCTTCGTTTATTTTATCTAAAAAATCTAAAGAAATGTGATTGGGCTAAACAAATAATAGCTGTGTCTTGTTCTATCTTAGAATCAGTAATGTAAACCTTTTGGCTCTCACTGTGACGTCATAAGACAATACAATTGTGTTTTTTTTAATGAACTTTATCGTGTTTGATTTGTGATTTATTACAGCTTTTCCATTCATTCATTCACTGTTTTGGAGTGACAAAAGCCCTTCCAAGAGCAAAACTTATTCAAATAACAGGTATATTTTCTCACGACCGTCACTCACCCATACATCAATGTGCCGTGGTCGACTTTGCGTGTTTATTTTTTTTTATTTTTTTTCTTAGATATTGTACAAAGAACACACACATATACTGTACATTATATTTGTGTCTAATTTGATGTAAAAATCTAATTTTACACTTTGATAGTTTTGCTATACTGTGTGTAGGGCAAAGACAGAGAGTAAATCAGCTATCATATACATTCACAATGAATATTTTAAGAGTTAAGGTTGCGTAATTAATTACGGCTTAGTGTTTTATACCGGATGGTGTATGTCTGTATGCCCGTACACAGAACACAATTATTTTACTATATTTAGTGGTTAGGTAATGTATACACGTACAAGTGTTTTTATTATAAACTCTGCTCCATTTAGCATCTCAACGTAAAATTGTATAATCAAGCATTAAAATACGTTTTTCATGCTTTTATACCATTACCACATGATACATAATTAGTTTTTACGGCCTTTAAACAGTAGTTAATGATAACTCTGTTTCATATATATTCTCTGTATATTGTAGTTACCTCGTTATGTTAGCCATAAGTAGATCATCAAACGCTTTAATATCCCACACATAATGTCTTTTTAAGCAAATATTTAGATAATAACAATATTATTAATAACTGTGTTAG
Organism: Epirrita christyi; assembly: GCA_951392215.1. Classification (NCBI taxonomy): domain Eukaryota; kingdom Metazoa; phylum Arthropoda; class Insecta; order Lepidoptera; family Geometridae; genus Epirrita; species Epirrita christyi. The sequence continues at coordinate 9,143,092 of OX595848.1, read as the reverse complement.
TGTATGTCTGTGGAGAACATTAGCAATAACTCCCACCCACAACACCGGGTATCCTAGTGTGGGGGCTAGTAAACCACTTTGCTTATATACCACCTATTTATTATCTGGGTTAAATTTATTGTTTAGTTTAAGTAGTTAATAAGTAAACACTGTAGCATCATTATATTTTTTACAAATAAATAAACTGTGCCGTGGTGTCCGGTCTGAGAATACACCCCTCCGTCTCCTTCCGTGGATATCTTCACTAGGGGATGGGCAGCAGCATCCACCTGAGTACACAGCACCAATACTGCTATCACCAATCCGCCTGCTAAGCATGGTGATTATGGCAAATCCACCTTCAATGGGGGAGGCCTCGTTCAACAGTGGACGCCTAACAGTTTTGTCGGCTTTTACGACATCCATGGGAGGAGATGGAGTGGTCTATTCTTAGGCCGGACGCACCACGGCACCTAAATTTAAATAGTTCCAACATAATTTTGCTGCTTGCATTTCTATAGTTGCGATATCCAACACACAACTCAAGTTACCAACGATTAGTTAGTGTAATTATTATTAGTTACGTCTAAGTTTTACGTCGATAAAACAGACGATGCCAGAGATTAAAACGAATTTACATGCCTTAATGAAAATGGTATTTTCTTACCTTATTAGTGAATGGATTAAAAATAAATTTGTTATCTGATTCTTTTCTTGGAGTTGCCGCAATGACTGACAACGGCGTTGGAAGCGACTTCATCTCCTGTGAAAAAAAAAATACTATTAGTATTTTGTCTATACCCGGACTTGTTGCGTTACTCGGACTTGTTGAGCAATTTTCGTTGGTATAAGATTTGTCCTGGCTGCTGGCTTATTTAGGTGTGTGTTATTACTGGAAGAAAGCGTTAACTGAGTTGGTCGTAGAAAGCAATGGTGGCGATGAGCTCACCACTTGTCATGTCTTTTTTCCTGCGACTGTGCAAACCCCATCTGCCCACGCCTTAGGGGGAAAAGGCGTGAGTTTATGTATGTATGTATGCATAAATAAAATAATGTCAATTAACTTTGTTTTTAATTTATTTAAAACATACCTTTAAAATACTTTCTATTGGCGGTTTACTGCTTTCAGTGGCATTCTGTAACAATAAAATATTATATAATCATTAGACACCAAAACACCACTGTCCTTTTAAAAAGGACACTTATCAAAACGCGTTATTGAATTAGAAGATCTAGGTCATACCTAAAGTGGTCTAAAGTGAAGGTAAGTAGCAATATTTTCTACCCTCGTATATTTGTTAACATAATAGTTGAGATAGCAAAATAGGTAGCTTCTCTATTTCTTTGCTCGTAACAATATTTTCTTTGAAGATACTAAATTGAAGCGTCATATTCATACAAGTTCACTATATCAAACATTCTAATATGTAATATCATAAGAGATAACTACAAAAGGAATGAAAAAGTTAATATCTTTGTGTAAAAGAAATATTACGCGAGTATTGGATGTGTTTACGATTTTACTATAGAGCTTGCTATTGTATTCTTCAATCAATGAATGCTTACATAGAAATGATGATACAAGGAAGTTTTATTGAAGAGAATATCTGAATAAACTAAGCATTATGCTAGCTAGTGTAATTCATTTCCTTGTGCTGCAAATAATTTCCTGTGAAGATGTTTATAAAAAGTTATTTACTTTCACGTTCTTTAAAACTAAATAACTGTTTGAAAGCTTGGAAAAGTTATTAAGGTTCAGTACGCTAGCGAGGAGATTTCATTTGGAAGCAACACACAACACAACACAAAGGTGCAATCGTAAGCGCCAAATCAAAATATGGTTTTTAAATAAAAACGTCACAACACAACAATGCAACAATGCACAAAATGTACTTTTTAGAATTCTGGGCCCATACAGAGCTATGTGCTTTTTACAACGTTAATAATTTCCATGTCATCCATTCGTGAGAAAACGTACCACTTAATTTCTTATGGAAGGTTGGAGAAACTGACAACGTCAATAAACCTAATAATTGGTGCCTCGTGTCATGACCGAGCTTTGAATGAATAAATGATTGTAGTAGATAAAATACTTCAGCAGGTAAGTACATTGAAATAAAAGCTGATAGGAAAACAGATCCTACCTTTTCCAAGTAGATCTCTCAATTTTAATGAATGTTGACGACTAAGGCAAGGAATTTATCATTATCAATACCTAATGGTCCCTATTTATCCAATTTCAAAGTGAAACATCGAATTCGCTTAGTTCGTTTGTTGTGCTCAGGATTCGCAGCAATGACACAGAATACATAATTTTATCGGATAAGAGGAACCGATGATGTTTATCTGCTGGTTCCCGTTACCGATGTCGCAGTCCAAGATTTAAAATATCGTCATCATAAAGCCTTTTAACGTTCTCACTGTTGGCACACTTCATCAGAATGCTTGGCGCAGTCGGATTAAGATTTCAATTTGGTTTAGAAGACGTCGCATTCCTAAAAATTTCCGCACGATGTTTTCCTTCGCCACGCTGTTTTGTGTACCTACATAGATAATGCGTACATACTTTTAGGGCGGAAACACCTATTCCTTCTGCCCGTTACCCGAATTCGAAAGCACAACCTTACGATCAGAAGGCGGGCTACAACCCAACGGCTCTCTAGAGAGATTATACCGTCAACCTTGGTTTATCCTGCTGCGAACAGGAAGTGTTTTTATCGGAATTTAATTGGTTCACCTAGAATGTAATTGATATGACGTTACATGCAGCGTTTACTGCGTCGAATTTACTTTTCTTTTATAACTAGGATCAGCCCGCTGCTCCCGTACCGAGATAAAAAGCTCATGTTAATATATGAGCTTCTAATAAATCATCTCATAATCTACATACTTACCTTTATCAAAATGTTAACGAAATTGTGTCAGCCATTTCGCCGTGATTGAGTAACAAACAAACATCCATACATCCAAACTTTCGCATTTATAATATTAGTAGGATATTACCATATGGTAATAATTTTCCTATAACGTTCAATCTAAATACCCACACATAAATAACACAACGCACAGTTAAAAAACTCTATTGATTTTTTGTGAAGAAGCACACATTTTTTTATATTACTTATCAGGTCGACATTATTAAAAATTCTTCACTCATCGGACGTTTCCTAGAGCGAAGCAAATTCTCAAATATGACTGCTCTAGAACGGTCACGTTTTACTTTGACGACATTCACACTTCGACAGCAACCTCCAGCTGAACTTTAGTCATCGCCCACACGGGTTCATTCATAGTACTTTTATACCATGGTTCGTAGCATTTGTAGCTCGGAAGCTTTACAAATAGGTAGGCGTTTCGTGTATTTAATAGATTTATAGTAAAAAAAAACATCATCATTACCCTATAGAAGTCTACTGCGGGCATAGGCCTCCCCCATAGAATGCCACAACAAACGGTCTCGAGCCGTCTCCATCAACCGAAGTCCAGCTACCTTTAAAATGTCGTTGGTCCATTGAGAGGGGGACATAGTTTCTTAACAGCGTCGTCCGGTTCGTGATCGCCACTCGAGAATCTTTCGTCCGAAACGGTTGTCAGTTCTGCGAGCTAAGAATAGCTTGGCAGCAGCACCCACTTAAGTACATAACAGCAATATTGCGATCGCCAATCCGCCTGTAATGTGTGGTGATTATGGCAAACCCCATAATACGTTCTATGGGGGAGGCCTATGCCCCTGCAATGGACTTCTACTGGCTGATGATGATGGTAATAAATTGAGCTACCTTTGCCCTTTTTGCTACAATCGATAACGAAGATGAAGCTTGCAATGTCTTTGTCAAATTGTGGCTTTGGATTCTCACGTCACGAGTCACGTAATACTTAGGACTACAGTGAACAACACGAATACTAGGATGACATAAACAATCGACAAGGTGTCTACAAGCAATGTCACTGTCAACGACTTCGAAGCGATTCTTCTTCCACTTGCAGTGGGCTGAATTACCAGCTGAACTTTAGCCTTCGCCCACACGCACTATTAGCTCGGAAGCTTTACATTACACCAACAAGTGGGCGTTTCTAATAATGAGTGAAAAGGATCTGTTCAACGTGGGTGGGCTTTCGCATAGCGTATTATGTGGTCGTTAAATTAAGGGTAATGAGTCTTCAATGAATTGGATGCCAATGGAGATTATTTTGTAAGGAATTCTGATACAAACATTAGTTACTAATTTGAACTGTGTTATAACACATTTAATAAATAACACCCAACTGTCGTGGACCCATTGTAGGATTCCCCGTGTCATGCTCCTGAGTATCAGAAACTATCTAGAAGCCGAGGATACTGCTGATCGCTGTTCGTGACATTGGCCAGCCTGGTGCGAACACCGAAAATCTTTATCAGTAAATTAGAATTAGAATTAGTATTAGAATTATTTATTTCAGACATACAGAAAGCTAACAGTATAAACAAAAATGCTAACCATCTTAAAACCATGCCAAATAAACTTTATTGTCTGTTCGTATTGTTTCATTGCACATAGTCAAAAGTTCTATCATTTTATGGTAATAAAAAGTAAGTACCCCCTAGCTAGAAATAAACCGATCAAAAGAAGTTAAGTTATTAAAAGACTAAGAGAGTCGTGTCCTTAATAAAAATATCATCAAAGTACGAAAATAATCATTATACACTGACTTGCTGGCAGACTATCAAAGCACAGCCTAAACCGTACTTTCAGAGACATGCAATTTGGAGGGTACATTTCTATAGTGGCCTAGGTGTGCATTAAGGAAGGAATTTCCGAAATTCACCCACATTAGCTGGCAGTGGACCGTATTCGGGCTAATATTATGATGGAATACCAGGATCTTAAAGGCTAATAGTAAAACGAGAGATGGTAATCTGACTCACCTGAGCTTGGAAGCCGTTTGGTATCCGCAGTGGAGGCGGTCGGTGCGCGGGCGCACTCGTAGAATTGGCACCATCGCTCTGGTTAAACACCATTCATTTTAATATTAATAATTATTAACCGTTTCATGCGTTTTGTGAAGGCCTTATTCGAAGACTCTGCAACTCTACTCATTGTCATGTAAATTAAAATCATTTTTCAACAAGTTCTACGGTCTGTAAGACTACAATTTTACAAAATTAAAACTTGAGGAAGGGTATGAGAATGCAGACTGTAGATTTGTCGAATTTTTCTACGTATGGGCCTCGGACAATTCTCTTGAAACGTTTCCTCATGATGTTTACAGATCGCTGTGACCAAATGTTTTAGGCGACTTGCGCCAATAGCTTTACTTATAAAAACTATTAACATTCTCGATTACTCGCTCAGGAATTTAATCAAAGTACCACGAAACGAATTTCAGCTGAATGAATAATTTACAAGCATAAACTAGTTCAGTGTGGCTGCGACGCGACATACATTCTGGAGTGACTCGTAAAAAGGTCGATCACGAGTTTGCTAATCTCATACGAAGAAAAAAGAAAGACAAAGTCGTTGTGAGCAAATGCGGCGGTATTAGTGAGGCCTCTTCTCAATCCACGTGTGCTTGAAACGGTGCTAGATACGTAAGGCTCATGACAGTGTGCCAGGGAATAATTTTGCCAGCATTAAACCACAATGACCTCATTACCTAACTGCCTATATGATTACTATTAAGAATATTAAGTTGACACGAATTCATTTTATTGTAGGTTACAATATAATGCGTGCCTCGCGGTTTCATTCGCTTTATTATTACCGTTGTCTTTCTGTGGTTTGAAGCGCGATCATTTAATATTACTATCTTCCACAAAATAAGTGGTTTGGTTGAGTTTCATCCCTGTTCAAGTTATTTTCCACCGTTCAAGTAACCCCCACGTGAATGTAACTCCTGCGTTCAAGATACTCGCCCGATTAAGTAATTCGTTCGTTCAAGTAACTAACCCGTTAAAGTAGCTCCCCTGTGCAAGTAACACGACCTTTCTAGCAACTCTTCCGTTCAAGTAACTTGATCGTATAGGTAACTCGCCAGTAAAAAAGAGCGGCCGCCTTCCTATGGCCAAATCGTTTATCTATTGCGTGCCTCACTTTTAGCGCGGAACGTTCCATCTTTCTTTTTTTCTTCGTCTACGTTGTTAACTAACACAGCCCTCAACTCCTTAGTACAGAGGCCTTACCATGAGCTCTTATAGCGATTAAGTTCAAAAACTATTCAGTACAAAATATCGGTTCGTCGTTGACATCCGTCATCATTGAATAACTTTAATCGCAGAAGTCCTTCTGCTACTGTGCCTTTAAATATAGCTGCGGACATCACAGAACCGATATTTTGTACTGAATAGTTTTTGAACTAAAACTGAACTGACGCTCTTATAGCGAAGAGGTTATGGTAAGGCCTCAGGACGCATTAATTAACTTTTATTTGTCACTAGTTGAGCAAGAACAATAAAATATAAAACATCAATATTTGCATAAAACCATAACTCGGAAAGAACTTTTCATAGCGTCAGCTAAGCGTGTTACAGCAACCGAGCTATTTCTGAAGACTTCGCCGCAGTCGCATAAGGCTCTAATTGAGAGTTTAAAAAATTCCGTGTATACATAACGTGGCCGAAGTCAATATCGGTGGTAACATGCATGTAACAATAAACAGCATTGTGTGCCGATAAGCGCGTATTTGTAACGAAATTTTCTAAATTTCACACTAAGTGTACCAGTTGTGGCGGGCTAACGCACTTTGCATGCAAGCCACGTGTCAGTTATTATTCATCAGCCATTCAACGTCGAAATGAGAGCAAACATATTCGCCCAATTTCTTACCTTGTTCAAAGCGTAGGGTCGGTGGTGAACGCGGCCGTTCTGAGGGGCGTGCGCCGGCTTCTTGAACTCGCTTTCGCGCCGAGACTCGCGAGCTGCGGACAAAGAAATCTCCATCAATTACTGATCTTGCAAAACTAGTGTGACACCTGTTAAACTCGCACACGACCGTAAAATTTGTACTGATGAGCGAGTGCACGCGACATCGCTCTAGTTGGCCTGCCCGTGGTCTACCACGCACGACGACACATGCAAAAAAAAACACATAATACAAAATGTGATTTTTTAGCACGCGTCGCCGCGCACCCGTCTGTCGCTTTGCGGTCTCGTACCTGGGAGGTCTTCATAATAAATTCGGTGTCAATGTTTAACAGCCGAAATTTTTATGGATTAATAAAGGAGCTGGTTCACCATAGCGGGGCTGAGTCTCGAAATCATAAGCCACTTGAACTCCCGTATAACTAAAAGAGGTAGGAGGGAGGGCACCCGCCACCCCGCGGCCCGTGACGCCCCCCGGGACCCTCGTGAGGGGAATCTCGGCTAGGTGTTTAGCTGGTTTATGGAGATTGCGATCAGGACAAAGGAGTCCAAGTTACGACGCCTAGATTGCGAGCTGATCCATATAGTCCCCTCTAAATAGATAGCCGGCCTCCTTTTTTCTATAAAGAAAGTTGAAATGAGTTTACTTTGTGATAACTATTACGGTTGTAATATTTTTAAAAACAAAGCGGTGTTATTGTTAGTTTCATTGTTAAGCCCTTTGCATGAGTCAGAATAGAAATTAAACACCTGCGAATAATGGATAAGGACCATATTGAGTTACAACTGAAGTAAACAAAGGATTTAATCGAAAGCAAACTGTTGAGAAACTATAACACACTAGCATTTGCTTGCGGCTTCGCCCGCGGCAGAACCTTTTTAACCGACTTCACAAAAAGGAGGAGGTTCCCAAATGTTTTTTTTTTTTTTTTTTTAATGTTTGTTGCCTCGTATCTCCGGCGTTTATGAACCGATTTGGAAAATTATTTTTTTATTTGAATAGATGTACTTCCAGATTGGTCTCATTTTTTTCAGAATCCAGTTCTGATGGTTGAATTAATGAGGAATTGAGGGAACTCCTCAAATATTGTAGGCATACATATGGCGATTTTGATATTTTCAGCAACAAACCAAGCATTTGCATTCAGAAAGTATCTTAAACCTTTCACCACTATGGTTCTGTTATCATTTTTTTTCATTCAAATATTTAGTCAAATACTATGGCGGAAGTCGGTTTTTTAAATGAAAAGTTATTTACAAATTATAGCCTATATATTATTCTGATGTAAGTATAAGCTATAATAGTAAAGATTCATCATTCCGGAGGAAATTCAATCCATTCAGTAGTCTATGCATGAAAGAGTAACAAATCACAAACCTTTACATTTACAATATTATTAGGATTTTTACCAACCGAGAAAAAGACCAAAAACGTTTGAATGGGTACTAAATAACTCAGAGCGATTCTGATAACTGCCTCAAACGGTAAAACCGATTCGATAGAGCCCCGAGGGACAAATGTTCAGGTAGTCTTCAATGTATGAAACGTGTGGTCTCCGACACTCCTGAGAAGGAATCTCCGTCGAGCAAAAAAAGGGATCGTTTGATACCTTCAAGACAACCTTGATTGGTATTTTATTTTACAACTGGTTCTGATGTTAACAGAAATGTAAAATAAATTTATTAGCACTTTGAAATTAATATATTTTTATCGACCTTTAACAAAAGTGAAAAGGAAAATGCAATCTGAAATAACACGGTTAATTTTAAACGAACTGAAAATTTTTATCGCTTGCATTTTATTGGCTTTCCATCCAGCATAGTTATTATATCCAGCATCGACCAGCAAATAAGATAGATATATTAATACTTTATTATACACCAGGATTAGGACACACGATAGAGCAAGGCAAAAATTTAAATATTACAACAAAAACTAACAACAACATAACCATAACTAACATAACACGCAAAAGTCACACACATAGTTCTGATCCCAGCCTAGGATTCCCTGTGTCGCGGGTATCAAAGGAACTACGAGTACCGTCGTACCACAAGACACAGACCCGAAATATTTACAGATCTTGCATGATCTGCATTTGATGCGCGGGAATCGAACTCGCAACCCTTGCGTCTCAGCCGGCTACTCGTCTGCCACGACACGGAGGTCAACGAGGTGGTGGTAACGACAGCACTAAAACGACGAACTTTAACTTAACTATTTTTGAGAACAAGTCCACTCAACCCATATTTTTAACCGACTCACAAATAAGGAGGTGAGGAATTCGGTTGTATTTTTTGTTATTTTTTTATGTTTGTTACCTCATATCTCCGTCGTTTATAAACCGATTTGGAAAATTCTTTTTCATTTGAATAGATATACTTCCAGATTGGTCCCATTTTTCAGAATCCAGTTCTGATGATAGAATCCAAGAGGAATTGAGGGAACTCCTCATATATTGTAGACATACATATGGCGATTTTGATATTTTCAGCAACAAACCAAGCATTTGCATTCAGAAGTTATGTCTATGGTTCTTTCATAATTTTTTTTTCCATTTCGATATTTAGTCGAATACTATGGCGGAAGTCGGTTTTTTAAATGAAAAGTTATGTCTTATTTAACTAACGTTGTTCTGGGGGAGATAGATACCTGGATGAATATTATGCAATAGAACAAATAGCAATAGCACAGCTTAGCTCCAGCAGTGGACAACTATTTGAACTGTCAATGAGAACGATGATGATGAACGTTGTTCTACACATACTCATCATCATCATCAGCCTGTATAAGTCTAATAATGGAATAGGCTTCCCCCATAGAATCCTACGAAGAATGACCTCGGGCCGCATTCATCCACAGAGTTCCTGCCACTTTTAAAATGTCTTTGGTCCATCGTTCTTCTCCCTTATGATAACTACTGCTACTGGTGGCCAGATACTGGGGGGATTCTTCACAATTTTTCCCACGATTTATCCTCAATTGCCTGTATATCGTTATTCGTACGTTGCCCATCAAATTATTCAATACAAAATCACGAGCACGGATTATCGCTACGCCTACTTCTAGCCGGTGTAATATCTCTCACAATCATAACTTCATTACACGCGATTGCCAATACAAACCGCATTAAATATTCCATCTCTTACTAAAGTACCAGTACCGCCACGGTGCGAAAGGAACAGCTGGTTCACTAGCATACAACATAACAACAACACCCACAACAGTCACATACATATTCGTGATCCCACACTAGAATTCCCTGTATCGTGGGTATAAGGAAATACGAGTACCATGGTACAACAACACCCAGACCCGGAAAAAAATATTTAAGTATAGATCATGCAAACATTTGTCCCGCAGCGGGATCGAACCCGCACCTCTTGCATCTCAGCCGGCTCAACCCACCACGCCACGGAGGTCAGGAAAACACGTAACCGGCATAAGTACCCAATATGCATGAAAAAGTCTGCTTGCGAGGCGCATGAATATTTTCATGGACCGGTTCTTTTAATCAACGGTAACAATCGCCTTTTTTAGGGTCAACATACACTATAAAGAGTGACCAAGACACAATCAGTGACTTAAGAAGACAAGAAAAAGGCATACATACGTTGGGTATCAGTAGAGTAAATACCATGCACTTGAGCCCCTTCACAAAACTTTGCCCACCACGATTGTATTTGTATGGCGTGACCCAGCTATAAAACACTTTTGCTGTGGCAGGCAGCCTGCATTCAATTACCTCGACGCACGTATACAATAGTGAGCTAAGTACATGTACGTTATAATTTTCTGTGGTGGGTTGCGATTGAATTTACTATTTTCCCATTATCTGTCTTATAAAGGTAGGTAGCCAGTAGAGACTGGTCACATGAACTTCCCGTCATACTATCTTAGAGCATTCTAAGCATACTATAGATAGCATATTCTTTGAAGGATTATGTAGCGTAAACCACCTAAGATAATAATTACTACTTTGACCTCGTGCAACAACAACCGCATCCATTGACGCGTTTGTGACGTCAATCCAATAATGAGACATAACCTAACGATAATTAATTTTTGGAAAAAACATAAACCGACTTCAAGCCTGTGCCTATAATGTAGGTAATTCATATTTGAATAAACGCTATCCATCGGCGGGTAGGTATTTAAGTATTTCTATAACGCCATCTGTCGACGTCCAGCAGTATCATCTAGCGCTGACAGAACCAAGAATGGCACAGTAAAATATTTGGGTTTTTCTATGGGAATCACAAAAAACCAAATTTTTCAAAAAGTGCTGAATCAATTTAGATAAAATTTATATGGGACCACCTCTGAAGAATAACCTACCAAACAAAAAAAGAATCATCAAAATCAATGCAAAATTGAAGGAGTAATCGCGTAACATACATAAAAAAAACGTATGGGTCGAATTGAGAACCTCCTCCTTTTTTTTTGAAGTCGGTTAAAAAAAATACGATCAAACAAGAGTCAAAGTCAGAACTTCATTTAAGATACTTTGCGTCGGATTGATGATCGCAGTATTTATGTTGAGTACTCAGGTTATTTATTTATTCATCTTTAAGTTGTTTACATATTGACAAAGTACCATAAATCCCAGCAAGGTTTGCCTTGGTACTTAGAGACCCAATAGCTGGTACACAGTCGCACAGCATTAAAAAAAAATGTTAGATATATATTATTATTTTAACACAACAAAATGACTATGTATCTAAACATAGACAAGCGTGGTGATTGATTATGGAAATTCCCTCATTGTATTTCATGGGGAGGCTTCGTCCAGCAGTGATAATGCTAAACTCAATCCTATAATTTAACAATTGCGATCCGAAACAAACAAATATATGAACCCTGTATTATTCAAAAGGTAAGTATAATAAATTAAAGCACTATCATCTTTGAATCGACCTTAAACTACGAGAATTTAATAAAATACCTAACTCGAGATATCTAAAATATGCTAATAGCTTTTATCAAATCCACGAATAAAGTGTGCGACAAGGCCACAATACCGTAGTCACGCACGACCGACGCGGCTGCCGCGCAATGTGGCAAAATGGCAAAAGGCCGGGGCTGTGTGTGACCATAGACTAACCAGTCTTCAAGAGAACAGTCGGTTATCTCTGAGAGTCTAAAGGTGATATCAGACGGGTCATTTTTCGTTCATTTTCGCAAAAAAAAACACGTTTGTTGTATGAGAGCCCCCTTAAATATTTATTTTATTCTATTTTTATTATTTGTTGTTATAGCGGCAACATAAATACATCATCTATCATGGTTCATGAGATACACCCTGGTGACAGACGGACGGACGGACGAACGGACAGCGGAGCCTTAGTAATAGGGTCCGTTTTACCCTTTGGGTTCGAAACTCCAAAAATGGAACCCCTAAGGCTTAGGACTCGATGGGCAGAGCTGGTACAATTTTCCCGCTACTACGGCGAAGGCGGCGGGAAGGGATATAGATAATGCGTGTTAAATTGAACTCTGGTCGTGCGTGGTTAGAAGTGACCTGGCTGCTGTCAGTGCTAGGCACTGTCTATAATTATACATAGACAGACACGCCACTAATCGGACACGCGCTTTCACATCCGTTCAAAATCGATGGCCCGTTACAGAATTGTCGCTTTTGTTATAAAACTTATGCGATTATTCAAATCTATATTGAAGCGAACCGTTTCAAAGTAAAAGATTCGATTAAGATATTATGTCCGAAAGTCGAGACAACAAGATTAAGTATCCTAATTAAAGGGGGGTTAACAGCATCGCTACGCATCCTCGCACCGCTCATCTACCTCGCACATCCTTGGTGGAAACGCACATTAAAACAACTCAACGGCGACTCGACTCTATGCCAAATATTGAAATTTAAGCCCTGTGTCATATGTTTAATTTCAAAAAATGATATTAAAGTAGTGTACGACGAGTGGCCTACGCATCGTACACTAAAGGTCGTCTACTCATCGAGAGTATGAGTAGAGTTGCTGCCGCGTTGGCGTGGAGTTGTTATAATGTGCGAAGACCTTTACGCTTCACGATAATCAGCCTCTGCTATGGCGACTGGATATTATGCACGTTTGATTAATCATTGATCTGAATCTGAATTGTTGATGAAACCAGTTAGCTCTGGTATTGGGTTTGCGGAAGAAATGGGAAAGTAGTGCGCTACCTGTCATGGTATGGTATTCTCACGAGGGGAAAAAGTGGCCATGGAGACTCTGTCTACCCTTTTGGGAAAAAAGCCGTAATGTCTATACCTTTTTTTTTTTTATTAGTATCAGGCAACTAAAACTCTTTCTTACGTCAATTAAACTTAGAGGTTCTAACTAAATACGAGGAAAATTTCCTGATTAAGTTATAGAATAGCTGAGAGCTTATATCGATAATCGTTTATGCGAGCCGCTAATTACAGTGTTTGGGGGATTTCCTTTGAAGTTTAAAGGTTTTAATACTGAGTCGAGTATATACCTAATTGACGTTTTAACAAGTTATTTAGTTTAGAATTAATTCACGTAATCGTTTTATTTACATATAAATAAAAGAGCAGAACTCCAGAGGGCATATTACGAGTTTTGCATTGCAAAAACCGGAATGCGAAACGTGAGCATTAAGCGTGACTTACGTAAAAAAAATTGAAAATTAACGTTTCAAAACGTTGAAAATTATCTATTTAAATTTTTCTAGAAATATTTTATTTAAATTGTATTGTCTTTTTAGATTTAAGCTTGCCTTCATGCCCGCTAACTTATATTTCTTTATTCGCAATAACGAATAAAGAAGTTAAACAACATTAGCGTTTATAATTAGTCAGTATAATTTAAAACATAATAATATCACTGCAGCAAGTTATTTTTGGAAGCTAAAACACAAATTAACACAATGCACTCAAAATTATAATAAACAAACCTGGTTTATCGATGGATATGCAAATGTACGTCATTACATTGTAAATAGCCGAAAACACTTAATCGATCATACTCAATGATTTCTTCTTAGCACTAGGTACTGTTGATAAGGTGATCAATGTTATTAATGTGATCATATTGCGCGAACAAAAACTTGCTGAAGAAATATAATGCTTCAGTAGAGCACACGAAAGAATACATTTTTGCGGTAACCTTGAGAATGAGATCACTAGGTGCACAAAGAATGCATGGGTCAGATATTTGTATGATCTGCCAACTGCTATGTTCGTTTCGCATCTGAAGCAGAAGTCAAAATTTTTGATAAATCATAAGCGTTTCTGCAAAAATAACACAAATCGATTATCTAGTTTAGGTAACGATTGTAAATTATACTTGCTACTTTAATGTATAAAACACTGCTAACACGACTAAAATAGCCAGGCAAAGACTCAGTCATCAGTGAACTCTTAAAAAATAGACTTGACAAACATTTAAAGTGCACTGACAAGATATACACGCATCAGCTCCGAGAGCTGCCTGTGTAATATAAATAATAATAATAATAATAAAGGTCAATAGCTTCAACGTTGAAGTTCAATTGATTTCAAGAAGAGATCGAAAAATCATCCCACAATACAAAGGGTACTTGAGAAATTAGACTTGACAAACATTTAAAGTGCACTGACAAGATATACACGCATCAGCTCCGAGAGCTGCCTGTGTAATATAAATAATAATAATAATAATAAAGGTCAATAGCTTCAACGTTGAAGTTCAATTGATTTCAAGAAGAGATCGAAAAATCATCCCACAATACAAAGGGTACTTGAGAAATCCCATTGACTAAGCTCTGCACCAGGGTAGTTTAACAACTGGGCGGGGAAGGGGCGGGGCGCGAAGGCGGAGGGAGGCCGGGAGGCTGATACCCTCCAAACAATGGCGTCCGCTGGCCAATGACGCGCACCCGCGGCCGTTGACACGTGCGCCCGCGCATCGCCCACTGCACGCTACTGAACATGTCTCTAATTAGGCGGCTCGAAACTCGATGTTAAATGCTACTTCAGTTTAGAATATTTCGTTACGACAGAAGTGTAAAATACAAACGAAAAGAGAAAAGAAAAAATTCTAGAAACGTAACGCTAAAACATCATTAAAAATTAAGAAATTTAAATAGTTAGAAAACAATATGATAGATGGACAATGGTCCGGAAGATATGTAGACAGATCTAAAAATTGTGGCAGTTTTCGAAGATCTTTTGCAAACACAAAACATACAAAATGATCTTACACAATAAACACCAATCACAAACAATCCCCAAACTAGCCTCAATACCAATGGGGGATTCCCCCAGGTCAAACAATTTAATACATCCTGATTAAATTGCTACCACGCGTAGCCGATGAAACGTAACGTCATATCCAATAACATCAGTCGATTACTGACAACATACAGAGGAAAAGGCCACTGGAAGTAAAAAACAAAATATGATGAGCGAAATTCTGGGCACGTGCCTTCTTTGTTCACACACGAGGTCATAGCCGTGCCGCAAACGTGTTAGTAGATACCTACAATCGTGCAGGAAATTCCCTGAATGCTATTGGAAGCAACTTATGCAATAGTTTGTACACTAAAGGTCACTTAACGCACCTGAAACACAGAAGAAATAATAGTACTCGGGTACATTACAGAAGTCTCACTCCTGACAATCTGTGCCAAGTTGCCCGATTTACATACGGTCAGCAGGCATTTCATTGGTCACCTGACCTTTATCGTTTCATTAAACCAATGAAATGCCCGCTGTCCACTGTCCTGGCTTGGCTACTAGCTATGTAAACCGAGAACAGTTCAATTTCATTAGACAAAAATTACACGAATAAATCCACGCGAAAGCCGATTTGACTGAGATTTGAATTGATCGCAATACTGCCATTTATTGAATCTAAACGAAGCGCGATAAAGCTCCATTTACACTGCACGCCATTTTGAAGTGACGTAGACGCCTGGCTGGAGGCAATCGACAGAATGCATTGTGCGTTCGCAATTCTCTGGGCGAGCTTGTATGCAATTTACGCAACGACCACCGGCGACTGTCACAGCAACGGTCAATAAAATTTAACCTAGAGGTATTTTGGTTTGGCTGGCTAAATAAATTTTGTTCCATCCATTCCATACTATCCAGAGCCCCAATTCTCGTAACAAAAATTATTAAAAATATAGTTCGGATCACGTTCCGATCTAGTGTCGATGTCTTAAATGTCAGAAAAGGTATTTACCTAACTAGTACAGTCAAATTAGGTGATTTTTTGCACAAGTGTGGAACTAATTAGATGTAGTCATTAAAACTTTTCTTATTGTTTTGTATGGCTTAAAAATCACCTCTAATAATAAGCATTAGTAATTTCACCCTCCGGAACAGGGTGAAATAGGGTGAAAACCTTATAATATCCGTAACTTTATGGGGGAAATAGAAGAAGTCGGTGCAATTTGGCATAGACTTTGAACCGTTATGATCTACATTTGCACCAAGTATTTTTTAAATCCGACATACGGAACATACAAAAAAAAACATTTACAAAAAAAACTTCTTGTGGGTATTGCGGCTCCGGGAAAATTAAGGTAGTCTGTGCAAATTGATAGACTTATCAGAAAAATTTTCGAAATACATTACCAGGTTTGCACCTTGGTGCGTCTCACGGAAGGCACTTTTCCATATTTTATTGTCGCTCTACTTCGGGGAAAATTAATGTAGTTCTGGAAATTGACTTAAACTTATTCATTTAATTAGTACTACATCCGCCGGAAGTTTTATACTGGTATTTATTTACAGAAGGTGCATTTGTTTAACTCTGTGTTCCCTACATGCACGTGGTTTTTATTAAAATCATAATGCACTAAGACAGTCTCTCTATTCGTAATTCAACTTGCATCAAGTAATTTCTTTCTATTTTAAAATTTACGGCCTTTTTAAGTTTGTACCTAATATTTAAAAGCCTTCCGTAAGCGCCAGAAACGGTGCAAACCTAGGATAATCGTGTCATCTAACGTTTCCATAAGAATCCACGACTACACGACTTAGGTCCACACTTTTTGCTAATTTGCCTATACTAAACTTTAACTACACGGTAATGTGATTAAATAGGAATGAGACCGAAGCTGGAACGGTTGAAAGTTTTTTCGCTAATTTTAGCTATCTTTACTCTTTCCAATGATATAATTTATCCTACTCTAATGGTAATGAATAGAAAGTAGACTAAATTGTTATTATTGGTTTCTGTCAATTCACAATTCAGTCTCAATTCGGTCAATTTTCAGTGTAGTTTTAAAATAATTAAGAGAATTGGGCCTCAGATTGTAAGCTTCGTGCATATTTACGTTAGAATTTTAGCTTTATTATCCAGGCGTCTCTATTCTATCTGCTTTTATATCACCTTTGTCTGTCCAGTAGCTTTATTCGCTGTATACTTGGGCTTTATTTTCCGGATGTTAAGGTTCAAGATCGTTTTACGTTCCGCTGTAGGTACACTTAAAACGGGTCAATGCGATCCGCAACGACACGTCTCGAGGCCTTTCCCTTCGCCATAAGGAAGTTAATAAGATTTATTCACATTGTATATTATGATGCATCTTATGTCACCGAACCATTATCTCGGGGCCTCGTGACAAAAGTATCTTGATAAAAAGTGTTTGATCATCACTATCACCAGCCTGTTTACGTCGACTGCTAAACGAGGCCTCCCCCATAAAACACAATGGGGGTAATTGTCAAAATCACAAAGCTTGACAGGCGGATTGGTGATCGCAGTTTGGTGTTGAGTACTCAGGTGGTTGCTGCTGCCCATCCACTGGTGTTAACCCTTAGTCGGCTTTTACGACATCCACGGGAGGAGATGGAGAGTTATATTACGACGATTTATATATCAGTACATTAAAATGACCTTGCTAAGTATGTGTGAACTGTGAACTTTGTAAAAAATTATACAAAACTTCGTGTTGTTTTATCAGTTCAACTTTTATTTCTTTCTGGGGTACGCAGAGCCGCCATGTGCCACATTTCACATAGTAATTTATGAACATATAAATAATTAAGCGAACAGGTAACATAATGTCTAGCAATTTCAATAATATTTATTAGATACGTACTGTTTTTACATAAGCTCTCTATCATCAGATCGGTATATTTCCAGCGTCCCCCACCTATCTGGCCCTACTGGGGGAAGTTGGGAGAAAATGTGCCATGGTCGTCGCTCGTGACAACGTCAAAAAAAATTATGTTTAAACAGTACAACTTTTTTTTCTGTTGTTTATCGGTATAAATTAAATAGTATAGGGAATAAAAAAGGTGATCCATACCCATCCATACGACATTTTTTCATTACATATGTGAGAAAACGAAAACAGGAAACTCCCGTGGATGGGTCAACTCAACTCCCGTGGATGGGTATCCTCCAGTCTGTCACCATAATTTAATTATCATCAGAATTTGACAAGTATGCAAAATTTCAACTTAATCGGCAACTTCGTCAAAAACATCTCGCAAGATTATAACCATACAAAGAAACAAACATAAAAGGCAAGTTATTATAGAACCTCGTTTTAATCAACGTAGCTTTCTCAACTTTCGGCTAATTTCAAAGCCCTACGTGGTCATATTTGAATGTGTTTTTGTACGTCTGCGAGCAATTAAACTTTAAACAATAACGTATTGTGGTCTGCTCTGACTAACAACGTTTAGTACCTACTTGTAAGAAAATGTGAATTTTTGTATTTGTACAAGTAGGGTTATTTTAACTCGTTTAAAACAATGAGTTGTTTTCTTCCGAGTAATTAAGATAGGCTTACGTGCATTGCGTAATCAAACATAATATTACAATAATGAAGCCATAACATTATAACTGCTCATTATAACATTTATTATATTACCATACAAAGTTTTGTCGTTATTTACGATAATTGCAAGTTCCATACTACTTACATTTACCGCATTTTACATTAAATCTTCTTTAATTTTAACCGACTTCAAAAAAGGAGGAGGTTCTCAAATCGGTAGTATTTTTTTTTATGTTTGTTTCCTCATAACTTCGTCATTTATAAACCGATTTGGAAAATTATTTTTTATTTGATATGATATACTTCCAGATAGGTCCCATTTAAAATTCAATTTCTTATGATGGAATTTATGAGGAATTGAGGGAACTCCTCAAATATTACAGACATACATACAGCAATTTTGGTATTTTCAGCAACAAGTTATTATTTTGTATATCTTTAGCAAATAATAACATGCAGATGAATTCAATGGCGGAAATTGGTTTTTGAATGAAAAGTTTTCAGTACATATTATATTAGTACGCAAATGCGCAGTGACGTCATTTGGAGACAGTTTCAAGAATACGTTAGAAACCTAATTATGCCACTAGAAGCGATAGTTAAAAATGGCTTGAGCGCCTCCATGCACGCAAGCTGCCAATTGAATAAACCTGCTGTTTGACCTTTCTTAAATAACTGTTGAACTTTCTGTACGTTCCACGTTCATAAGGTATATTCCCAGCGTCCCCCATCTATCTGACCCCACTGGGGGACGTTGGGAGGAAAAGTGCCATCGTCCCCCACTCGTGACAACGTCAGAAATATTTAGCTTCTCATAATAATTTTGAAGTAGGTAAATTCGATAATTTGTCTAAAATAGTGTTGCGTGAACATGTGCGAGTTTGGACTTTGAATGTCTATAGTACTCATGAAACGTGGTCTGTAATTATTTATTAGCAAAAGGCACTGCGGTCTACCTACTAAAATATATACCAAAATATCGTATTGCCAGATAAAATGTAACGAAACAGCACTTCCTCCAACTTTTCGTGAGCTGTCAAGTCTAACTTTTGACAGTAACTTGATATAGCCGAATTTCCACACACAAAAGTATAATATATTATTTTCGAACGAGTTTGCTGATCGACAAGTTGCCATGTCTTGCTTGACAAAGGTTACTGTACACATTTCCCATCGTAGATTGTGTATATAACGAGAGATGGCAACAGCGGCTAGGTTGTTTTGTATGCAGACGACCGAATGCATAAACAGAGCGGTACAAAACATATACTTACACCTATACACGTTCACTATAAATATCGCACTGGATTTTGTACAAAGGAACATCCAATGCATACATTGAAAGTTCCATATTACCGCACAAGTTAGATTTATTGGTTAAACGAGACATGGAACGCGAATGGTAAAACTTTACCGAAACCAAGGTTTCATTAGGAATAGCTGTTTATCGCATAAGAACTACTAAGTTATTACAAAGAACAGTTTTATGTTGAAAGTTCGCCAATCGTGGGGTAAATCATAGCATGTAGTGCAGGTTACATTTCGTCCGCTCCCATCAGTATAAATAAGTCTCTTTCACGTTGATCCTAGCCCTAACATATTTCATGCCCCTTAGGATTATGGGACGGAGAAATATTTTCTTATTGGTCGTTTGTGTCGTAAAACGTAGATATCTCCTTTCATAATTTTGTAGGGTGATCGTTTCGGGTTCGCAGCGAACATGACCTAAATGATAAAATTGTACTAATAAATGTAACATGAAATATAGCAAGATCGCGTTTGAAAACTCCATTAAATTGCATGTATCAATGTTTACTCTTTGCACGTGTTCCAGTCGTCAGCGTATTTAGGTCACCGCCATGCCAGCCGCGTCCATCCGCTGCGCGAATCATCAGAATACCTAATTAACGATATTCAAACGAAAAGTTGAATGCTCCAATATTTCGCATCATCATCATCAGACTGTAGAAGTCCACAGCTGGACATAGGCTTCCCATTTAGAACGCCACGACACACGGTCTTGGCCGCCTCCATCCACCGATTTCCTGCGACGTTTATAATGTCTTTAGTTCGTCGAGTGGAGGGCCGTCCTCAACCGCGTATCGTCCAGTTTGTGCCCGGACGACCGACGCCGCGGCCGCAGCGGTACAAACTATATTTCGCATAGTATATGCTATTATTATCAATAGTAAGTATTAATAGTACTAAACTTTACAATTGTATGTAAATAAAGATTCTAATAATAATCCGTTCTTCAAATGCATTTGCACAAACCATTGTTTTGAGTTCGAAAAGCTTTAGTAAACTGGAATTTTACCGAGCATATTACACATTTTTCTTCGAGTAATAAATCCCCAACACCTCAGACAATCAAAGTCAAAATACCCATTGAACTAGCCAGGACATGGAATGCATTTGCATTGTTACAAGTAATAAGCTACTCTACCGTAGAGAAGAGAACGTAGAGACTGCAGCTTCACAAGAATAGCCAGCTCATTACATAGCGCTAAGCTAGTTGCCAAATTAATGTATGCCTATTTATCAGGTTAAAGTAAATGGAAGTTGTGCTTAGTGTTCATCCATCAGTTGATTATATTTATCTCAATCAACAGAAATGATTAATATGAGAATGTTGTAGTAATTTGCTTGAACTGCAAAAACTACCAACAAATGTGTCCTGCTAAACAAAAGCTTCATCAGAAGCCTTTAGTCGCTTCTACTGCTAGACGAAGCCTCCCCCACTGAATGAAATGGGGTGATTTGCAATAAACACCATAATCACTTCTATTATACTAGTATTGGTGTTGAGTACTCGGGATGCTGCTGCCCATCCCTGCTGGTGTAATCCCTCAGTCGGCTTTTACGGCAACACAAAATCTTGTAATGTTTAAAATGTTCCATGCATAATATGCGTTAGCAGTTAGTCAGCATAAGTAATGAGGGGATTTCACCGCCGTTTCAAATCATGCTTCCAGCGTTGAAAATAGGTGGCGCTGCTCTGTACGTAGCTGTCAAGTCAAAATAAAGTTAAATGTCAACATCAAGAACGTAGGTATATTTACGTTTCGTGGTATTTATTTTTGCCCACTTCTAAAAACACCAAGAAATCACTAGCGCACACTCAAGAAGCAAACACAAACAGAATATCATGACTAATAGCCCCAGAATAGTTAGATAATAGCTTAGTACGCGTACACCACAGATAATATACATTTGACAACTACAGTTGAGTCAGCGTCATCTATCGAACCAATTTGAACTACTTTTTATTTAATCGAAGGTGAAATCCCCTCATTGTTGTAATCCCGGTAAGATTGAACTGGATATTCTCTGTAAGCTGTGTAGACTTAAGTAGTAAGATACGTGCAATTTGCATGTAATCAACATCGGCCATCCCGTCTGTTACGTAGCACCACTGTGAATACTAGGCGACTAATCTGTGTGCAGATACTACGTTTTATATGTCGTACGAGACTTTTTGCTAAATAAGAAAAAACTATAGCTGTAGAAAGATCATAAATAAGCACACTACAGTGAGATACAAATAGGTATGAACATCCACTGATGGTACCTATCGAGATCTAGAGACAAAACATGACGCCTGCAACGGCACACGAAAGAGTTAGCCAGTATTCCATATCTTTTTATGGCCCTCTATCAAGTTCTATACCTTGCTTTATACTCTTGAGCATAACTTAGATTATAAGATCTTCATAAACGCTTATTGAGGAAAATGTAATACTTAGTAACATATTCAGGACAACTAAATAATAATTGTTCCAATAGAAATTGCTGTATGTGGGAGTAGTTACAGATAGATCCTCTGGTTTAAATCCTTTGCACTAATATAACTCGTATGCTTATAATTTAGTTACCGATAGATCCTGTGTCCAAGGAATCAGTTTAAAATGATTATTTTTATTAAAAATTTGTTACTGATAGATCCCGTGTGAGTTTCTCAGAGAAGTTAAGTACAGTCAAGAAACAAATAGGTACAGTTGCATAAATAGGAGTAGAACTGGGAGACATTCTATGCGCTTCTTTGTTCATCTACAAAATGTAATCCCGAACCTCAGAACCAGTGTGTTACAAGGATAAGGTCACAGATTACACTAAGAAATTATGATGGTATAAGGCCACCTGATTCACGTGAGGATGATAGGTAGACAGATAGACAGGCCCTAGGCAGTGACTATCCTGTAAGGGTAGATAGAGACTTCCCCGAGAGGCAAGCAGTGCTTTTTCTACCTGCAGCAATAAATTCTTTACATTAATAGCAACATTCAGATGTTCAATGCCCAAGTGTATAATATCACAAAGGACAGTTTCTCCAAAGTCGAAAACAAAAGCAAAAATAATCAATTTGTCCAACAAGAAAGTAACGTTTCAAAAAGTGTAGACCACACGCAAAGTACACGTTATCGTCAGTGAATGTTACAATATCGTGAACAGAATAGATCACACACAAGAGAGTCGGGATCAAAAGTGGGGCCACTGGGTTGTAGCTTGTAGCGCGCCCAGTACAATAACTATTGGTAGTGTGGCCCTTTTCAAATAGTATCGGGCCTACCGGGATATCCGGGAAAATAAACTATCCGGTGCCATATCCGTTACGCTCAGGAAATATCAAAACAAAGGAACAAATATGAAGAAGATTTGGTAAAGGGAGTTTTTAGAGACTGTTACAAGCAAAAGGTAATTTCGAATATTCACTTTTTTCTCGGTGTACTCCAAGGCACGAAAGTTATCATTATAAACTAGGAAATTTAAACTTATACAACAAGAACTTCCGTATCTCATTTTGCGGATCTTGTCACAACAAATCCGTATCCGAGGATGGAGGTTTTCAACGCTCAGGAACGTCACTTGTGTCAAATGGCAACAAATTGACCGGCTGGGAACTCGCGCATGGTGTGGCCGGGTGACTACCGGATTTTGGTTAGCGACGGTCAACCATTGTCAGGGATTAGCGTTGGTGTTATTTCAGTGAGAAGTTATTCAAATTGTACATTGGTTTTATGTGGAGCTAAACACAATATACAATATATCTAATGAAAAATTTAGTTAGACTCCCTGGAACATATTTAGAGGGCATCAATGGAACAAATATTATGTGGTTGGGTGTCCGCTGTCTAAGTTCCAACATTGGAAATACGATAGACCAAACAAAACAAATATAAAGCATTCCGACAAGAAACAAAATTAACTAGATCCAATCGATATGAGAATCTCGGCCCATTGAACTGAAACCAACAAGATTTACAAAGCAACGGAAACCAAAAAGCAATTTTAAGAGGAAATGATCGCCAAACCGATCCTAAGCAACATGCAAAATGCAAAAGTAGATACCCTCTTTGTTGTAACTCGAGACAAGACATTTCCCAACACTCCGAGAGGATCCGTTGATCCGACCGCACTCCGTGATACTTTATGGCACCTTCAGTGTACGAACACAGAATAATAATACTACTGCCTAAATATGACCAAGTTATGGTGTACATACATAGAACAAGGTACTCTATAGAGGAATATTTTTGGTGGATAATTTACTGCATAAATCTGTGTCTAATAAGAATTAAATAATTCGTTGTGTGAACTACAGCTGCATTGATTTCTCACAACGCTCTCTCAATTCTTTTTCTGATCACAAAAGTGACAAGAGACAATTTTGTCAAAGTCAACGCCAAAACTACGAGCCATTATCATTATCAAAATTTCTATCTTCACAGCATTTACTTTCGACTATCAAGAATGTGCGGATCAAAATCCACACGCAGCCAGGTCAAACTGTCCTAGTAAACGCTAGATATGTACACACGCGCTGTAAATTTTTCCTTGGGAATCAATTCCCACTTTCCCCGGGGGGGCATAGCTCATATGTGTCCAGGGTCACGCAACGCCAATAAATAACTAGGAACCGCAGGAAATAGGTCATGTCATATGAGCCGCTTGTTTAGAGCGTTGAAGAGATGTTTTTGGCAAATTAAAGACGTCATTTAAAGTAATGAGGGTAATTATTAAAATAACTTGGCAAGGTTTGGCAAAGAACTTCGACGAAATATTGCCTATAGGTAATAAGAAAGAAAGTCGGGTGTGCCAGACAAACAGCTGGACTACAGTTCCTAAGATTTACTTGTCTAGCACGGTGCCTATATGTAACTTGGAGCCGCAAGAAATAGGTCGTGTCACAATAATATAAGCCGCTTGAAGACTTGAACGCTAAATATGTTTAAGTAAGATATTAAATTTTTATAATAAATAAAAATAATACCCGGTTTGGTGATGGTAAGAACGATACGATAGATCCCACACTGCCTCATATGAGAGGCAAAATAGTAAGTAAGGCGTGGCAGACTAAAAGCCAAACCATAGCTCATACTTATGTCTTAAACGTTTCTATATGTAAGGAGCCGCTGGAAGAGTCTGGAATTGGAATGTTGAATGTTTTTGGCAAAAATAGAGCAAAAACCTTTTTTGCACTTAAACATACTCGGGGTGCTGCTTTATTTGACGACAATGATTGTTTAAAATGCTGTTTTATGCGTGATGACTGAGAAATATAAAGCCGAAATGCTTCGATAACGATCTAAAATCTCGTATAACTTTCAAAGTGGTACCATTAAAACGTTATGGTAATGAATGAATGATAGTAAACTAGTGGAAACAATGCGAGTCAACAGCATTTCGGCATTCGGCCCCGCTTTTAGCACCTCTAAAGAATTATCCTCATAAATGTTTAATTCCCCCCGCACTACAATGCCACAAGATATCGGCTGGTTAACTTCATAAAATTCGGTCGAGTCGACGACTTACTCCAATTGGTAGACCTTCGTTCACATAAGATCACAACAGCCCGAATGATGCTAGGTATTTCATTAAAAATACTTTAGTCGAAAGTGTAGAGGAGAATAGAGGGAAAAATAGAGGATCATATGAATTCTACTCTACGGTTTTTGCAGTCAGAAATGTTTAATTGTATGTAAACCAAAATCAGTGACAATTACACAAGTAAGCTAGCTGTCGACGTTAAGCTGCCTGCCGACCCAACGCACCTTCAGACCGCTCACTTATTAATATAATCCCAACTATATACACGGCCGGTTACCGGCGTTATTTCATTAATCTCCGATATTACCCGAGCCGAATCCTTACGTTTAAACAATATAACTGCCGTTACGAATGTAAATTATAGTTGCTATGCAATCCTTTCATGGATGTCAAGGGTGATTGAGACACGTTTTTATGTAATGTACGCATCTGATGGTGTATAATGTGTCACTCCAACTTGTGGTGTAGGAGATGGTAACCCAAACTCTGGTCTTGAAAGACACTTTGATTGCGGACCGTTTACCGCGATTCGCGTGTATATACGCCTTTTTCGAATTGAAACAGAGCTGTGTGTGTGTGAGCCGCATTAAAGAAGGTTCGCGTCATACACAAACGTCTGCATATGGCCGCACTGTTAAAGGAAAAGTTAAACCGAAAAAAAAATTAAATAAAAATTACATTCGATTAAATAAAAATTATAACATTTTCCTTTTTTTGTTTTCATCATAATCATCAGCCCACAAAAGTCCACTGCTAGACATAGGCCTCCCCCATGAGGAGGGGTGTACCATAACCACGCTTGGCAGGCTGATTAGTAGATCGCAGTATTGGTGTTAAGCACTCAGGTGGATGCCCATCCCATGGCGTAATCCCGTTTTGGTGCTTTTACAATATCCACATGAGGAGAAGGTGTTATAAGCCGCATAAAACCGATAAAATACTATTTCTATGTGTACATCTCTAGTGTAAATGGTGAGTGATAGACGTGTGGGTTTAAAGGTTACGATTAGCGAAGCTATTGTATCGCGGCTTACGTAAATCCTTTATGTGTTGTATTAAAATGAAATGTTAACTCATATGAATAAACTAAATACCCACATCAGTTAAAATTTCGACGTCTTCTGACTTTACCAAATATCTGTACGGACTGGCAGTAAGCAACTGGATAGACTAGGCCAACGATCGGGCACAGAGGCATGCCCTGAAAGAGACCTATACGTCCAGTGTACTTCGAAAGTTTGATAATTAATAAGTAGTAAAACGTTTATTCGCATGATTGTAATAATTTCAGCTTCCCTTTTATCCTACGGATCAACAGATCCAATCGTTCACACCGAAAAACATATCGAAACGATCTTAGCAATTGATGAACACATTATCATTTCCAAATTCTTTATCAAAAGCTGAACCGAAAAGTGCATTCAACCTGAGAACAAATTCATCTCTGTACCTTACATGCACATCTTTGCCTTTTACAGTGTAACATAATTGATAGCACCTGGAACTAGGTCAAGGGGCTATGTCCATATTTAACTAGTATTTCGTAACAATACATTGTTCTGGGTCAAACGGCACCGAGCTGTACAAATTGAACATTCATTCCATTTGATACGGCGCGTTTCTTGAAGGGCTTTTTGTGCGGACTTTAAATGTGACGTTCAGGTACGAGAAATACATTTTACAAGGTAAGTAAACCTCTATACAACCAATCAATAAACTTAATAGAATGAATACATAACTAACTAGCTAACTAGTTCGGATATAGAAAGACTACTTCTGCACTGAATTTGTAAATTCAACGCTTATACGGCATGAAGAGCAACTACGGCAAGTATTCAATACTATAACGACCATAAAACAGCAATATATACAGAAACCTCACATAAAAAAGCGATGAACTAAAAAGTATTTCTTAATGAGCGCAACTACGTGCCACAAAATAAATTAAAATAAATTTAAAAGATAACACTCAAAAGTTTTTAATAGCTGCTAAAATTACTCACAAAAATTTACGAATAGTAATGTGTTAACTGCACAAAAGCTAGTCCAACGAAATCGTGCGATATAAAGTCAGAAGTTAGACCGAAACTGTTTATAAGATGTAGCGGAATTAAACGCACCAAGAGCGGACTATGAAGAATAAATAAACCTAAAAGATGACAGGAAGAATCCTCGAATTACTACTACGATACAACAATCTGATATACACATAGAACAAGGAAAAGCGGAAACAGAACAAAAAACAAATCTTCAAAAACATAAGACAAAGAATAAATAAACGAAGAGAGGTGGAAACTCGAAATATAACAATTACACAACCCTGAGCCGAATTGCACATATGTTTAAGTCATAGTACGATACGACCTCAAACGTATGACCATGTTTGCTCGACCTTGAGTGTCGCTCAAATGTCACACAACCTTGCGGTACGAAACCTACTAGTATAGCACTAAACGCGCCCTTTTGTTTGAAGAGAAAATAATTTTAATAAGAGGCGTATAATATTGACCTCATAAATCTGCTAAGAATTTGAAGGCTTGACGTATTTTAAACTCGGTATCTTCACCCTGGCATAACAATCACAGAACTCTCCAACTTTTAATTGAAGATTCGTGAAGGTATTGTTAATGGGATAGAGTTGAATTGTTGGCGAAATAAGATGAATATATATACACAAGCATTTTATCATAAGTAGTAATTAGAATGAAATATTAGTCAGAATAAATGAGCATCAAAGAAAACATTAAGTTTTATTGTTGCAATAGTTTCAAGAAACAAGCTTTTAAGAACTAACTTTGATGATAACGATAATCATTGATTTATAACTTTGTAGCCGCCAAAGTTGTACCGCTGTATTGGTATAAACCAGCGAAAAATAAATTAGTTTTTTTAACTGATGTGATTCACGGTGACTGATTTAAATCTATATTTGATAGATAGATAGAACGTTCTTTCTAAAATTAAAGAAGTACATAGGCAAACTTAATGCTAGTTAGAATTCCAGCTAACTAAGGTTAAGGGTACTAAGGTACCTTGATTTATATTAATTAAAATTATTTTTGAAATTTGTATCTATACTATTCTTATAGGTACATTTAGTATTGTATTTTTAAAATATAAAGACATGTAAATCGGTTTTACGAATAAATTGTATTGTATTGTATTGTAACCTTTGTACAGGGTGAATGGTTGTGTATTTTTAGTTTATTTAGTAATTTTTGCACAACTTCCTACTAGTATTCTACTTCCTACCTATCCTACTTATATTTTAAGTGTAAAAGTGTAACATATAGGCTATAATTTATAATCATTTATAGTAGAGGTCCCACGCGGGTGGAGCCGCGAGCAAATGTTAGTCAATCATATAATCAAATCTAATGTTGAAGCTGAGACCTACTATAGTCATAGTTTCTCATTTTCCGCATCTCCTACCACGACGCAAGGTTCCTAACACTTCATTCTCGCCGCCAGCCCAAACGGGCGATATACTACAAGTAGAAGCAAAGTAAATAAAACAAACGCCACTGAAACGCTTCATAACAGCCCGAGTTTTTATTCCGCGAATTATTATTGCGTTGCACTGCAGCACTTTTGAAATGAGCACGGCAATAAGTTGAGACGCTTACTTTTGTTATTTAGAGTCCAACTTTGTAGGATAAGTTTAAATACATGCGGCTATTAGATGGAGGAACTAACTGTTTTTACTTGAGAAGGCATCGGTGAGGGTTCAACGAGTAGAAACGTAGACGTAGGAAACTAGGTAAGCGAAATCCGAAATATATATTCTTAAAGAAAATACTAATATTACGTCACTCAACTCATATTAACTGGCAATCGAGATATGACCAAGTCTACACCCTTTATTATTCAAATTCCGGAAAGAAACTTTATCAAAAGATTCATCAAGTTCGGAAAACACGAAACAAATTCATAGGAAAGTTGTTTAATTGAATAACTTATTCACGACACAGCTGAGACTACGGGGTCATTCTGCAAGAAAACTCAGTTTCATTTCACAATGATTTTGTGCTGTGAAACGCTTGAAAATTGTGTGTCTTATTGGAAGTAAATTTAATAACAGAATATAATAGCCCGCGGGAGTTACTTTGGTCTTTTTGCGAAATTATTAGAGAATCAATATATATAAAATCGTTACATGACTAACTCACTGACTGACAATCAACGTGCGCCGCCCGCTTCTAAGTATACCTTTGTGACTGTATGACATAGAAACCTGAAATATGAGCAATTTTTTGTGGTCTAGGAGTGTTCACTTAGAAAGGAATTTCCATAATTCAGCGCTGCAATTCCTGCAGCGACAGCGGCAGGGGAGACAGCGGGTTAGAGACTTGTATGGAAATAACACCACGCAGACGAAGTCACGGACGTTCCACTAGTTAGGTATATAATGGAACAATTAGTAACATCAAACTCAACCGGATCCGTGCCTTCCGAGCCTTGAGACGGCCTTTTCCACTCCAAATCGGCTTTCAATGTAAAATGAGCAGTATCGTACTGATTATACAGTGAATATACAATGTGTTACAGGGTGCCTGGCTGCGCTGATTATTTAGTTTGTCTTTAATGTTAGCTTTCTCATTCTTACTTTAAGTTCACAGATTTATACAGTGTTTGTTTTAGCATTATCAACGGAGTGAAACTTCAGGACGCTGCTACTTATTACCTCTTCCATGGCGTGGGTCCTCCCGGGCGGGCTATTATTAAGCGCTAACTTGTCAAATCCAACATGACTCGACTCTGTATTTCGGGAGATCTGTCCTTGAAATTCAATTTGACTGTGACTGGGACGTGACAGTGTTGATATTAAGCGGTAGTGACTTTGAAACACGAGTTTCATGTAGGTAAGTGACGATAAGAACTGTTTTTCTGTCAGAAAACAAAAATAGAATTAGATTTCTAAAAAAAAAATTGAAGTAAATGTTAAAGTTATTAAGGTTTCTCGAATAGCTAAAGTTATTAGTTATTAGAAATCTAATAACTAATGCTATTATATTTCTGTCAGTTCTGTTGAATAGCTGTGAGTTTTGGAGAATTAATGGTATTGAATTCACTGAGAGAAGAATATAACTAATGTCAGATTTCTTTTTAAATTAATGTGAGGTCAGACAGACGAGTACGAAATACCCATAAACAATGTAATCATAACACATGATGGAATACTGATGCGATGGCAACAAAAACCACTATTACCAATTACTCTCAGGTGCACCATATAAAGCTATTACAGACTATAATGTAGTGATAGGACAATTTGCGAGCATCCCTCAGAGGAGTTACATTCGCGGTTGTCAACACGCAGCAACACAAGCTAAGTGGTGGGAAAACAAGACTAGACTTTACTGTGAAACGGGACCGGTGAATCCGGAGATTGTAAACAACACCATACAAGGTGTGCCACGGATGAAATAATAGCAACGAATGTAGGTACTAAACCTCACTCCGACGTCACTTTAACATACTACACTGTATGAATCTATGGTACACACTTAATCGATATTGCATACGCGCATAATAGACACGATCAGCGCTAGTAGCTAGCGCTAGTTTTTCAGCCGATAGCGAGCCATATTGAATCATAAGTCAGCACAATAAATACCATTTCACATTAAAGGCCAATTTAAAGTGACACGAGCTTGGTACAAGGCAGCGCACTAGATCAAAGTGCGAGGTACGGCCAAATGGCTGAATTATGCATGCAGTTAAGAGCAATAAGGTCGCTGACCGAGTACAGTTCAAGTTTCTCTAGTTCGGTTATTGATGGTGTACTATATTGGAATTAGGCTTTGCTCTACTGTTACATTTGAATATTTTAGATATTGATATTGTAAATTGATATTTTAATAAAAAACGGTTGGATATTGGGGACATTTCATCTACATGGATGGATTGGATATCAAAATCATAGATTTTCATATTACTTTTTCGGGCACGATAACTTGGGAATCTCTTACCCCAGAGAAAGAGTCAGTGCCAATGTGTGGAATACACACGAGTAAAAGTCTGCTCAATTTAAATCTACATCCAGCATTTTCTGCATGTTAATAGGAAAAGGAGTTAATTCACCTACTTTCTTTCACAAGCCTTTTTACGTCCACTGATGGTCGAGGCCTCCCCCAATGAATTAAATGGCCCCCCCATTTAATTGCCATATCACCACGCTTGGCAGGCGGATTGATGATCGCAGTTTGGTGTTAAGTACTCAGGCGAATACTGCTGCCCATCCCCTGGTGTAATCCCTTAGGCTTTTACTATCTACATCCCGGGAGGAGAAGGAGGGGTTTAAAATGATCCTTGTGATTTCAATTAATAAAATACTTTTGACTATAAAACTATGATTCCTGTTCTGTATTTCTTTGCTGTTGTCCCATCACTGACATACTGCCATTTATCATAGCACGAGATCAAATCAGCATCGGAATGTAATGGACGTCCATCGTATCGTATGGGTCTATTAGGGAAGTCGTTAACGGAATTAAGTCAATGCACATGCGTGACCAATCCGGCCCTTTCAACAAAGACATTGGATGGAAAATGCTTGCAGGCACAAAAAGTGACTGCTAAACTAAACTACAAGTTACGTCACACAAAAATAAAAAAAATACAAAGCACGTGTTTCCGTTTTACAGTGTGAATTTATAGTAAACATAAATAGTGTTGTGTAGCGAAATCTAGGTTTACTGTTTTCTTGAATACCTGCTGTCTGATGTTAGAAATATTACTAGAATCAAAGCATGCTGCTTGAAACTCAATATCAAACTCATGGCGAGTTAGAATCGCATACTTGACAATTCGGATGTCATGAGATATTGCAAAGATTCGCTTTGCGCCAACTTCAAATATTCAGAACTTTTTTTACATCGGCTCTAGATGGCAACGGTTCTAGTTTGCTATGTTTATATTGGACATGTTATGTAGTCAATATGAATTTTCATGTTAGCTGACCAGTTGGATAATCCTTTAGGTTGAAAAACCCGCAAGCCTTAACGAGCACCGAGCACAAACAAAGGATTGCAGGATAAAGCTTCGGTATTTGGAAGCTATCGGACCTTCGAGTCCACTCGTATTTGTAGTACCTGAGGGAATTACTAAGGTCAACTAGCGACCACTCCATCTGCTAATTAAACGTTTTCTGTTAAAAGTTCACTGCAGTATGCAGATCCACCGCTCCGAAATGAACTTGAATATTCATGATCACTCTTCTGTTTTCATTGTTATTCCAAACTATTTTTTCACAGCAATTTGTCGGCTAAAGTCGTCACTCGACACAAATGCGAGCATGCCACGTTGCGTGACGGAGTGGTCAAGCAAACATAACTATCAGTTTACGCGATAAGTCTGCCGGCTAGGTTACAGTACGACTACACAATTGCAATGAGAATTATGCTTTTAACGACTGAGACCATTGTTCTTCTGACGTTTATTGCGAACATGCAATTTGCATGATTTTGCTGAAAGTTAACGTAGACTTCCGAGCGACGCGATGGTGGGCGGCAGTAATACGCGATCAGTGTCTGTGATTCCCATCGATGTGACTGTGACAACACAGAATAATAAAGACAGGTGGTAATGAATGGGTACACTGTTTTGTACCAAAATATATATAAAAATTATCGCTTTCAGTGTATTAGACTTATTTAGTTGGAGTAATTACAAATATTACATGTGTGTTACACAAATATAAGCAAGCATTGGGCGAACATTGAAGTAAACTGAATCAACAATGGGTGAGATGTGAAGATCAGAAAAATTTAAGTTAAAAACTTTAAAAGACCAAAGGACGATTTTATAATTTAGCACTAAACGTTTTAACAACCATAAGATGTGGCAGTTTTTAAGGTGATCAATGTGAATAAACCACACCATGTCAACTAACCAAGCCTATCAAATAAGTGCACAAGCCTTACAATGTAATGTATTGCTTTGAGTTAAGTATATTGTACCTAGTTTCTAAAATTGTAATATTGCTTGCTTTGTGAAATAAAAATTTATTATTATTATTATTATTATTATTATTAACTATAGTGTGGCGCGTCAGTGACGTTGACTTTGGCGTTGCTCGGAGGTCAACTATTAATGATGGCACCGGTACTGCTCAATACGAGCAAAACAATTTTAATTAAGACTTTGTTTCCAATATTTGACTAGGGAATTCAAAGTGTCGTAAAGCAAGCCTACATTGTTTAACAAAACTTCCCCCAGATTGTTTTCTTTGATGCGAATGGTGTCTAATCAGCCGGAAGGCAAAGTATTTTGCAGCGGTATATTAAAACACGGACATCGTAAACACAGCTATGACAATGATGACAAACAGGTTCTCTTTGTTGGAGACATTAGCTGCGTCGCTTCGAGGATGTTGCTCCGTGTTGCTCCCGTGTCGTCGCGTCGACGACAATTTGAACGATTTATGCCGCTCGTCACGAACGTCACACGTAGGGTTGCCATTTGTCACATTTTGCATTGTTTCAGACGGGACGTAACGCATCCTGCTCTTCAAGATTTATTTTTTTAAAACCTGTTTGACATGGATGCGAAATGTTAGCTCTTTTTATTTTCTCCCCTTTCAGAGCTCATTATCCCGGATTGTCGCGGATGACACCCCTATGTCGTAACGTAACGCACGCGACAGGCAGCGCGTCGCTCGCGATTTTTGAATCATTTATCAAACTTGTATGTTTACCCTGTTTTATCGCACGGAGACCGGTTTTTCGAAAACTGGGTCATATTCGTACTTCATTACGGCTATAGCGGGCGACGCGAAGCCAATTCATTGATTGCTATCGTTGATCGCATTTTTTGTATGGAGTCGCGTGACCGAGCCTTCGGTCATCATCACCATTATTGACAATGGCCAATAAAGTGGTGATATTAAAGAGATAGAATCGCACTAACTGTCATAATGTAAGTGCTAATAGACGGTGGACGCGCTGACGGATATCCCCATTTAGCAAGTGGAGCAGTGCTTGTAATAAATAAAACTGCGGAAGTTACATGAATTGCATGTGATTGTTCATTAGTGTTTCAATGTTTGATTCGAGACTTTGATAAATAAGATATAAGTACACCGTGCTATTAATAAACGCAGAATATCCTTGGAACAGTTACACCGTGTTTTGTCTTTTTCGATCGGATTTGAAACTGTTAATGCAAGACGCGTTTATTAGTAAGTAGCACGTCGAATGAAATATCGGACCTCGAAATGGTGTATTATATTTAAAGTTTACAATAGATTGAAAATATTGCTTTCAGTACGTTATCTAATTGAACTATGTATATAATATTGTTGTCTACCGGGAACTGCTTCTTTTTACTCGCATTAAATGATGAAGGCTCAATAATATTGCCAATAATTATGTCATTGAACAAACCATGCCATTAAACATACATAATACTTATTTATCTTTAGTTCACTTCGAAGCTGGTTTTTACTAACTTTGACCTTTTAAGCTTACATATTCCACTATAGAATGGTTCCAAGCGGTATAATTAAGACCTGGCGTGTGCCGTATCGTCGTTAAATGTGGCAAAAGCATCCGATACTTAGAGCACAGAGGAAATATTAGTAATGTCGTACTATGTGTCACTTCAACTAGACAATGCATGAATCTGTTAGCGAGCTAGCGATCGATATTGAAACTTAAAGAAAACGTGTAAAGGCTCCTATTCCATTTCACAAAGCTAGACATCACAGCCGGCAAGCACAATATGTTTTCGGATAATAGTAATGCTCGCATCCGAGCCATATTGTATCTAAACTCAGCGCGATAAAGAGCATTTTCCTTAGAAAGCCGATTCAAAGTGAAAAGACCTGTACAGGGACTTTATGCCATGTCTTACAATTATTTTCTCCTGGCGTAATATCATTATTACCGGGTTTTTATAGGGGTAACGTTTTACGAGCGCCTACCCATTTCAAAAGGATGAATCCGTAAGTTTGAATAAGATTGTCCCGTAAGCTACCTTTTATGTTTATTGATCTTTCTAAACAAGTAGTATTCAAGGATTTTTTAGCTTTGAAGTTTTCGAGTAAATTAGCGGTGCGTTTTCAAAATAACGGTGCTATTTGGCGTATGCGGAAACATGGCGGAAACACATAAAGCATGTTGAACCAAATCTTCT
This sequence comes from Epirrita christyi, assembly GCA_951392215.1. NCBI lineage: Eukaryota > Metazoa > Arthropoda > Insecta > Lepidoptera > Geometridae > Epirrita > Epirrita christyi. Next base: position 9,107,566 of record OX595848.1, on the reverse strand, counting down.
CTTCTTTAGGGCGGTCTCAGATTATTTTCTACCTAGAAAAGCAAAGAAAAGAATTGAAATCGTGAGGCTAGAATGCAATACATAATGTACCACTCGTCACACACCTACAGACTTGCAGAATCGGCAAGAACGTCCGGTCAGCAAGCAACCATCCTCATCGCCGATCAAAACGTTGTGGCAGTTCAGAAAGAGCCTTATTTATATCGTCACACACAAGCACTAGATTGCGACTCAGCGCCAATCGAGAAAGCGGTAAGTGTGTGATGATGAACCCGGTTTAAATTCTGTTCTTTGCTGTTCTAGGTAGAACAGAACAGAATCGGCAGGTCTGTGGCCGCGCTTATTCACTCGACCGTCAATCGTGAACGTGTGACGTTCCGCACTGTCATATGACTTCACTCCGTGCTCGAGTGTCGTCACAACTGTCAGTGACAAAGTGAGTGCCGCCGTCGCCGGCGCGGCTGGCGTACCCGAACTGAGAGAGCGAGCACAGAATTTCACTGAATCATTTATTATCACGCTACGGCCGGCAGGGCCATGCCCGTGCGGTGCCGTCAATCAAAACAAAAATTGGAGTAACAGTGGCAACTGGTAACCGCACGCAGCGGAACGCTGTTTGGTAATTCACAGCCGGTAACTATTGCGCAACATTTGCCGCTGATAAAGCTGTAACACCGCAGTGCCACAAACACAGTGATAATGAACGCGGAAAAATGAGTTGCATAAACATTGCCAAAAGGAAATTGCATTTTAGGTGCTCTATTTTTCCAAATGAACTTTTTTTCAAGCGTTGTTCAGTTGTGACTCTGCAGACAAATTGTTTTTAAGTTTACAAGACCGCTCACAGTACATTTTAATATAATTTACTAATTACGTCCAGGCGATTAAACAATTGTCATCGAACATGCATGGGCCGGGGCGGGGTATAACCGGTAACTATACAAATTGTTCCAAATTAGCTATTATGTAAATCTTATTCGGCTGAGGCTGAAAAATATCGGATATCCACTCCAGGGTTCACCTGAAAAATGGAAGATTCCGTAAGTAGCTGCGAGAGCGCCACGACCGCGTATCAAATAACTTATCCGCTTTTGTTATGGTAATATCTTTCCGAAATTATCTGTTTCGCATATAATCTGGAATAAAAAAGTTTCAACAGCATTTTATCTATAGATTCTTTGTTTCTTTGTTGACGTCTCTGTGTCGCGACGGTCGAGTAGCCAGCTGAGATGCAAGAGGTTGCGGGTTCGATTCCCGTTGCGGCACAAATGTTTGTATGATCTGCAAATATTTGTTCCGGGGGGGTATAAGCCTATCAAACTGGTAATCGCTTTTGATTACAATTTTGCAGTACATTGCGCCGCGTGCTTTAGCTTCTAAATTCGAAACATAAAGCGCAATGTACCGTAAAATCGTGTTCGAAAGCGATTACCAGTTTGATAGACAATACGGGGGCTGGTCTGGGTGTTATGGTACCATGGTACTCGTAGTTCCTGATACCCACGACACAGGGAATCCTAGTGTGGGATCAAGACTACGTATGTCACTTGCGTATTATGTTATGTTTACCTAGCCAATTTGATTGAATATAATATCGCTAAAGATACTTCTACGAAGCTCTGTTATTATATAAAAGGTAAAATCTTACCTTCCGAAATGAGACCGCAGTCGGATTCGTTACAGACGCAATGTTTCATAAACTTTAATTTCGCGGATTCGCTCAGACATGGACAAACAGCGGCATGGCCCCCGCTCACTCTGCAAGGGACACCGGCATAATGTGTAGCCTTTTCTTGTTTACACGCGTTTTATATAAAAACTCCGGTTCCGCCTTCTCAAGGAAATCTACACGAAATTAAATGGAATTTCCACACGAACGAGTTGCGAGTTGAGAATCTTGGAAGCTTTGTCCACAGAAGATATACTACTTGGTAACGTACAGAGATGTTTCCGACCAACTCTATGAGAATCAACTTTCAAGCGATATCAAAATATAAAATCAGCGTGAGCTAACTCAGATTTTGACAAAACTAGCCGATCAGCGGCCACGCCTTTAATTCGACGCACCTATTGAAAAGCTCATTTTACATTGAAGGCCGATTGGAAGCAAAACAGACGCTGCAGGCGAAATGTCCGTTGTACACGCCGATCGAACGGACTGTGTCTTTGCATGTCTACAATAGCAGACAGTTTTCCTTACAATTCATATTACTTTGGAAAAAGACCCTTGCATTTGCCAAATTCGATATCAGAGACATACTTTGGCGGAGATTTGAGAGGCACAAATACGAAAGGATCAAAGTACTGGAATTTACAGTGTTGTTTTGTTTAGTTAAGCCAATTTTCGGAATAAACACGTTTTGCTGTGCCATCAATCCTTGTCGCTTTACGATCGACTGCGAACTCGGCAGCCGCAACTGTTACGTAATAGTGGGTGACATAAAGAAACCAATCACTACAGTGGTGTGTCCTGTCGGAAAATAGATCCCTCCGTGTCCTGCCGTGGAGGTTATAAAAACCGACTATGGGTTTACACTAGAGTACGGGCAGCATCATCCACCTGCATACTCAACACGAATACTATGATCACCAACTCGCCTGCTAAGCGTGGTGATTATGGCAATTCCCCACATTGTATTCAGAGGGACGTCTCATCCAGTTGTGGACGTCTAAAGGCTGCTGATCCTGATGATAGTGTTTTACACCGACTAATGATAACTTTATGGCCCCTTGCGAAGTTCCAAATGGATAGCCAAGTAATGATTCGTACAACGATATGGGAAGAAAGTGGAAAGAAACGTATAATATGCTTGTTCGCTAACGATTGAACATATGTGACGTTATGATGTAAGGTGTAAGCTATGGTCTATGAGATTTTGCATAACAAATCTGGAACCAGAAACTGGTTGTATGTACAATTGACAACAGAAAAGGATAAGAATCCGTCTAGTCTAAGATTCCACTTAAAAATGAGATCGAATGGAATCCTCTAAATAACACCTAAACAGTCGCATACAATAAATACCACACTAGGATTCATCTTGTACCAGTCACTTCTTCCTGACCAATCAATCTTTCTATTCAAGGCCATATTTTGGTTTATTAACATAAAATTAATGATATAAAAGTAATTGTACTTACGCGGTGCAGGACTTGGTGGTTCCGCGCAGATGCCTATCGACTTGCTGGGGTCGTCGATGAACGTCTGCGCGAGGTGGTAGTCACCGAGCTTGTGCTGGATCTCATGGCTGACTTTATCTCGGTGACAGGGCGTCACCTGTGGACAAAGCATAATATAGGTTAGTTAACGTTTTATAGTTGATTTAAAACTTAATTTTCCCCAAGCCCAATACTGGGATGATTGGGAATTCCCAATTATTCCAGTAATATTGCCTACCTAGGAAATCACTAGCAAGACGATAGTAAATGTCAAATATTAATTACAAACATTTCAAGCTACCCCGATGTCGTTGGCCAATATTAACATTAGCGTCGTCTTATAGCGTCTTGATAACGTTAGTAGTCAGCCTTTGCTGGACATACGTTGATTTAAAGTTAAATCAACTGTACGGCTATCCAATAAGTTAACTGGAATTTTGCCTATACTTACAGGAAATATTAGTTCTAACAACAAACGGTATTTTTTAATGGAGAATTTCCTTTTGCTGGGCTCCAGAATTTTCAGATTTTCCGTTTTGTGCAAATCATCCAGTAAGGCATGTTTTTAGAAAAATACTTTTACTATAGGCTATCATTAGTAATTTGAAAACATTGAATCTTTAACGATACTTTTATAGCTCTAACTTAGTTTTTATTGTTCAAATAAATGCTCGAGCGCGATTTAGTTTCAGTTTATTTCAGGAAAGTTGCGGTCTAACCCCAACCAGTCCACCTCCAGAGTTGGTGACTTCAGGTTGATGGCACTGTACTAGCATAGATGAAGAAGAGCAGGGGTGCAATTTTTAAATGTCACTGAGTGACTAGTTATCATCAAAAAGTTCGGCCTTTTTGATGATAACTTTAATCGCCATTTTTCAGGATATCAGTACTGGAGGAGGCACATGTATTGATATTATAGGTTAAGAATTTTAGTCATCAATGAGTTTCAAATGTATAGAAATTTTAAATCGTGGTTTAGTCACTCGATTAAATTTTCAAATATCGCACCCCAGGACGCGGTTACTCCGTAGCCTTCAAAAATAAGAAATCAAAGATGAGAACGTGTTGCACACGGGGCGTACTATAAAAGAGTTATCAAGCTCGGAACTCAATGTTATTGGATAAATAAAACCGGTACCACCCGGTCGTCCGTATATGGAATGGAATTGACAATCCGAAGGTGATGTGAAGAACGACACCTATTTCGAGCTGGCGCCGGAACTTGTATGGACACTGCAATACTTAGTTTATTTATTGTTCAGAGCTTATTGGCAGCACTGTCTATATATTGGTCTGTCTGCTACGAAAAAGGCGCAACGAACTCGATAATGATGTTCGGAACACGATAACAGATCAATTAAAATGATGTTGGCAATACATACTTTTTTCTTTCACATTGTCTTGTGTTGTGGTTGAAGGGAATCCCGTTCCGAGAAAATAGCTTGAATGTGGTTTTATAAGCTTGTATGCCTTTTGAGGTCGTCAGTTTTTTGTTGAGTCCATGCATCATCTTTGAAATTCAACCTAGAGTAGTCTTTTGCGGTTGTGACAGCCCCTGCAACCTCCATTCATACATTGCCTTTCTCCTAATATCGCTACTGCCACACCTCCTGGGTCACTGTATTAATAGTCGCAGAGTAATTTGGCGAGTATTGGACGAAGGTGAAGTACAAGTATTTCCAGCACGCGCCAGATGATGACTGCATTATGTACATCAACAAAAGTGCACAAATACGTGTCATGCCGACTCACGCGCCCGGGCGTGTGTCTCGACTCGAGAATCGAGCCGAGGTCGAACAGTGGACACAAGAGACAAAAGCAGTATATCAACTTCGAAGAATGTTTTCTATTCCGAAATACTGCGTTCGCTGCAATTCAGCGATCTCGCTTGCTAAGTTTCTGTGGATTTTGAGTAGGATGTACAGATGGCTGCTTACTATGAAGTTTTGCCTTGTATCAGCATAATCATTACAGCATACTCACTCACTTCTTAGCGATATGACCACCCACCCATTGTTAAGATATTAAGTATTTTTTTATTACTTGTTGAATTTTTATGTTTATGGTGTGTAATAAAGTATTTTCTTCTTCTTCACTACTCTCAACTCAACTACAGATCGTGTCTATCTATACCGTGTGTAAAATGACAGCTCCCAAATAGTGAAGGTACAGGTAAAGCTGCCTATAAAATAGCCATATAAAATAGCCTTTACAATTCGCAGTTTGGGCATATTTCTGTAGTTTACGTGCAGGCGTCTTGTAATAGCTGAGGTGAGATACTGGTCCTCTTCAACACTACTGCAGCCGACCGCACCATGTGGCACGCATCGCGTCCACATGTCCCGAATAAACCGGATCAATGTCGACCTCTTCAGTGATTCATGATACGCCGCCTTCAAGCAAAAACAACGTTTTTTTGTCGCCGGTGTGTTTGTTATTCTTGAAGCCGAAACCAAAATGATGATCACAGTAACCTAAAAGGGCCTCAATATCAGAAATGGTTGTTTTAAAACATTATGGAAATTTTGCTAGTAGTTTAAACAAACTGAGCGGACAAAGATAGCAAAACATCGTGATTTCTGGAAAATATCGGGTCTTTGATTAACAGTGAGACAAAAAAAGCTTAGAAATAGAATAGGGCATATGAAAAGATTTAATTCAAATATTTCTTGAGGTACTTATTCATTAACTCTACTACAAAGAGCACCAGTGGGTCGACGACATCCTAAAACTGGCGGAGAACATCTGCACGAAAGGCGCACAGCATCGAGGAGGTTGTCAGAAACGAGAAAGAAATTTAAGTTCTTTTTTTACGGATACAAACTTTGAGGAATGAGTCTACGCAAGATTCTGAACCAGACTGTGTATGTTTAATTAAAACAATATTTTAGTTAAATATCCACCTTCCCATACAATTCACATTCTGTGTGCACAGTTTACATTTATTTTTTTATAGTTATCTTTTTGTATAAAATAGTACATATTTCGAATGTTTTTCTTCATACGTATTAACACTTTTTTTTTTTGTAATTCCAGTCCGGGTATCCGCGATACAGGTTTGACCTAGTGCGGAGCCCATTGAAATGTAATCATTTTTAGCTACTATTATTTTAGTAAAATATTTTTTTTTGTATTTATGTGTCTATTTTGTGATTTTTTTCTAATAAAAAAATGACCCTGGGTACCCGATAATAATACCGAGATAATGATGATGACCAGAGGGCCTAGCCAAACGGCATTCGTTTCGAAGCGATTCCATTTCTACAGTCGTAATTCAATACAAAAGACCACGTGACATATCGATAGCTAACGTCAATCCCATACATTTTGGACTTTTCTATTGGCGTCATCGCTATTAGAATGTTACTGTGTCTACGGCCTCAGATATTTTTGGGTACTTACCTACTAAAGTAAATAAGTTTTTTTGTTGAAAAATGTATTTTTCTAAACAACATTTTATTAAATTTGTAATCGGAACCGTGAGCTGATCAAAATGAGCCCAAACACTGCCAGGCTTCTATTAATCGAGGAGTTTCGTTGTCCACCATCACAGATCAGCTCCCTCTCGCCGTCACCATAATATTGTATTATCATCTGAGGCCCAATTCTCTAAATTATTTTGATAACTACACTGAAAGTTAACCGAATCGAGACTGAATTTTGAATTGACAGAAAGTTGGTATTCTGCTTCCTCATGAATGACAGTTTAGTCTACTTTCAATTCACGGTGACTACCATTAGAGTAGGATGGTTATATATATAATTGGAAAGAGTAAAGAGAGAGTCCATCTACTTAAGCTAAAATTATCGAAAAAACTTTGAATCGTTCAAGTTTCAGTCGCATTTCGATATAATCACATTACAGTGTTGTATTTTAAGCTAAGAGAATACAATTTCTGACATTTAAGACATCGACACAAGATCGAAACATGATCCGAACTCTATTTTAACTATCTTTTAGTTAGAGAATTGGGCCTCTGAACTTGACAGGTATGAAATTTTTTAACTCAATCGGTTAGAGCGGTTTCACACTACGTCCAATACGTATCCGTAAAAATTTAGATCTATAGAGAAATTGGCTTCCGTCATCCGATTTCTCTATAGATCCGAATTTTCACGGATACGGATCGGACGTAGTGCGAAAACGCTCTTGGGAACTGGTTCCGAATTCAGTTTCAAGATTTGTCACACACTAACTAACTAACTACCATACATACTAAAAGCACAAAAAAAAGAAACAGCGGCGCTAACAGGTCAAGTTAAATAAAAGCTTGTAAAATAAAACCTGATTCTTCGCAGGCTCTAGCGAGCACCTAACTTTATTTGTTATCGTATAGCAATTTTGTGGGCGAACTCGTATTCATTGTTTTTCTAAGCTCCTTACATTTAACAGCGAAATAAGCTCGGGTTAGTATAATATGCCATTTTTACGAGCAAACAAAAGGTCGCATACACATTGAAAGCGGATTGCCGGTGGATGTCTACTGGTACTTGCAGTACAGTAACAACCCCTCAATGTCACATTGCCGGTTGACTGTCGTTAGCAACCTGCTTTTTACGTAAATGTGTCCTTACGATGGATTTCGCCAACTTTTATGGCGAATTTCCATTAGGTAAACTATGCACCTTCAGCGAAAACTTATGCAAGGTTTTACATTCATTGCGATTGCGGCACGAGAAAGCATTTCAATCTTCTAATAGCTCGCGATAACTCAGAGACTTTGTCTGAGAGACAACATCCATGATATAATGTATTATAATTGCGAGAGACGCAAAATGGTACAACAATATTACATTGATTGAATGCAATCCACAAACTAAAAGATACTACGATACAATCTTAACAGGATGACTGTACTCAAAAGCATATTATGAAAATTATAGAATGAAAATTATGCCTCGTGGAATCAGTTTGACTAAATAGTTTGACCACGAGGAGGAACCGGAATTATTTCTTTTGAGCAAAGGAACCAATTGTATAACTTAGAAATTTTACTTCAAACACTAATAAAAACAAGTGAATTACAACTTTTTAAATAAAATAGATTAAGCAGGCACCCCAAATTTTTATAACTCTTAATCGCTTGCTTCCGAACAACATTGTTCTTATTTTTTATAAATTAATAGTTTCCGGACATGGCATTTGGCCCACCTGATGTTAACCGATAACCCATTACAAAAGCAATACCTCTTACGTCACGTCCACCAAGGACATGTCCTACTTGGCATTGCGCTCCCCGTCATCTTGAGACATAAAGGTGAAAAGTCTCATGTGCATGTGCCTGTAATTTCACCGGCACCCATATCCTTCAAACCGGAACACAGCAATGCTCAAACTACTGCTTTCCTTGGCCGAACTCTTTCACAAGGAGCTCTTCTACTAGCAAAATAATCTAAAAGTAGCGATAAATAGAATTATACATTGACCCGTGTAATTTATAAATACATATATTCTTCCTATAACACTGTTTGTCATTTTAGAAAGGAAACGGAGAAACAGCACAGCAAAAGCCACTAGGTACACAGATGCTAACCCACGTTTATAAATATAAGACAGTGAAAGTCTATTTGAAGTGACAAAGACCTGACAAAAGCGAGGTTTAAATAGCATCCAATAGAACGACTGAAACTACAAAGCTTAACTGGCTAAACTATTAATCATTCAATCCGCAAGGGATCAAAATAAAGCAAAATCACCGAGGACTTCAATACAAAGTCTATAATTCAGCAATCTTGACCGCACGCCGAGAACCTCTCGAACTTGTTTGCATAACTTTGCTCGACGATACAAGTACAGTCGCCGTCAGAAGTGGCTGAACAGTTCAGGTGTATCAGCCGTTATCAAACACTCTATTTGTGAGGGTTGTAAAACATCTGCTTAGCCTAAAAGTAAGTTGATCAGGTGATATACCTCAACGGAAAAGTTGGCCGTTTAGAATTTAATTTAGTTTGGAAGAATAAAACATGTACCCAGTGCTGATCCCACACAGACAAAAACTAGATTTGATTCATTATCATCTCCCTGCCACTTATTCTAAAGACCAGTGGAATCTTTAGACAGTGATGAATAACAACAGTCGCATACATAGTCCGGCCCCCCTATTCCCTAACTGAAAGTCACTCGGTGACTAACGTTTGACAAGTAAAATGACCATCAATTGCTCAAAATTATCATTAAGAATTGTCAATTAATGGTAATTTTAATTGTCAAAATGTTAGTCACCGAGTGACTTTCAGTTAGGGAATAGGGGGGCTGATCCCACACTAGGATTCCCTGTGTCGTGGGTATCAGGAACTGCGAGTACCATGGTACCACAACACCAACACCCAGAACAAATATTTACAGATCATGAAAACATTTGTCCCGTAGCAAGAAGAAGAATAAAAGAAGGGAAGGAATTGCTCTGCAATGGGGTCCAGTGGGCTAATAGAAGCGTTCCACTAACAGCACCGATCATAATATAAGAATAAGATTATCTCACTGTCACTTATTAAATCTAGAAGGTATGACGAGTAGGAAAAATACTTTTGTTGCGCAATATGGGCTTTGAGCGATTAGGTGTACAGGCTCTATTAATGGGCATTTTGAGTGAGTAGGGATTTAGACAGCAGGGTCGCTCAGCTAATTGTGATGGTGACTGTACCAACATGCGGTGTATTCGCAAACAGTCATGCACGAAACAATAAGGCGGGCTATAAATAAGAGCCAGTTTTAACACAATACTCATAACATAAAGGCACAGTAGAAATAATAGCTAGTAGTACAGGTCAAAAGAGTACAAAAAAGAGCGTATTTGATTCCGTCAACACTCCTGCGATTTGATTGAAACAGCAAATCATTTACTGGGACCGGTTTCGCTGAAACATTTTCCGCATTGCGATTTACTTTTATTTCCCTGTTTAGGGTTCTGTGCGCAAGGGTCTGAACGGAATCCTATTGTTGTGGAGTTACTGACGCTACTGTCTGTGCGCTCTCTTTTTTTCTAGTCTAGACTTGAGGGCTATGTCGGTTATATGTCCTGTATTCAAACCACGAAGTTATAAAGTGGATAAAGATTCTTGGAATTCGGAGCTGAACAAGGGTTTGGGGTTTTTTTACTATTCTACTATATACTCGCCTAATAAATTATTATCTGTGGCATTGGCTGCAGACAACTCCCGCCATACTTCCTTCATATTGTATTATATTTTGTGTCTACAATTGTCACAATTCTGCTAATTTCCAGTCATGTTAGTTTCAGAAACCTTATTGGAGACGGTGACGGTGTTATGAATATAGTAGCTAGTTGGTTCACTCTGCTTATAAAATTGACAGTTCATCGCCTTCTGTCGCTATACCCCCAAAACTACTTGGCGAGCATTGCGCGGAACCCTTTGTGTCTTACATTTATATTTGCCGTAATTTATATTGTATTCGCGTAATTCTAGAGCAGCGATACCTCGCAGACCAATACACATTACATTCCGTACGGCACATTCATGTATAAAGCAGGTTGCCGCAGAATGTCCACCGGCGCGCTTACCAAGACAAACTCACGGTACCTGTGTGAAAGTAGTGCGCTGCTTCGTGCCAGGCCAACGCCGCAGGTAGACACCTTGTGGCTATAAAATCAAATCGTGACGCAGTGGTACCGGACGTAACGGGAACTAACCAACCTGCCTTACACGTGAATGCGCCCGTAACGTGCGTGGGAACTGAAAACGATTACCTGCCTATCTTTTTGAAACACCTTATTCGATTTCTGGTCGTTTGTAAATTTTGATAAAGGCCTTAGCGACGACGAGATAATAGTACTTTTCTTTATAATGTACCCTTTTGAAGTCCTTCAACTTTTAAGGTCAAGGTTCCTGTTATTTGACTTCTATTCTGAGAGTTGGAATCTTGTTTTCATAGATTTTGTTGAACTGTTATAATAACTTTAGTTATCTTAAGAATATCTAGCAGAGGTTTAGAAATTAGTCTATACGAAAACACGACCTTTCAATAATTTATACCATTCGTTGAAGATTCGAAAACGTGGTATATCGAAGTTGACATACACTTTGATAATCTATCAAAGATACAATCTAGAATTTTGGGGCTTGGCGTGTCACTTGATCATGTCCACAATAGTTTTTAGTGTTGCACGTTCTTCGTTAATTCTGTTTCATTGCAAGCACGCAGTTTTACTTCCCTTTTGAGCTAACCAAAGCTCTACTGTGCTTTGTTCTTACCTTAACATTGATTTTATTTTGCATGCTGTGTTTACCTGTAAGAGGTTGTGCATGTTACAAAAGATTCTTAGCATAAGAATGTAGCTCATTTTCATGTATAAACTGTTGCTAGACTTCAATAAATAATGTACTTATTCTTTGTTTGTTTCTTAAGAACCCAGCGAAGGATGGACTGCCCATACAAACGTAATACCGACGTCATTTGTAATTCGAGCATATTTCCACCATATTATGCTATTATTCGGATTCGGATAGTATTTATCTATGTTCCCAGATAGTTTTTTTTATCAAAATATATACCTAAAATGAAATGTAAGCGAATTACTTTTTGTATATTTTTACGACCTAAACGACATGTTTTCATCTTATTTGTTTCGTATGAAAAACAACGATATGTTACGTATTTTATGTGTAGGAACATAGCTTATATTGTCAAGTAACAGAATAACAACACGATATAAAAAAAACAACAAGTTTTTATTCATCATTTTTGGTATTACGGAACTTGAACAAATTTCTAAAAAATTCTGAACGCCCATATTGCTATCGCGTCAGAACCGAGGGCCGGTCGGGGAACTACGGTTGTGTGATGTTTGACAACTCGACAGGCACTCACACTAGTACACTGTGTAACCCCGCGCTTCGCTTGCTCTTGTGTTTGTTCACCTATTTGTTTGTTATATATGACATTGCAATATTTTTGTCATTTTATTTAGATTTGCCTTGTGATTTGGAATGAAGTAACCTAGGTAACTAACATACCTACGACTTGTGCTTTGTTTACCATTCAGTACCTAGTTTTTGCGAGAAATAGTAGCGGCTCAACTTTCCTTTAGCGACTGTGACCTACGAGGTTCATATTTTTATCACATGTAGGTTCACATAGCACAAGCCTGAATATGAAATGGCGTACTGCGGAAACCAATAGTTTTAGCATTGTGAGCTATGACAAAAAATCAAAGAAAAATATTTCAAAGTAAATGCTCAACTTTACTTTAGCGACTGTGACCTACGAGGTTCATATTTTTATCACATGTAGGTTCACATAGCACAAGCCTGAATATGAAATGGCGTACTGCGGAAACCAATAGTTTTAGCATTGTGAGCTATGACAAAAAATCAATGAAAAATATTTCAAAGTAAATGCTCAACTTTACTTTAGCGACTGTGACCTACGAGGTTCATATTTTTATCACATGTAGGTTCACATAGCACAAGCCTGAATATGAAATGGCGTACTGCGGAAACCAATAGTTTTAGCATTGTGAGCTATGACAAAAAATCAAAGAAAAATATTTCAAAGTAAATGCTCAACTTTCCTTTAGCGACTGTGACCTACGAGGTTCATATTTTTATCACATGTAGGTTCACATAGCACAAGCCTGAATATGAAATGGCGTACTGCGGAAAAAAATAGTTTTGGAGCTATTCATTGTTGAAATTTGCTAAAAACTGGTTTCCGATCTCCATATTTTGGTGATATTTTACTATTTGTCAGTGTTTGGATACGATTTTCGGCTTTTGACATTGACAACCCACCCCTCCCCTCCCCCCTCAAGCCTTATACTTATAGTCGCTAAAGGAAAGTCCTTCGATGAATTCTCAAACAGGAGTAAGCACGTAAACAATCTCAACTCTGAGAACACAAACGATGACAGAGTTCATTGATGTTCAAGGAATACGTAACCGACTGGACCGTAAGAGCAAAAAACACGACTAGTTGAAAATTGAGAAACCACCAATTTTTAGCAAAATATACCATTTGGTCTGTCACTGTCATTGTCAAAAGCCGAAAATCGTATGGGAACACTGATAAAAAGTAAAATATCACCAAAACATGGCGTTCGGAAAGCGGTTATTAGCAAATTTTAAAAATGAATAGCTCCAAAACTATTGGTTTCCGCAGTACGCCATTTCATATTTAGGCTTGTGCTATGTGAACCTACATGTGATAAAAATGTGAACTTCCTAGCTAGCAGTAGCTAAAGGAAAGTTGAGCGTTTACTTTGAAATATTTTTCTTTGATTTTTTTGTCATAGCTCACAATGCTAAAACTATTGGTTTCCGCAGTACGCCATTTCATATTTAGGCTTGTGTCTACATGTGATAAAAATATGAACCTCCTAGCTCACAGTCGCTATTGGAAAGTTGAGCCAAACTCAACGATCATCAAAGCACCAACTTACCCCCTTATTCGCTCTGACCAAACGTAACATAACGCGGGCTCGTTACGATATCTGCGTGGAATCATCGCTGAATCGTATGGGTGACGTCACACGTTATTGAAAAGAAATCTCATAGGTCATAGCGAATAACCACCCTGATCACAATTATTGGAAAAAAGTTTGTGCTCGCGAGTTCTAACTGTTCGCAGAACTAGGTACCAAGGAGTTTTTATTGCTAGATATATAAATGTAAAAAGTTTGTGACAAATGCCAAATATGCCAAAAAAATATTTTTGTCAAATGCTGGTTTGCATAAAAAATAAATACCAGCTTCGAATTATGAATGGTAACGGCCACAGAATAGAAATAAGTGTTCGGCTGTGCCCCGCGCGCGCCTGCGTTAGCCAAACAGGGACAGCAATATGCAGGCCGACTTTTGCGCTATTCTCGAGTTGATTTAGCGTGCGGCCATCACCGCAACCTTAATTAGTTTCCATAAAACCACCAAACGTCAAAGTTACAGTAACCAGAGTACAGCGAAATAGGGAATCAAATAAGTAGACACAATAACGGCAGAGTATGCACAAAATTCATAGGCCTGTTTACTTTCGCGTTTTTTCATTTGATGGTTCACGGCTGAGGAGAAATGTGGGTCAGCAGGCGCGAACCATTACTGGTGCCATGGAAATTCACAGCATCGATTTGCAATCTTTTCTAGGGGAATTTGTCGCTTTTGTCTTGTTTTTGCATAAATAACCTATAGAAGAAAAAACACTCCAAAAAAACTTTAAATTACGAGACAAAGAGGACGCCAGCGTCAACAAGGCAAGTACAAGGCTCCGAAATCCATCTCTGATTGGGCAAACGTCTTAGTGGCGGTAAATTTGCCTCAGTATGCTACCACATATCTAAAGTAATTTTAAGCAACAAGTCTTTATCAGCGCCTCCTATCAAGCGGAATTAACAATTCGTTGCCATCGAGGCTCTTACCAACAGCCGATATAAATCTCCCATTAAGGTGTAGAAGTGAATTTCGCCACATGGTATTCGTATAGTCTAATAAATCCAGTACGTGAGGGGTGGGGTGGGCCGTTGGTCGAGTCAACGGCCCCGCCCGCCGAGCCATCGCCCGGGCGAAAGGACGTACTTCAGGCACTAGGGCCCGACTTCTGAAGGAACCACGCAATCTCTTTAATGTCCCAATAAGATATGCCTGAAAATCGGAATATAAACGACGTGATTTTTTTATAATTAGATATTAATAGTTCTAAATTAAGCAAAGAAGAAGAACAAGCGTTCTACCAATAACAGGGTTCAAAATAACATTTCTAAGTAAATTCCTCAACCTTATAGAAGAACAATGAACAAATCCGATAAAAGAAACGAATTCAATGAGATATTTTCAGAAAATAGAATAATCTATAACTGTAATTAAAATAAAATCCAAACAATAAGAAATCTTTCAAAACTCGGGTTCAACGAACGTTTCCCAATTTTCTGAACCTTATCGGGACAAGCCAGAATGATATAGCGCTAGAAAAACCCAATGGAAATTTAAAGTATCTGTTTTTAAAAGTCAAATGAATCACGGATGTTCACAAATAAATAACTGATTCTCAGTTTCCGATAGCGATATCTCGAATCGCTGAACAAATAATTTCCTGGAGGAAAAATGACGCACAAGCCGATTTGGCACCCCGGCAGGTTACGGGAAAATGGTTGATTTGATAGATAAGTATGTGCATTTACCACGTGCTCAAAACGGTAAACGAAAACATCACGAGAAAACCGGCATTCTATATAACCAAAATGTGATAACATGTGACTTCCACAAATCCACATTGGGCACTCGTGCTGGATTATGACATGCACCCCAGCATATAGGCAACATTACTGATGAAGTATGCTTAATCGGTCTCAATTTAAAACGATTACATTCTAATCATCATCATCAGTCTTTAGACTTTAGACGTCGACTGCTATCATAAAATGCAATGAGAAGAATTTATATTATCACCACGCTTGGCAGGCGGATTGTTTTCGTGTTGAGTACACAGGATGCTGCTGCCCGTCCCATGGTGACATCCACGTGAGTAGGTCGAAGGGCCTATTGTTAGGCCGGACACACAACGGCACGCACATTCTTAATACATGTACAAAAATATTGTTTATCTTACAAGCAATCAAAAATAATATAAAAGTTGGAAGGCAGCGGTAAGCTAAAGGCACGATGCTCGCCACGTTTGGGTGGTCTGCTTCATTTTCCTCGAAAACTTAAGCGAGACAAAATATTCTCGTTTACAAAACCCATAGCTCAACGGAAGACAAGTGGAATAAATCCCTTAAAATTATCTGAAAAGCCAAAACAGCATTTTTGATCTTAATAATTGTAATCGAATCAATCTCATCAAATTTAACTAGGTTACGAATAATAAATACATCATCAACATACATTAGTTCTTAATTCATGGAAATGAGACCAATCAGGTATTTCGTAATCAAAGCGATACTGTAATGTTAATCAGAGTATAGTTACATAGAAACGCTATGGAGCCCCGCTAAGATTAGAGCACTCAATTACAGAATTGAAATTGAATTCACTTGTAAACCACCCCCAGGTAGAGAGAATTAGCGAATAAATACGCCAAGATTTTCTACCCCTGATAGATTCGAACTTCTGTGCGTGTCAATGCCCTAGAGTTCACACGGAGGGTGCAAAAGGAGTACAAAAAGGACGAACGGAGAAGGGTCGTATTGTATTACTCGAGGCAGATGGGGTAGGCAATATAAAAAATAATAACAGCTATAAACTGTTACCTATGCGGATAGTTATCATTGACAATACGAGGGCAATAAAACTCGACGCGGCGAGTCATCGACCCAAATCGGCCGTGTCAATGACACTGTCAATCGCAGGAGACTTTTAAAAGCCTAGCGATCCTTATTGGAATCATAAACGTTCAAACGAGTTTTAATCTTGACCTTACTTTCAGCGACAGTTATTTATTCAGAGAAACCGAGAGAGGTATTTCACACGCATTCGCGTTGCAATCCGGTTCGAGCGAATTGTGGCCGATTGAAGCGTCTAAGTCTAGTAAGTGCTATGCATTACTGATTCCAGGAACTGCGACAAACGGGATAATAGATTAATTATCATGGGAAACCGAGGTACCAGCCAGGCCTATCACAGTTACTATCTTCTTCTCTCATGTCACTTGTTTATTCTTGGTCGAACTGACGGAGGAATGTATCTGTTGAATAGTGACCATTGCTATAGAAAACCACTGTGGCGAAAGGATAAGATATGTATGAATGAAGCCCGTTGCGGGTGCGGCCCGCAAGGTGCTTCATTCATACATATGTCCTCGAGTTACTGTTTCTAGGGCACACTAGCTTCCTCACGACTCACGATGTTTCCTTCACCGTTTTGAGTAATGCCTAAGTTTTGTGTACCTACGCCAGACCCGGTTTTGAATCCACAACAGTAGGATCAGAAGTTGAAACGTCTCCAATCGGTCCACCACGGCCGACAGCAATGGTTTTAGCATTTGCGATTAAAAAGGCATATTCTCATTAGGTACCTACTCGGTTGCGAGTGAGGAGGCACGAGGCGAGGGGTCGTAATGAGGCCGTCTAGACGCGCGGCTTCTGCAGTACATTGTATCTGTATTGTGCCTGCCATTGTACTCACTCCGCGGACTGTACGACGGCTCTTACCGTTTACGCTAATGAATATCTGAGCGATGAATTCGCGCTGAAACTTACTTTTTAATGGAATGTTAAGATAAAATCTAACTATAGATATAGGTAAGCAATAAGTATATTATGGTTTTAGCAAAATACAAGTAAGGTAATTTCTGGGAATAACCAAGTCGGGCCTTATCAGTAACATTCTTGCCGCGCATGGATCGCACCTCAGAAGTATCAGCTCCAACCTACTCTAACACGTCACTTAGTTGGTGACACACCAGTCAGTGAGTTAGTTTATTATTTCAACACATAGGATTTCCACTCTACGCACACGAGAGCAATAATAGCAAATTGTGTAATGATTCAAGGTATCTTCAGAAGATCATTAACCTTCCTGACTGATTCGTTCGCAGATATGATATCGCTGAGATATCTGAGGTAAATGACAAGAAAAAACGTAAACACGTTGAATTGCGTTCGTGTCATTTTCCTGTTACTAGACGAAAAGATGTTTTATTCAAATAGGTAGTTTCCGTCCGACGGAAATAGGAACCAATTTAAACAAACGCTCACTTGCAGGGACTTTTATTTGGATTGGATAAAATCAGACAAACAAAAACCCAATATTGTAAAGATTAATAAGCGCCCACTTCCTATAAATATCTCTGTAAAATATAGCTCGCGTCACATAAAAATAGCTCAAGAAACTGAAATAGATATTACCAACCTTCCCGTTCAATTTCTTATAATCTGGTGCGAGGGAGATAAACGCCGGGAGACGCGACAGCGAAACGCCGGCAGACAAAATATTACTACGGCAAACGTACACGTGCAACACCTGGGAATTTATGCATGTGTATTATAGGTAGGCGTGGCCTTGACAAGGTGACACACTGCCACAAAGTGGCACAAGATACTTGCATTCGACATGATCACTTAGTATATTGAATGTACCAGCTCCAACGACCGTCAAAGGGAACAATGAGGCTATTCAGTATTATCTTCTGTAAACAACAGCGGGACGCGTTAGGAAACCTTCCTACACACATATAGTTTTCATATGACGCCAGCCGACGAGAGAAGCCTTGTCGCGCCGTCCCCTATCGGACCCGTCCCGGCCCGGCCCGGCGCGGGAGGCAGGGCGGGTTTTAATTACGCCTGTACATACTGCACTTGTTAACTATTATACGAACTGTGACTAAAGTGGGTCGCGCGACTGCACCCAGTGGAGATAAGCCAGCCGCTTTAAAAATGTTATTATACATCAACAAGACACGTTTCGGAAGCTATTTGGTAATGTAATGTTCAATTAAGCAGTCGAGAGCGAGACCAGACGCATAAAAATGCAAAGTAGTCCAAAGCCAAGATGCCGCAGGTGGGAGGCTAGAACGAGATTGGACAGATTCCCAGGTGGCCTACAGTGATTATGTATCGGCATTCATTGAAATTAATTAACAAACACCACCTGCACGTACTAATATCGTAAAAATAGAAGGTAAATATGAGAGAATGACGTCATTTAAAACTCATTAACGCAGGGTAAATTTTCTTCATCAATTATGTCAGATAGCTAACATTTCTGAAAGCCATGTTGGAATTGAATTACAAAACCAATCCTAAGCCTTGAAGGAACTACTGCACGACATATACTTCGGACAACTGAGAGTCCAAGACCAACCTAGTAAATTAAATAAACATTTTGGCAGCAATTTACATGATGATCCAACTCACGTAATACTATCCAACACGTAAACAGCCGTCGGCCTCGAACTCTCTGACATTGGCGCGGCCAGATCAAGTTGATCTTCCTTGTCGCACAGAGCAAATACTTGTATCTTTTACAAGTTTCATTTCGACGACACTCAACAGACATGTTTATATGAATTAGCAAGCACGCGAGCGATATTCGAATTTAAAGTCAGCGAGATAAAGCTCATTTTATATGGAAAGCCGATTTGTAGTGAAATAGCCATGCCGTCACTCGGCACAACTAATGAGACGTGGAACACCAGACGCTTTATCAGAGATCTCGTTTAACTTGATAAGGTATAATATACGTTTATAGATTTACTCAAGGTGGACAGCACAAACACAGCTTAAGAAGAAAAGCTGGTACAACGAGCACCGCTCAAACCAAATCGCACACAATTACAGAGAGTGAACTTAATCTCCACCAGACTTTATTTTTTATGCCGTCGTGTATAGACCACACACTATACGCAATTTATAAAAAAAAACATCAGTTTACAAAAATAAGTTATGGACGACCGCAACGTAAAGAATAATCGAATACTCTATTATTATGACTAAGATTGTGCATGGTTCGATAGTCCAGTGATCAGTCGTTCGCACCTTTTAGCGTCTAGCATCAGTGGATTCGAGGAAATTACTTGTCTATTTTAAATCTTAATCTCCTAGGGACACTAGCAAAAGTAAAAATAAGTTTTTTTTAATTAAAATTCATGTTTTTCTAAACAAGCTTTAAATTAGTGATTGGAATTGTGAGAGGATTAAAATGTGCACCTAAACACTGCCAGGCATTAATCGACGAGGAGTTCCCATGGTCCACTTTCTGTCTTCATCATCAGATTAAGCTCGTTGTCACCATAATAGTGTATTGTCATCGGAACTTGACAGGTATGCAAAATTTCGCTTGGGTGGAACTGAATTAAAATTTAGTTGCAAGATTGAATAAGGCGGGGTGCGGGCGCGGCGGGCGCGCGTCTGGACTGTAGGTATTGATTGAACCAGATGTTCGCTTTTCACTATGACAAGCATCTGCAAGATCCGAACAACACACGTGCGGTTATCGTTATAATAAAGTCACATTCTTCACTTTTACTGCTGACTAACACGCGATATTACAAACTATTAGGTAATCTGCGTCAAAGTAGATAGTTAACTGTTAAGTTATCAACGTTACAGTGGATAGTTTTTTAAAAATGGTTATTTGTGAATGTGCAACAGACACTTTCAAGTTACGCGGTGTTGTCTTCGATCTGTCAGAACAGGAAACGATGTGGCTAAAATGAAAACTTGCTTTTCGCAAGCACTCCAGTGACGCTATTAATTTTTCAGCAGCGTCGTGAAAATTCTCTGTGTAAAAATAGCTGTCTTGTTTCTGGATTCGGAATAGCACTTCTATTGTAAATGTTCATTAAGTGGTATACAAGCACAATAAACTTTCTAGAAAGACGTTACTTTTACTAATACTCCAAATAACTTTGCTGATAGAAATATAGTGACAGACAGCTGCAGTTACAGTAGGGATATAATACTTACACTGCGTCGTCCGGTTCGGGTCGCCACTCGATTATACCGCAGCGGTTGTCGGTTCTGCGAGCTAATATGGCCCGCGGATTGCCACTTCAACTTGCTTACTCTGAGTGGCGCTTGCAACTAGTCTAAGTTATTTGGTTTTCGTGAGTACTTAGGCGTCAAGTTTCCTAGCCCAGAACTTCTAGATTAATAAGGCTGCCGTAATGTCGTAAAACTCCACAGGACAAGGTCACGTCTCGTTTAGAAAGCGATTGATCACGTGGACAAAGCCATGTGCAACATCTAGCGTTAGATAACGGCTGTGAAATGTTTGTGTCAACAAACATTTCACAGTCGTATCGTAGTTATTAAACACGTTGTATTTCAAATGTACCTACACGTGATCATATGACCACGCGGCTCACGTCGGGCAACAATACAATTACTACATACCTAACTGTTTATTTCCATTAGGTACTTTGGTAGAAAACATGGGATTCAAATTGGAATAGGTAATATCACCATGATCATCATCAGCCTATCTACTACTAAACTACTAATCTATCTATCCTCAAAAACTTTTACATTTAATATATTAGTAGGCTAGAATAGGATGGTCCAACCCTTTATAATACAAATAGTCAATAAACTCTAACACTCTAACGTCTTAGCTGGTGTCCAATACAGTCGTTTCAGAGCCTAATTGCGCCAACCATTGTACGCAGTCATTTTGTACAGCGACATCGTTAATTTAGATCATAACTCAGGGTTAAAATCTTACCCCGCAATTGCGCCCACTTGCCAAAATGCCCATTACAGGAGTGGAGTATTTTAATTCAACAGAAGTAGGGTAGAACCACGATGAAATATGTTTGCGGTAAGTATTTAGGTACTTACCTCCGTAAAGAGTTAAGCATATTTGTTTCCCCTTATGTCGAATTGTTGAATTCAAACATTACGCTATTGGCAAGGTTAATCATATTGCCTCAACTCGGAACAAACGCAACTTCGGATGGCAAACATTCGTTTTGGCTTTTACCGCAGAAGAAATAATTGTAGTAATGTACAAACGTTTCACTTCTGCTATACTAAATCAGACAGTGTGTTTGCATCTGTGGCACGTACGCGAGCGATATTAGAACCTAAAGTCAGCGTACGACAGACTTTTTTCAGTTTCCATTTGACAAAACTAGCCGACCACCGCGCGCCTGCTTATTATTTTAGTTACTAGCGTTCGCTCGCGGTTGAGCGAACTCAATTTCGGGATAACATGTATCCAGGTCTACCAAATTTGATCAAAATTGGGCCAGCCATTTTAGCGTGAAAGCATGACAAACATCCAAACACCATCATCAGTTTTATTTCTAATAATTAGGGATTCGTTTCACGTTTCTAGAGCCATATTTAATCTAGACTAGATAGCCAGCACCATACAGCTCATTTTGCGTTGAAAGCCGAAAAGGAGTGTTATGGGCCTGCTTTTACCGCACGCCTTCACAATGAACTTTTTTAATTATGAACCGACGACGGGACGGTTACGAAAGAGATAATCCGGAATGTTCCAATTTTATGGTTATTACCATTTTGTTTTCTGGGACGTTGCGCATTCTCCGACTCTCATAATCTCATTTAACCGCGTTTCATACACGGAACTTCTTATTAGGGCCATTGGTTCTTGTCTTATTCACCCTGCTTCGGGGCATTGCGTCCCTGAACAGGGCTTTGTAACCGATGGGGAAGGAATCAGTCACAATCAGTGTGGTGGAGTGCAAGGAATCAGTGCGAGACGCAGGAATGCCCGTTTATTACACATTTCTTCGGATTGGCGGCTTTTCGCCGGTGTTTTATGTCACCGTTGCACGTGGTTATCAATCACATGTTTTTTTCGACCATATAAATCTATTGATTTCCATGACCTCAGAATCAGTATCAGAAATTGGCGTTCCTCCCACCAGCCCACATCTCACAGAGCTAATAAGATCTGTACACAATATTTGCGATGCAGTTGAATACTAATAGGTGGAACAATACAATGTTTAATGCTATTGCAAACTATGGAGAATCACCATGGTTTATACGTTTTAAAACATTCGAACAATGTCTGCCATTGGCATTAAAAAAATGAAAGGCTAACCTAACCGTATCGTGGGAGCTCGCTCCTTGTCGGAATGTACGAGTTATGACGGTGACGTACGGAACTGGTATTTTCCCAGTGTTGAACACACTAGTGTTGAAAAGTAGTATTACTGCTACCGCTTTTGGTTTACTGCATTTTGAGTCTGACCTTTGCATGCTTGAGTTTGCATTAAATTAATTATTATACGTATCTGACAAGGCTACAAAACGTGACATGACAACCTTAGTTCTTGCTCTAGGTACCTACTATAACAATTATTATTGTATGGTAAATCTAGACAGCTATTTGTCATTCATCACGGTTGAGATCCGAGTATTAATAACATGTTCAAAATTCAAAACAACAGTGCTGTGGCTGTCTGTAGTTATTGCGAATACGTCATCGTGGCTTCTTTTGCTTTCATAGGGAATGAGCAAGGTCGGTCTTGCATATAGTTAAGCATAAGGATTTTATCCTTCACGTTGTTTTTTATTAAATGACGCAACAAGCATATGACCCACCACATGTTTAATCAATAACCTCTGCCACGTGCTATAATTATGTTCACATGATTGCTAAGTGGACTAGCTACAAGTAGTGACACAGTAGCTTAATTTCGTAGCTTAAACACTTTTAGAACATCCTGTCATGCTGCCGACAGAAACATACAGGCCTACGCGTAATACTCCTCAAAACGTCTGCTCGCTGTAGAGCAGAATTGCCTAGTATTGATTCAGCTGTAAGACGTAAAAATTGTATGTTTCCTGCTGATACTTCAGAGATGAAAGGTTCAACTATTTCTTACTACATGCTCGCGATCGCGACACCACCATTGATGGCGTATTTGCTGTTTACACTGTAAAATTTACAGCAACGGGGTATTTTGCTGAGGTCCAAGGATTGAAGGAAAGAAAGTTGATCATATTTATGTGATAATGAAATACACTTACCCTAACTGGCGCCGGGAAGAGACTCGAGGCATCGGGTTCGGCGGCGTGAGCGTGCGACATCTGAAGAGCGCGCGCCTGGCGATCGCGCTCGCGTTCGCGGTCGCGCTCTCGGTCACGGCTCGACCACGCGCCGCCCGCGCCCGAGCCGCCGCCGCTGCCACCGCCACTGCCCCCGCCCCCGCCCCCGCCCCGGTCCCGATCCCACTTGTCGTACCTGAAACAAGAGAATGATTAATTATTAAGATGCTACCATACACATTCGGGTAATGAAGAAAACAACTACACATCGGTAATCCTGATAGGATTTCAGAGAAGCCTTTGCCCAACACTATAATAGCATCCAGAGGGTTAATAGTTAAAAAAATGTAATCAGAGCAGCTTACACCAAAGATATAACGGAAGGAAGGTCATGCGATGCTCGCTTGACGACTAAGAGGCAGATCACTAGACCGGTGGTCGACGATATTTTCAACGTAGCCGGTCCTCAAGTAGGTATAGCACAAGAGAAGAAAATTAAATACCTACTGGAGAAGAAATAGGACTAATAAAATAACAAGAATAAGACCATAAAAGCTGAAAGGTGATTGATAGAACAGAAGGACTTGGGATAGCCTGTAAAGGATCTATGAGCGACCATGATGATAATGTCTGCAAACATAGTATATACTGTCGGTAAGACTGACGTAAGACAGGAGGCTTTTATAGAGGGTCATTATTAAAAAAAAATTGAAGTTTGGCTATTTCAAGAATCTTGTAAAATAAAGATTATTCAGCTAACCATATATTGAACACACTGTATTCGCCATTGAAGATTTAAACCAGACGAACAACATATTATTACAAAAACCAACAAGAAACACAATTATTGGTACTTATTCAAATTCTAGTTATCAATTAGGTTAAGTATGGCCTTATGATACCTACCTGTTTAAATAGTTGTCTGCTGACCTAGACCTAGACCAGAGGTGACCTTCTTGGCAGAATGTTGAATATAACAGACACGTTAAATAGAAAACAAATATACCACGTGGTGGTGAATGCGTCACACGAGCAGTACAGCTTTAATATGACAAAATTAAATCAAAGACAACTATACGAAACTGAATTTAGTCTCGCGGACATGTTGGAAGGAGGAATGATGAGGAATTGAGGAGTAAAAGAGAGTTTTCGTAAAAGTAGTACTATGATAATGTTGAGTACTTATGCGATTGAGGTCTTGCAGCACTGGTATAATGACACTGACATTTAACAACCACTTGTACAAGCGTGCTAGCGGAGGATGTGTGAACAGAAGGCCACATGTCCTATTTATTTTAAAACCACAATTTAAGTTGACCTAATCAATTGTGAATTGACTGAAAATTGGTATTCTGCTACCTCATAATGATAATTTAGTATTTTCAATTCATGTTAACCGTAGAATAGAGTAGAATAGTAATATTATGTAATTGAAGAGGCTAAAATGAAAGGATTGATAGTTCATTATAAGCGTTTCAGTTTCGGTTTAATTTCGATATAATTACATTATCGTAGGAGAATACCATTTGTGACATAATGACATCGACACTAGATGGGAACATTATCCGAACTTTATTTTCACTGTTTTTATTACAAGTATTGGGCTTCAAGAATACCGGTATAATAATATAAATAATAGAACATACAAGATTGTTTTGGGAAATGTTCTATTTAGACGTGGGTTTTAAAAGTAAATTAGTGTAGTAAAAAAACAAGCTAAATAACACAGTATTTAATAAATATGAACTGGTCGATAGGCTTTCTTTCATGATATAAAATAGTAGGTGCGTTCTATGGAACACTATGGATGATATGGGTCTAGCTAGACAAGCTCGCTTTTATATAATAAGCAAGATGCCCAAGATAGGTTGTATTCTATCCATTTTGTCCCATGTATATCACATGGGACGTCAAAATGGATGCGATAAAAATATCTTCGATATTTCAATACTTATAACAAAACCATCTTACGTGGCACAGTTACATCTTTGTCGCTCACGTTCTGCGGTTGCAGTATGATACTCAATGTATGAGAGGATTTTTTAGTAGTTTGTTGTACGTTTTTTTTTCTCTTTACATCTCTTAACTTATTTTAATTTTAAATCTCATGTGACAAGACTAGCTTGGCTCAGTACAATCATTTAAATTAAAACAGCTACATACCAGAATCTTATCGCACTCTTGAACCCCTATGTTCTAGCTAGAGATGGTCTATTTATAACAATGTCCTTTATCACTTCCTGTTCATGATATTTCTACAACAGGAAGAAGAACTCATTACAAGGGGAACTCCTTGTGATTCTTTAAATAGCTGAAGGTAATCTTTTACTATTGTATGTAGCTGTTAGTTTAATTAAGGGGCATGCCTTTGAGGGTTCTACTAAGTATTGTCTTTCATTTTACTGCACGTATTTTAAGAGCCTAATTATAAGTAAACATAGAATTTCTCAGAAACAAAGTACATCGTCATCGTCATCATCATCAGCTTATAGAAGTACACTGCTGGACAAAGGTCTCCTCCATAGAATGCCTTGACGAACGGTCTTGAGCCGCCTCCATCGACCGACTTCCTGCGACCTGTATAATGTTTTGACAAAGTACATAGGTACATCTAAACCGTTTTCCATGCTTGAAAGTAACAAAGCGGTATTTTCTTGACATGAATTCAAGATTTATATCAGAACTCTTATAGAAATGAAAACATTATATTCTTTATGCTATATGCAGGTTAATTCTACAGCAATAAATTACGCCAACACGTTTGTATGTTTTGGAAAGCGTTGTGATGACTCATGTTTGAAGCTCAAAATAGGGTAAAATGTAAGAAGTCACTGAAAATATTTAACAGGAATTGGATGAGTAATCCGCAACAGTCACATTATACCTACATAAATAAGCTCCAACTTTGTGGTTATAACGTAACAGTCGATTCTTTGTTGTATCAAGTCAGTTTTTGGCCTGTGGTTTTGCGTATGGATTTAGTGTTTGTTCCAATAAATGAACCATAATATTAAAATCACGCTTGTCCACCCTCATACAACTTTTTGTCACAATGATGTAGTTTTAGTAGGCTACATTTCTGAGCAATATGGCTTTGCTATGAAGTTCGTTTACTTTCGTTCACTGTTGATCGTTTCAATTGAGGCGCTACTAACTGAGAAAATCATAACACAAGCCATTCAAACGACATGTTATGTATGGTTCTAATTTATTAATTCACAGTTTTTCTTCTTCAAACAATGGCCATGATAATGAAAGTGACATGATCGAGATAAGACGAGTATAGTTGGCGTTTTTCGAACGATTCTGATGATCTGGCAACTGTTGGTTTAACAATAAAACGTTTCACTGTTACTCGTAATCATAAAATCAATGATGTTGATGTTCATGCTAATCAACGCGTGTTTGTTTACACCATGTAGTACTCTGTTCCGGGAAATTTATTAAGACAGCCTGTAATAGGCTGTATCCAATTAACTATATTGTTTACCAGTACATATAATTATAAAAAATTAGACTGTTCCAGTTTAACTCTCCGAGTAAACTCATGTATGAGTAACAAAGACATGGACATTTATAACTTTTTTGCTACATCATCATCATCAGTCTGTAGAAGTCCACTGCTGGACATAGGCCTCCATCTTAGAATGGCATGACGAACGGTCTTGAGCCGCTTGCATCCACCGACTTCCTGCGTCCTTTATAATGACCTTGATACTATTTGAAGAGCATAAATAATACAAATCATTATAAATATACCGTTATAAAATATAATATAGCAGAGGATAAATCACAGCCCAAAATAAAATTATATAATATAGGGATGGCAAGTGGTAGAAGAGCCATTTTACACGCATCTCAGTTCCGGTCACACGAATCCGGATAGTGAATAAATCCACGGTGTCAAAAAATGCTAATATCGCATCGTTTTAAACGTTTGCATAACCGAGGTTAAACACAGGTGTGCAAGAAATTGTCTATTCATACTTTTAATTCTTGCGTTTGTGTGTGTGTGTGTACATTAATTGACGCCTCGGGCTGAATCGTCTGCGGCCGACACGACGCGTATTCATAAATCTCTCCTAACAGCAGTAACAGCTGACAGCGAGGAGGCTGATGAAAGTGGAATTGTTTTGACTTTACATTTCCATAAATAACATTATTTCACCCAACTATAAAAACGTGAAATCTTTTACAACTCTCGTAAAGGTAGTACTAGATTCTTTCCCGATCTTCTTTGACAGTGTTTAGAAAAAATACAATGTGGCGAAATAATGAAGGATGCGCATCGTAGAAGGCTGATTTCTTTCAATTCAAGGTGATATAATGATCAGTCAATACATTGCTATGAGTTCTTCATGAACGGTCACGCCCCGGTCCGTTACCCTTACCTACTGACATATTTTATTCACCTCGACCTCATTTCTTGGCATTATCGCGGTTTTAATTCACGGCTCAAGTCGCTCAGAACATATTTTGCATCTGTCATAACACCTTTAAAATCTGTGGCGTCCCGCAAGGTGAAGCAGGTAGGGTATGGTCACCGGTGTCGTCGTAATGAATCGAAATGAAAACTCGTTTAGGCCGTGATACATTAGCGTGAAATACCGCTGGCTTATTGGCGAGACGATAAAGGCATGATGAGCGAGCTGTGTTAATATGACTTTGTTTATTATTCATCGGACACGCGAAATCATTACCATCTGATGTGTTGTTTTTGTACCAGTAACAGCAATCGTTTTTACCTTGTTGTCCTTCAAGAAGTACAAACAGGTAAATCTGCCAAACTCAAATAAACGTTTAAGGAAAAAACAAATCAGAGGAAAGGCTATAATTTTACACTCAATTGGTATCATATGGCTTGCACCAGTACAATATAAGGAAACACTGTTTATTGGGCTGAAATCAAGAAGTAAATTGGTTATATATAACACAAGTACAAAAGGAAGAAAATTAATTGTGCATACTTATTACATGAAAAATTAATTGTTGCATTAATTGTGTACCGCATTCAATTGTACTGACAATGAAAGGTTAGGAAAACCCCTGATGACTTGATAACAAATGATATTATAAACGACTTTTATACTTGTTATAAGTTGGCATTGTTACTAATAATAATTGTGGGATAAAAACGTAGTGTTCTTGGAGATGGGAGATACGGAGTAACGAGATAACAATGACGGTTTTCAAATACTTAACTCAATTGATTAAGCCATTATCAACTCAAACCTGTCGTTATCAGAGAAGGTACGAACTTCGAAAATAAACAAGATATTTATTTTATAGCACAGAATAAAAGAATACCTACTGTAATGAACTAACTACTAGGCCAGTATCATAATTAGCTACGGTTTACTTTCACTAATTATTAGGAGTAACTCAAGTCACATCAAAAAGAAACCAGCCAAAAGGGCTCATGATAATACACTTGATAAATTTATTCCAGTCAAAAGCAGTAGCCTGAGTTTTGCACCGCTGAGCTTCACTTTCACACGTGAGCGTGATCAACGAAACAACGCGTCAAGCGGTCGATCAACTAATTTTTTCTAAAACATTACCAGTGAAACAAAGCTGCACGAGTCACGTCACGTGCAGCGGAAAACTTAGAAAAAACTAAGGTTTTAAACTAAGGCCTAAATCATAACATATTTATATTGCATATTATAAAGGATTCATCTCCTTGTGAGTGAAGATGAAAAACAAATATTTACCGCGCTAGACTAGAATATAGTGTATTTTTAAAAGACTTCAAAAACAGGAGGAGGATCTCAATTCGGTTGTGTTTTTTTGTATACCAAACATTACAACACTAATTTGCAATCCTCACAAGAAAATTAGTAGTGAATCTAAGTCAGATCATCGCCGCGGCAAACTATCGGAATCAAATGTAAAAGTTCGTTTGCAATTTGAACTTTTATCTCTGTTCGAAGTTTTACAAGTTTTCAACAAGTCTAGAGTTGGTGAGATAAAGAGTAAACAGATAGTTGGACGTCGCGTGCGGTCCGAACAGTGCTATACCATTTACCTGCAACGGCTGGTAAGAACAGCCCACACACTTACAAACGGTAGCTTTCGTGACGAGTGTCACGAACACAGTATACACTCTGAGTCAGCAACTAATTAAATACTTATCTTACTAATGCGAGCTCATTAAATTAATTTTTCACTAAAGCCCAGATAAGTCGTCTATCGGGTTGGGTCAGATTCCCTGACACGAAGTCAAGTAAACTAGTCAACTGAGATTCCTTTGAGCTGTGCCATTTAGTCACCTCAGAACACGATAAGAACAACAAACACGACATAACATTAAACGCTTTTAACGCAGCCGACATACTAGCATAAGCAATGGGAAGAGTCAACGTTGCACAAGGGTTTAAAGATAATAGTTAAGTATATGTTTGTACATTACCGTCCACTTATCTACTAAGCGATACTGTGAACAGCTAGCGGACCTAAATGCAGCGGAAACCAATGTCTTGGCAGCCATAAACCGCACACGCCATACATATCACATGAGTTTAGAGAGCGGCTGCAGGCTAAATGTTTTCCACTGACTGACCCACCGCGATCCGTGCCTGAATGCATTATACCAATTAGAATCTGCATAAACTGTCCTAATTGGGGGCTACTTCGTTGTTTTACCTGCACTCATACCTCATATCATCATACTCATCAATATATGTAATAAATTCGTTGCGTGACTGACACACTGACTGATTATTAACGTACAGTCTAAAACCGTTAGTCCTAAAGACCTGAAATTTGGAGGGCACATTCCTTTTATGGTCTAAGGGTGCACTCAGAAAGGAATTCCCGAAATTCATCCCCTGAAGTAGTGCAGTGGGGTATTGAAGTTTTTATGGAAAAAAACCGCAAACGGACAAAGTCGCAGGCGTTCCACTAGTTGTTGATAAAAGCTTTATTTTAGCGCATCATGACCGTACATGCTCATCCGCTGAATGTACAAACTCCCCATTGTAACCGTTCGGAAACGCGTTTTAAAATTCATGACAACAGTCGTAATACCAAATGGCGCGTTCGTTACACAAATTGCCAGGAAGCAATCTAAGCTAATTAACTGGCTAAGGACGAGTATTGTCTTGTTTCATTTCGTTTTTCCAGTTTGTTGAACATTTACTTCACGCTGGCATCGTTCAATGGTTGGACGAAGTTTTTTAACGATCACAATGAGTTTGTTCGTATTAAGATCTAATTGGTTTACATTGAAATATTTATCTTCTGCTGTTATTTATTTTCAAATGAACATTTTTGAACTCTCAAATCTTAGCTCCACGGTGAGTATCGTCATCATAATAACTGTTTTTCTTTTCTTATATATATATTTTTTCTTGTATATTCTATAAAACTTTAGTATATCCATTCTATTATTTCTGGAGTTAAAGCAAAGCCATCCATCGTTTCTATGACTTAAAGGTTGAATTGAATAAAAAAACAAACTCTTCGTAATTTTTGAGCTTTGGTAACTTTGTGATTTCACTGAATAATGCGATTAGTTTGCCCGTCGAACATAAGGTCTAGTGTAGATTGACGATAAGTTGCAAAAATCTTCGATTTACAAATCGAATTGATAAACTTCCAACCTTTCAAAATGTTGTCTTAAAATAAATTCACATTCATTCATAAAATAGATTTCACTTAATACTTCACTAATCTGCATTGCAGACTCAGCATGCACTGAGTCGCTAACTATTGGCTGTATAGACATGCTCAAAGTCGCGCAGCGGGTTTTGGAGAGAGCTACGCTAAGGGGTTCACTACGTGATAGAATCCGCAATGAGGAAATCCGTAGAAGAATCAAGATCACCGACATAGCTCTCAGAATTAGCGAGTTAAAGTGGCAATGGGCAGATCATATATAGCTCGCAGAACTGACAACCGTTGGGAAATAAAGGTTCTCGAGTGGCGACTACAAACAGGACGACGCAGTACAGGAAGACTCTCCAATCGATGGACTAAAGACATTATAAACGTCGCAGGAAGTCGGTGGATGGAGGCGGCTCAAGACCGTTCGTCGTGGCATTCACTTAGGAACGAGGCCTGTCCAGCAGACTAGATTAGACTGATGGACTTCTACAGACTGATGATGATGATGATCTCGACCTTACTCAGGTTAAGTCGCCAATTTGTACTTCTCGATAGAGTCAAATTCAGTTAATTTGGCAAAATACTCATGTAATGTTCTCACAACTAAGAGTGAACGACCGTCGAATATTAATTTCAGAAGTGGTCGGCATCAGACTGTACTAGACTTTACCCGAATCCGAATAGGTTAAGGGGTCACTGACACTAGACGTATTTTTCAGAGGGCATTTTTATCAGTAGGCGATAAGTCGACAACCGCCATTGTTATTCTGATAACGCACCAACCACGATTTGTAATAATGCGAATTTATTTCCCTGATATGGGACGAGAATATATTTTCTGGATTAGTTGGGTTATTCTGCGGATAAAAGCCATAAGAGCCTAGCAAAATCTTTTATATGGTTATATTCAAGATTTAAGACACTATAATGCGTAAAAATAATGAGGGGAACAACTTTCTTTTAAACCCTGACTTTTTTTTGAATTGCTTACTGTTCAATTTATTATCTTGAACTATCTCGAGTTCACAGGATCTATCAGTAACTACTCTCGATCTCGACCAGTCTGAACTCTATTTTTTTTATTTTTTTTTTATATTTTGGCTTCTGAGGAGTTTCTCAATTTTGCCAATGTCAAGTTATTGATATAATCAAATAATGTCCAGTCGTCAAAGTTTTCTGTCAAGTCATGTTCTAGTAAATTGATGGCAGTTTACTAGAATGTTCCTGGACAATTTCCACCCCTTCGAAAAGACACGCAATACACTTATTTTATTTAAATTCACTACTATGTGCTCTTTATAAGCTACACCGGTTAAAATGCCACCAAAATTACACGATATAACTCAAAAAAACACTAGAAATTGAAATAAAATAAAAAAGGACGACGTCTCCCTT
The DNA here is from genome assembly GCA_951392215.1 of Epirrita christyi. Lineage (NCBI taxonomy): Eukaryota > Metazoa > Arthropoda > Insecta > Lepidoptera > Geometridae > Epirrita > Epirrita christyi. Next base: position 9,074,993 of record OX595848.1, on the reverse strand, counting down.
CGAAAGAGCAGAGAAAGTCCTACCTACGTGCTAGATAACGTGCGTGTTTTCATTGTCATGTCATTAATTGTTACGGGAATATCTGATTGACGTTTTTGTGTAGTATATAGACATTGCTACTGTCAAATAACAAAAAGATTAGAATTATAAGAGTTCGGAGGAGATCAAAGAAATACGGTATTATACAGGATATCCCAGAAGACGAAGAAGAAGAAGACAAACTATACTGTCATGAAGTGAACGTGTTAGGCTTTAACAAGATTGTATATACAGATACCCCAATAGTGTGTAATACTTTGGTACTCGTAGTTCCTGATACCCACTACAACACAGGGAATCCTGGTGTACTTATACACTAGGGTGTCATGTTATGTTATTTTATAGTTAAGGGTATCCAGCTATTGATAATACACTAGCTGGAGCCTTCAACAAATAAATGTTTGCTAACTATTCCAATAAAAACAAAAATTAATTCTAGACCATTTTCTATGCCATCCTTGAAACACACTCAGCCCTGACCTAGTCTGCTGACTAGAGTGCAAACTAGAACAGAAAGAGCCTACCCAGTATTAATTCTGAAAACTGCTAAAAGTGGTCCCAGATTGTCCTCCTTTCCTCCAGAAAACAGACCTGCATGTCTATTTATTTTATACGAAATAAAAATATTATGATACATGATGAAGAAATAAAGTCCAGTACCTGTGCACATTTCCAAATATGTAATCTGTTAAATACTGATGAAGGTGATTCTCCTTCGATGTTCGAGAATATTATAACCTAGTTTTGAACAACAAGTCAATGTCAGCCTTTTGGCACGTCGCATAATCGAAACTAAGGCTTCAAGTCGATCCATCCCAAAACTGGTAGCAGTAGTCCATGCAGGAACGGATTTGTGCTTTGCTCTACCAAGCACAAGCACCGATCCTGTATGAAAGGTTAGAAGCTAAGACAACTTATTTTCTTAGCCGGCCATGCCTCGAAGGTACACTTAGCCGTAAAGCATAGAGGGAGGATCCTCTACCCACCAGCTATTTAGCGTGAATTGAAATGAAATCGCAACAACAGTACAGTGATGATGTAGGCTTCGTGTAGGCGCCAAGGTTAGACCAGGGTTGGTTTAGAACAAGTTTTGTTGCCTTGAATGGTTTAAGTTTTACAATTTGTTACTAGGCGTTCATCCTTCTTATATTTTAAATGTTTAAGTTTATGAGGATGGATGAATGAATGGATATTTGTTTCTTTTCACGCAAAAACTAACGGATTTTGTTGAAACTTTACAGTATTATAGCTTATACATCAGAATAACATATAGGCTATAATTATAACAGAGGTTCTACGTGGGCGGAGACAATAGAGGTTCTACGCGGGTGGAGCCGCGACCATATGCTAGTATACACATATTAAGGAAGAATATAGCGTAATTTTATGAATAAAATATAAAAATAGGCTGAAGTACTATCATATTCATTTGATATGGCTTGTATTTGCATAAGTAATGGGTTGGGGTGGGCAACAAGACATTCCGTCATTTCTTGAAATAAAAAAATTAAACAACATGTCTAAAGTACAGACAACATAATTAAAGCCCATTTTAGGATCCTAAGTTCTTCACTAGAATTTCGAAGATTGACTAGTGTTTCACATAGCAAATAGTAATTGGTATAATATTTCAATTTCTGCTTTTGAAACGTGGAAATGCACAAGCAATGACATAGTCTGTCGGCAAAAAATGTGGTATGGCAGTCTTTTTTGTCTTTTTTCGAACATAAAGATAAGAGATACCCCTGGAAACCGCAGCTTGTCGAAGAAACAGCTCACACAGTTACAAAGTCAAATACGATCATCAGTATAAGTGCTATGGTGTGTCTGGTCCAAGAATAGACCCCCACGTCCCCTCCCGTGGCTGTCGTTAAAGCGGACTATTTCATATTGGAACTTACACTAAGTCGGTTCAGTAAACATTCAACACGATTAGTAGAAGTGTGCTCGCGTAAATACACGGGAAGTTATGATAGCCGGCTCAAGCTTGCAGAGATTGTGGCGCAGTATTAAATTCAGTAATCGAATCAGCAGTGCAAGTACGTAGTTTTGTTTTAGGATCCGTTTTAAAAAACACCTATTAGACTTGCAAAAGTCTGTTCCGTGAATGCACACTTGCCTTCTTTTTAATCTTTACTGCTTTTTACAACGGCCTGGTTCACGGAACTTGATGTTCTATTATAATCCACCGTTTTTGTCTTTGTATTTTTTAGTTTTAGTATTTTTTTGTCGAGGGTTCGAGTATTATCTTAGGAAAAAAACGGGCCAAATGCGGGTAGGTACCTGTTTGACCTGAACTTGGTTGTGCCTTCTATTTATTTATTATACTTCTCATAATATATTTTTTTATTTATTTCGTAGTAGGTATCTTAATTTGTATTTTTTTTTCTCATGCTGGGTTTTTCTTTATATATTTTCTCTTAATATTTATATTTTTTATTGTTTAATAATGTTCGTGCGTCACCCTGAGCCTTGTGCTGAAAATCAGCGTTGTGAGTATTTCACAGCACATGCTGAGCTCAGGGCTTTTCGTACAAACATGTACATGGCAGCGTTCCTCCTCTCATACACTTGTTTTACTTATGTTTATTTTTTATTTGTATTCGTGTAGCGTTTGTAATAGTGTGTTATTATGTTGTTGTGTACAAGTTGTACGAATAAATGTTTTTCTTCTTCTTTTTTTTTTCTTCTAGGACTCGATTCAACAAATTTTACATTAAAATTCGATAAAACGGGACTATTTAGAAGTAATAGTCCCGTTTTGTTGAATTTTAATGTAAAATTTATCGAATCGAGTCCCAAGTACTTGCAGCCCAGCTTAGGTACTTAAAGAACTTGTAGATCGATTTGGCCTCTAGTTGTTGAGCTGTTCTACGTTAGCTGTGGCGAAAACCGCAAGCTTTAGCAACATTAACTAGTAAGAAGCGATAGACCTCCAAACTTAAAGTACCTTGATTCTCGGTATTTTCTACTAGACTCATAAAAATATTGAAGTTGGTAAGTTTATTACAAATTATGAAGATTGAGTACGAGTAATTTTAGACTTTTTTGTGCCGTGGTGCGTTCGGCCTAAGAATAGACCCCTCCTTCTCCCGTGGACGTACTAAAAGTCTTTCTGAGGGATCATACCAGGGGATGGACCATCCACCTGAGTACTTAAGTACTCAGGTGGATGCTGCTGCCCAACTGCTGAATGTTTGTTGTTAACACCAAACTGCGATCACCAATCCGCCAGCGAAGCGTAATGATTTTGGCAAATCCCCCCATTGCATTCTATGGGGGGGGGCTTCATCCAACAATGGACGTCTAATGGCTGTTGAAGAAGAATTTTAGACACAATACATTTTTACATAAAATTTATGAAAACTACTAGGATAATAAATATAACGGTCTCTAACTTATTCGTAGAAGAGAGATTAAAACTCTAGACATGCTAGTACGTAGAACCCGCTCTGTAAACTACAAATTCTCAGATGATGAGAAATTTTTAATACATTATAGTGTCAGTAAACTTCAAAATGAGAATGAAATAGGTCTTTCAAACATTTTTCTACGTAAGTGGTATGACAAAATTACCTTTAATAAATTGGATACTTAAACTATCGTCACCGGTTTATTTAAAACACGTATTGCCTTACCCTAAGTCTCTACTAAAAAATAATAAAACTTTTATAGTTAACTAGTGAAACGCCCGAGACTACGTCCACGTGGAGCTTTTTCCATACAAACTTCAACACCCCACTACATCCACCACTACTTTAGGGGGTGAATTTCAGAAATTCTTTTATTAATGCATCCCTAGACCACAAAAGGAATGTACCCTCCAAATTTCAGGTATGTATCTAGGACTTTAGGTTTAGGCTGTGCGTTGATAGTCAGTCAGTCAGTCACGCAACGATTTTATATATATACATTTTTTTTTATAGTACGTTATAATTAAATATTTGAGTTTATTAGAACCGTGTGGGAGTTTATTATGGTTAAAATGTAATAGATATATTTTCTGGAGATGAAAAAGTACAAGTGCCGTGGTGCGTCCGGCCTAAGATTAGACCACTCTGTCTCTTCCCGGGGATGTCGTAATAAAAGAAGACTAAGGGATTACACCAGAGGCCCAGAGAGAGAGGGAGAGGGGAGGAGGATCTAACTTAAAAATAGTTATAATAGAGTTCGGATCATGTTTCGATCTTGTGTCGATGTCTTAAATGTCAGAAATGGTATTCTCTAAACATAAAATACAACACTGTAATGTGATTATATCGAAATGTGACCGAAACTTGAACGATTCAAAGTTTTTTCGATAATTTTAGCATTGTAGATGGAGTCTCTTTTTACTCTTTGCAATTATATATATAACTATCCTACTCTAATGGTAGTCACCGTGAATTGAAAGTAGACTAAATTGTTAATTATAGAGGAGCAGAATACCAACTTTCTGTCAATTCATAATTCAGTCTGGATTCGGTTAACTTTCAGTGTAGTTTTAAAATAATTTAGAGAATTGGGCCTCAGGGGATGGGCAGGAGCATCCACCTGAGAACTCAACACCCATACTGCGATCACTAATCCGCCTGCCAAGCCTGATGATTATGGCAAATCCCCCCATTGCATTATATGGCCCCGTCCAACAGTGGACTAACGGCTGATGATGATAATGATACGATACATGGCACATACCGACTGGAACGTGGGCAAATTTTAGTTTTAACACTAAACGCGTTTCAAATGAGCAAAAAGGCAGAGCTACATTTTGTCAACAGCGCCGCGTTCTCGGCGAATCTTAATTAACGTTTGGTGGCTGCTGTTGCGTAATAGTAACAAAGTACGGACGTAATGTTACGTAATGATGTAGTAAGACCACAGATTGTGCAGCAGTTAGAAATAGCAAAACTGTGAAAGCAGTAAACGCCCGGTCGAATATACGAGCGTCTTACAAGCGGATAATACATTACTCGTACAGTTTATATTTCGCCATAAGTGCCCCCACCAGATCATCGCTGTAGTAAAATAGGCAATATGTCCAGCAGTGGTCCTTTGCGACTGGCAATTGCTGGAAATGCGAAAGGTTGCGGGTTCGGTTATGGGACAAATGTTTGTATGATCTGCAAATATTTGTTCCGGGTCTGGGTGTTATGGTACCATGGTACTAGTAGTTTCTGACACCCACGACACAGGGAATCCTAGTGTGGGATCAGAACTGACAATTGGGTTGACCACGGGAGAAGGAAGAGGGATCTATTCTAGGCCGGACAAACCACAGCATAAATTTTTATACCTACCTTTAACTATTTTTTATTGTGCATGAGAGTCCTTTGAGAATAACGTAAGACCTTGTCTTAGTTTATTTTCTGTCTCAGCTTTGAGCAAGAACAAAGGAAACATTTAACTAAGATACAACCTCTTGTTATTCAAAACAGAAATAGTAGTCAAAATTGTTAATAAACACAGTAATTTAATAAGATTAACTTCCATTCAAGGGACACTTTTAAAAACCTGTTCATTAAATCAACACTTTTATAATAAAATCGTTCCGGGACTGACAGACTGACAACCAACGTACACCTTAGTCCTAGAGACTTTAAATTTGGAGGGTACACTCCTTTTTTGGTCTAGGGGTGCACTAAGAAAGGAATTACCAAAATTCATCCCCTAAGGGGGTGCAGCGGAAGTTAGTTTGTATGGAAAAAACTCCACACGGGTGAAGTCGTTTCACAAGTAACTTCTAAGAACCATTAACATTCTAGCGAATTAAAATAAGAGATTCTTATACCTATTTTACCTTAAGACTTGCTTTCCACTACGAGGTATACTGTGAGGCATCGGATTGACTTATGTGCCGTGGTGTATACGGCCTACGAATAGATCCATCCATCTCCTCACGTGGATGTAGTAAAAACCTTACTAAAGGATTACGCCAGAGGATGGCCAGCAGCGTCCACCTACAGTACTTAACACTACCTAAGTACTTAACACCAAACTGCGATCACCAATCCGCCTGCCAAGCGTAGTGATTATGGCAAATAACCCCCCCCCCCCCCCCCCCAATCATTGTATTCAGGCTCAGGCATCAGGCAGATGATCATGATGATCACTATACCTATACGACATCCTTTCGGCTCTTTGTAAGGAATTGATTCCTTCTACAAAATTTAAATTTAATCTAAATTTACAAAATAGTTTTACCAGAATATTATCCGTTCTCTTCCTTCACAAAGACCTCTGATCTGCGTAGTTTCCTTTTGTAATATGAATAGATTTAAGCGGCTTAGCGTAACCTGGATGATATTTGGACAATCGTACCGAAACGTTTATTGTTAGTACAGTTCATTAAAATTGAAACGGAAATGAAACCAATTCAAATAATTGTATTGCGAACAGTACTCGTGTCACAGATCCAATGGAAATTAATTTGGTAAGAATCGACGAATATTTCAATGTTTTTTTTTAGCTAAGTTATTAAATTTTTACTGGTTTCTAGAAACAAAATAAATCGTCGATTTAATTATGTTCAGCAACTTAAGTCTTAACAACATTCATTTAATTAATTGTCAATGATAAGTCTCAAGTACTTAACGAACCAAAAAAATGTTTACGGAACGCTAAAACTTGGTCACACTGATTTCATTCCCTGTCATGAATATTGCAAGAAGCCTTCAAAAATGTATTCAACGAAATGATCTCCAGGTTCTTTGAACGTAAAATTTAATTTGGAGTGAAGAGGAACGTTGTGGTCCAAATATTTTGTTCGCGAAAATGGCAACTAAGGGAAATTCCAAATAAAAACAAGGGCGGAATCAGTAACACACTGTGGAAGTATGAATATTATAATATTTGAAGCGATATTCTAGAGTTATGATGATTAGGAGCATAATTATTATGATAAATGTTTGAATTCTGAATCCATTAACAGAAGTTCATAACTAAATAAACTGCGCATTATACCACCGACGCTTAAATACAAAAATCCATTGAATATTTATATTCAATTCAAATACAGAGATTTCACATCGATAACGTTACTTATTGTCGGAATAAACGAAACTCATACCGTGTTATTTATAAACCATAGAGCCTCATTATAGTTAGCTTCGGTTTAACTTAGCTGTCTTTCCCTTTTGACGGAAAGAAATAAATCTAAATTCAAACTAAACCACGTATATAAATATAAATAACGGTGATAAAGTCGATATAATCATGTCATACGAACAATTAAAATTAAAAGCAAGCCTTTTCCCGACTTATGACGCAGCCGGCGCTTATTTCTTGAAGTAGTTTCTCACTATTGTGTTAGATGTCGTGTCGCTTTTAAGTGTAGAGTTACAGTGCATGGAGCTAAGAAGGTTAATTCAAGACGGCACTCAACTACTAAATAGAGCATACTATTGGATTATTACGCGCTTGCGAGACAGAATAATGTAGATGTACCCGACACCTACTCGCGTACTCGTAATAGGTACATAAACTTGAAACTTGGCGGTGGAACTGTATAAATTATTTCAAAGATTCCCATTACATGATAATTGTGACTGAAATTCGTGTTACAGAAGTTGGTGAAGCTACGGTAAAAGTAACAACAATCGTGTTAGCAGGACAGTATAGAATAAGATGGCTAATAACTCAATATGAATTAACGAAAAATTCAATGAAGCCATTGAAATAACGAAATAGACGAGAAGATTCTGTTGGGATGAAAAAAGCAAAAGGGAGTCAGGTACTCCTTGCTTGGCAATAGGCGGAGAGAATAAACATAGGAGCAAATACTTTACAATAACTAACTTAGTGTTATATCAACATGAACCATACCACACAACAACACCAGCTCAGAAGCTCACGTCTGGAGTGGCTGAAGCATGAGCTGTTTACGTAAGCTGTCGCGTCGTCATGGACCAACATATCTATGGACTCTACTTGTACGAGCAGCGCATAAAGACGTAAATTGACTAATATACAAAACAAAAACGGACAAATGCGAGTCAGACTCGCGCCCAGGGGTTCCTGATCCGTAAAAATTTTCGAAATCATCATTGCCCTTTTCGAGTTTTAGCCACTTTTTCCAACAAACTTCATTCAGAGGGTAAAAAAGTCGAAATTCCTCAATTAGACTTTTCCTTTATTTTGTATCATAGCATTTCAAACAATACTTTTCGTGGTAAAAATTGCAAAAACATTGCAAGATGATCATAGAAGACAATGAAAGTTGGGTGTCGTACAACACACACACACACCATAATAACAACATGTTACAGTGACCGAGTATACAAAGATGCTAGTTCAAAAACCGAGTCTAGTTGGGTTAGTTGGTCGCTGGCTTGTTGACAATTCGCAAACACTAATAACTTGCTACATAATACTGCCCAGGTTAATTGATAATACAAACGCAGCAGCTTAGACGGTGCTAAATAACGATGAACATAACACAATTAGACGGTGAAGGAGCTTCACCGTCTAAAATGGAAACTTTGCTCCTTTATGATGCAGAAGTTAATAGGGCTCTTTAGTGCCACTGTGAAGTAATTAACATAATTAAACAAAATTAATTATTATGATAAAGTAACACTTCAAAAATAAGGATTATCTGGATTATTTGGAAAGAGATGGCGAGACGAGCTTCAGGCGCGTCTAAGATCTTGTGCTGTAGAAGCTTTATATCGCAAGGAGTGGAAGGAGGGAAGGAAATTTCCTGCAGTCAGACAGCCAACAGGCTGAAAAATAAGTAAATAAATAAATCGGGATTAGAATAAGGAAATAAAAACGAAAAGATAATGTACTTACCCAGTTGTTCCGTTCAGGGCTGTGACTAAAGCAGGCCGCTCATAACACATATGCATACCAGAGCAATCTTTGGAGCACTTATCAACACTCAGTATGATATCTTTACTCACAGAGAAAATCACAATGTATTATTTTAACACTAAAGAGTTACACAAGATGAGTCAGTCTACTCCTCGTGCGAACATTTTTGGTTTTAACGGTGCATCAATCAATTTGGACGATCGGAACAGTTACTGCGAAACAAATTTACCATTAGCTACGGTTCGGCGAATGTAAATCGTTCTAAGTCAATCGTATTGCAGTTTAATTGTAAATATTCATGTCATGTAGCACTTGATTGCTTTTGGTCGGACTATAAAAGACACTTTCAGAGACTAAAATATAAAACTGCGATTCATAAAACAACAACGTTAAACGATACAAAAGTTATAGAGGTAGTTTCATAATAATAAACCTAAATGTAGGGTCGTTTAAACGAGAACTCCAGACAATAATAACAGGAGAAATACTCGCATTTTCATCGTTTACATGGGACACCGGAACAACGTCATTTGTTTCGTACGTCCCGATGGGACGTCGCAAATGTATGATTTTATTCAAGCAAACGGGAAGTTTGCATCCCATCAAGAAACATTATGAATTTAAGATCGCAAAGAGCAGTTTTGTGAAACATTTGCTAAAAAATCGTCATTTCGGAAATTTGAGAATTCATAATAGAATAGAAATAAACAAATATTCAGTGGATTCGAACACGTCCGTGGGAGGCGTAATCTTAAATTAAAAGGAACATTGATTACGTGCGAGATCCCCGGGGTTCGAGCCGATGATTAATTACGAGGCAGTCTAGCGGATACTTTTTGCGTTATTTAGCGCGGACACCGAGTAAATAGGATGTGGCCGGTTTTTTCGCGAAGGGTCATAAGGAGCCATTACGCGGGTGTTTTCCCGTGTGATTGATCAGCGTTACGTGCCCGCTCGCCCTGCGGAATGCAGTACCTATCCCGATTATGTAAAAACCGCCGACCGGTATCATAAATGCTTCGGAACAAAGGAGGCTCTGAATGACTCTGATAATCATATCAGATCCAACTTAGACACACAGAATTTTTGATGGTGCTTTCTAACCGTTATTATATTGGGAATATGACTTCAAGGAATATAGCCGTGGTCCAACCAGTTGAACTTAACAGTTGTTCTACAGCGACTGTCAGAAAAAGATTATACTTAATAGAATAGATAGAATGGAATAGAAAATACTTTATTGTACACCCTAAGATAATAAAAAATATAAATAAAAAGTGAAATGTGCGGTCTTATCGCTTAGAAGCGATTTCTTCCAGACAACCATTTGATGGAGCGAGATCTGTAAGATTAGAATATTGGCCGGGGGTGTCTTAATAGTTTACGCCTAGCAACAGATAACAAAACGGAGTCATTCCGATTTTAAGCGATGTGGAATCGTGTCTGGTCATTTGATTATCATTAAGTTTCTTGCGCGATATTTACTTATTGGATTTTAAATATATTCATAGATCACGGCAAAGCATTTAATTCTTAAAATACTAAAAGGTTTGAGGAAACCATCTATTAAGAAGATGAGTTATTTTAGATTCGTCTGTACCGGACCGGCTTTCCCAGTAAACAAAACAAATAAAACGTCTGGTTCACAAAGATAATACTAATTTATACAATGTATTATTTGTTCTTGACTATAATGAGATAAACTAGCAAATTAAAGACCAAAATAGATAAAATCTTCACGCGGATGCATCATTTGCATCTATGAATATCTGACAAGGTTAACAAAACAAACGTTTCGTCGTAGTTTTTAAAATGAGTTAATTTACTATACGAACCGAATACTAAATGTCCTACGAGTACATCTCAGATACATTAACCTACTTTAAAGTCGAGGTTAAATTGTTACTACTCTGTCAGAGGGAATTGGTAAAACTCGAACGGTAGACGTAGCCATTATAGATGAATTGTAAAAACGTTCATAGAATTAAGTGAACCAGTGTACATGAGATAGCAGCATGACAGGTAGTCTGTCTGAGCGGCTTCCTCTGTCCAACGTAATTGCAATAACATTGTGTACTTATTCCCCTGCTATAGATAAGCCGATAAGTGTGCTACCTCTCACATTTCTCGGTGACTTATGACAATCTTATACTGCCGTTTTCTGCAGTCGAAAACCCCTTGTCTACGACAAGCATTGTTTGTTACCCTGAATATTCAGCGAATGTTTTAACCCTTTTATTAATATGAATCTGAGAAATAATGTCGTAGACCGGACTCATATCCTTGGATAGTTATTCAGCTTTTACAAGAGTATTATAGATAACCCTTGAGATGTTCGGGAGTCCGGGACCCTCGTCTCGATTCCGTGGGAAGCACGTAATTTTAACTAAAGATAACGCAGGGGCTGACCGCCATAGTTGTTTAGATGGAGCTATTAACATTAAAGATCTTGTTTCGCCACCTTTAGAAAGTCAAGAATAGATGATTTTAATCTTACAGTACCATTTGAAAATTAAAAAAGCATTTTCAGTTGAAGAAGTGCTTAAAGTATCAAGGGATGATTTTAATTTAAAACTTAAGTTTGTCTTTCCATTACGGAGGCCTACCGTAAATTATATCATTCAATGAACTGAGCTGTTTGTGGTCATACTCAACTCCTTTCTTTGCTGTTTCTGTTTCACAAAAACTATGCGCTTCTGGGCGTTTCTCCCATCATTATGGTTCGCTACATATTGCAATGGTCGTTTCAACACGAACGGCCCCATAAAATGATCTCGCGGAATGTTAATTCTCCATTACAATTCACGATCAACTCATTTGAAGAAGTTATCAGCGCTGGCCTTGTGTTTATAGCAGATAGCGAAATAGCCGTGATTGTTGGGAGCTTATCTTTGTTGTTTGTGTCACCACTATCATGAAGGTGTAACATTTTCACTTTGGTTTACATATCTATGATCTTATCAAATTATCTTTTTTGAAAGTTAAATATTTTGCACCGTCACATTTTAAATGACCATGATTATTGTATGTATTATCCTCAAGTTGATAAACAATATGTGGTAAGGAAAATCCTTTCAAGTATTGAGTACCTACTTAATAATATGATAATAACTGCTATAAGTGTGCGATACCTAACAAGACAAAAGCGACGCGCTGCGGAAGAATAAAGAACTAAAACTTGAAATAAACAAGTTAAAATGCAATACTTGCAGTTGTTTATTTATCCATGTTAGGAATAAATAACATGAGTAAGTAGTTTAAGATTAAGAGTATGTATGTTATGTGTGTTATCTATTTGCCAGCAAATGGCAAATCTCATAATATTTGCAAAAACATTTATAAAACTCTTTCATCTAACTACTTACACACAGTAAATTTTTAATATGTCCTACAGTTATTGTCTTAAAAATCAACCAGGTAACGTATTGATTTTATTCGACTCAGGTTATTGTCGCATTTTTTGATCGTATAAATTACAAATTAGTATTCAGTTGACCTCGTTTATCAATTTCAAGAGCAAAGCTCACACAGACTTTTAAACTAGGTACTGCCTGCCTATCAGTATCGGAAGGTTTTCGATGTTTTCATATTTATTTCGATTGCATAATTCCGAAAAGGTCTTTTTTTTGTTGTTACAGTAACATCGCAAATATAATAAATTCCCAGATCCAGCAGTCAAGTGCGTCATGCATGAGTCAACATCATGGACATACATCCGCCGAAGCGATTATTTCTTACAAAAACCGTGGGCAGGCCGCGTCCGTAACAATCCTACAATCCAAACACTGCAATCCAAGTGATCACTGACAGTCCTCGCCACAGATTTCACTGCGACGATTTAACACATACATTCGAGAACGGCACGCACGCATTCTTTGTCCGAATGCGAGACGCATCACGTTCGCCGCTCGCGCTCGTGCGAAAACCCGCCAAAAGCGAGTTCCCTGAGTACCCTCTATTGGCTGTGAGACATGCGCCGCGAATGCACACGACCAAACAGCAGGCAAGGACGCGCGCGACTGAAGCTAGCTCGACTCGAGTTGAGGCGGGGCGGGAGCGACGAACGCCGCTCGCAGGTTATCGTGAGTCGGCTACACAGATAATGATGTCAAAAGTGGATCGGACTAATGCTCTCTATTATGTTGTAAACGTTCCGAATAACCTAAGTCGGTGCCCGGACCACTAATGCTGCACCGTCAGCTTCCTTATTGTAACAAATGAATTATTGTTACTTTGAATGTCAAATCATCTCCCGAGATGAAGACGCCATTCTTATGCTAATGATCGTATCAATTACTTCCACTTCTTTCAATTAAGATGATGGATATTTTTCTTGGGTGATTTTATAACGAAGTTCGAGGTCTCTCGGGAATAGTTTGATTATCAGTGTTAACACCGAGAGTCTTCGAATCTTTGTTTATAATAAACAAACAGTGGCAAAAGTAAAATTAACCTACTCGAAACAGAAAACAAAGGATAAATGTTTACTACGCCTCTGAAAACTGTAGCAAATAACAAAGAAAATCAGCGTAGAGTATCAGTCATCGAAGCCAGTGCCCGATGCGGCGCGAAACACCGGCATTAATTTTTGTTGTCCCACGCTGTTTCCTGCGCCACCCCAAATTGTTCCTTCATTCCAAGCGCCAAGAAGTAAAATCATTCAGCTCTCTCAATTTCAAAACGAAAATTGTTGATATTTTGACGACCTTCCGAATGTGCACCGTATCGTGATTGTATTTCTCACGTGAATGTGGACGACACATTTCCTTCATAAGTAGCATGTAAAAGTGGCCTCAGTTCTTAGGGCAGTAGAGTTTGTTTGTGGTGCGGTTATATTAGTGACCCCCGAGAATTTCCATTTATCAGAACGTTGACTGGGTCTATAAATTTTGCTTGTATTAGGTAAGAACTAAGATGCGAGCTTCGTTTGATGGATGACCTCAACTGACTAAAAAGTTGGTTCATATTTTTGCAGTGGATTTCGCAAAGAGCCGTAATGTGGCGAACGGAAAAGTGCGTTCTTTCCGCTTATTGAGTGGCGATAACCATTCACCCGACACGCACACTGATATTAAAACGGTATAAGTTATCAACTGCTACGTAAACAATTTCGTGGTACTAAGAATCGACATCAATGAATGTAATTAACGCAAGGCGTTTGCTGCGTAATAATAACTAATATCGGTAGCGGCGAGTATGGTACAAAAATAAACATTGACACCAATTAGCACACGCCCCGGTACAGAATCTCCAGCGAGACTATTCCACTGCGACCAATTATAGCGAGCGAGGTGTTAACTGAAAATAGTACTTGTATTGGCTATTAGGCAAATTGTGCACAGATAACTAATTCGTTCTGACCCAAATTTCGTATGACAAGTGGAGCGCTGCGAGCGAAGCAGATCGGAAATAGGAGGACGATCCTGAGGGAGTGTGAGGGGAAACTTTAGGGCCGCAATGGGAACATACCGGAGGAACGGCTACCGTTCCACGTGCCACGGTGCTGCGTGTCCTAACAAGTGTTTTTTATCTGTATCGTTGCTTGAGATAGGCCGATCTTCCGTCGCGTAACGCCGGTACACATTATTCCATACAAATATGTCACACCGCACACACGTCCGACGATACGTTGCTACGAAAAATTAGCGACGTAAACATCAAATGTAATCATGCAATTCTTAGGTCCGTATTAATAGATCGAACTCAACTTTGAGAACGATCTTGAGAACACCAAAAATTACATTTTTATATGGGCATTTTGAAATTGGAAGACACTCAAGATCGTTCTCAGAGTCAAGTTCGCCTTATTAATATGGGTCCTAGTTTGGTATATGCTTACTTTTTGCTTAGTAGCATTCCATACGTGGACGTTACAGGTTGCAAGCTCATCTCTCATTGGAATATTAACCATCCATGTAACTAAACAAAAACAGCAACCAGGTATCATCAGATCTTACTATCTCCTTACAAACCGAGCTCTACATTATCTAATACAATTACGTATATCGCTAGCAGTAACTACTTGAAATAAATGATTTGCCAATCTAAATCAAATCCCCGCACAGCATGGTTGAATTTAAATTAAGCTTGCATCATATCCCGACCTTAATAATAAATGCAGTTGGTATGCCTATTACTGCATTTACTGCTCCTCGTACGTTGCTCAGTGCTGTCAACCGACTGGCTGAACTATCCAATGGTTATACCCTAAATCGCTCTACATTTTATTTCTATAAGCAATTTCATATATAAGTTGAACCTGGTTTTTAAAAACATGAATAGAAAATGGAACTGTAGGCTGTATGTAGTGTAGGGTGTATGTTCAATTAGAATTAGAATTAGATGGAACTGTAGGCGTATCACGAGTTTTGCATTACAAAAACCGATTTGCGGAACGTGAGCATTCGACGTGACTATTCATCATTCTGTGCCGTGCAGTCGGTAGAAACAGTACAGATTAGTAAATAGTTACTGCGTAAGTCACGTTGAATGCTCACGTTCCACAAATCGGTTTTTGCAATGCAAAACTCGTAATACGCACTCTGATGGTGTAAAATATATTTTGGGAAATCTAGCATATTATAGGATATAAATTCGAATGCACCGTGATGTGTCCGGGCGCCCCGTGGTGTGTCCGGCCTAAGAATAGACCCTTCTAAGGGATTACACCAGAGGATGGGCAGCAGCATCCGCCTGAATACTTAACACCAAACTGCGATCACCAAACCGCCTGCCAAGCGTGGTGATTATGGCAAATCACCCTATTGTATTCAATGGGGGAGGCCTCGTCCAGCAGTTAACGTAAACAGGCTAGTGGTGATGATGATACAGAAAACAGGAAATAACTGTGAAAACCGAATAAATATCAAATAAATATGAATGAATGCCGTACGGGCTCTACAAAACGTCCTACATTTATAAGTGGTTTGCATCCACTTCAAGGTGATTGTAGGATAGACTAAGTGAACAGCACCCAGATCCCAATGTTTTTGGCTCTTGGAAAATCTAGCAATCAATACCCAAGAGCTTCGAAACGAGAAGTTATCACTACTCCCATTCTAATCGATATGAAAGACAAAGAGCGCATCCGCTCACGGGCGCCACACAAATTACATCCACTAAGGGTTGTTGCAGCAATTTCGTTTAGCATAGAGCAGGCCCTGACCCGGAATCCCGGTTAAATATGCACATAAACGGCCCACCGCGACGGGAATTGGCAACTTGTAGTAAAGAACGGACCGGGGAGGCTTCTTAATGTAATTACCTCGGTTGTGAACGTACACGCAATGTTTGTGTATACAGGGCAGCAAACTAACAGTTCATTGGTAAGCGAAACTGTCGGTTCAGTGTCTAACAAGGTTTGCGTGGCTAGTGGCAAAATAATGTAGCCATATCATGGTCAGCTCGGGTACCCACTTTGCCCCATTTGTCGAGTTTCCCTGTAATTGGCATGAAGTTTCTGAACCATTTAATCGCGTGAGAAATGCTAAGATCACCCTGTAAAGAGGCAAACCTGTCTTTCTAACAGGGTGAGGATGAGTTCATTAACTCTCAAACTGACTCTTTAAAAAAATTAGATAGCATATAAACAATAAACTGTAGTTTTAATAACAACCTTCAATCTTATCTTATAAGGTTTTAATTAGGTTACGAAAACGTTCAACGGCCAAAATATTCAAATTAATAATCCGAATTTCCAGCGTTATCTAATCTTTCAACCCTGTAATAAGTAATCACAGCGCCGTTCGCAGTCGCAGCTAATCCTCGAACTGTTGGCGAACAATACGAGTAAATGAAACTGTGAGACGTGCTTAATCGGAACGTGAATTTCGCAATATCATTAGCGAAGAGCGCAATGAGTTCCGAACATTCGTCGCCGCCCTTATCGCGATCGTTATCTGCGACGCTCAAACGAAACGTTTCCGAACGAGAGCGAAGCTCAAGGCCTGAAGGCATATCAATAAGCAGAAATAATATGTATCTACACGAAGTATCAACGGAACTATAAAGTCAATACTATCGTATCAAATCCTCGTTTAATTAAAATCAATAGAACTTCACAGAGTAGGTACCTAAGATATAAACATAACACTTTAGCAGACAGTCTGGTTTGCCGTGCCGTGTCCGGCCTGAGAATAGACCTTTCCATCTCCTCCCGTGGATCTCGTGAAAACCGACTGAGGGATTACACCAAGAGGACGGGCAGCAGCATCCGCCTGCGTACTTAACATGAATACTGCGATCACCAATCCGCGTGCCAAACGTGGTTTACCTCATTGATAATCTCTAGTAGACCCATCTTCAAGCGAATATACAATAATAAGTTCAATTCAATTGATTGTAATCATGCCAAAATGTGCGAATGTCACAGATAACAAAATCAATCATTGACATTGGCCAAGTAAGATACCATATCAGGTGATTTTATAACAGTTTAATCTATTTTCGATGAAAATAATTAAAGATGCCGGGTATGGTCATCATCAGCCGGTAGAAATCCACTGCTGGATGAGGCCTCTCCCATAGCATGCATAGCGTGCAATGGGGGGATTTGCCATACTCACCGCGCATGGCAGGCGGATTATGATTGAGTTTTGTGTAAAGTACTCAGGTGGATATTCCTGCCCATCCCCTGGCGTAATCACTTAGTCGCCTTTTACGACATCCACAGGAGGAGTTGGAGTCCTATCACATCACACTAATATTATAAATGCGAAAGTTTGTTAGTATGTTTGTTACTTTTTCACGCTCAAACAGCTGAACGGATTTGAGTGAAATTCGGAATGAAGATACCTTATACCTATGTTTACCTGGATAAACACATAGGCTACGGTTCATCATCATCATCATCATCATCATCAATTTTCATCATTGTTCACTCGGTTGATTCTGCGGGGCGCAGCTAATCCTATCCTTCCTACTAATATTATAAACGCGAAAGTTTGTGAGTATGGATATTTGTTACTCTTTCACGTAAAAACTACTGAATGGATTTGAGTGAAATTTGGAATGGAGATACTTTACGCCCTGGATTAACACATAGGCTACTTTTCATCATCATCATCATCATCATCATCAATTTTCATCATTATTCACGCGGGTAAAACCGCGGGGCGCAACTGGTCTTTTATAAAATTTAATTAAAATGTGAGGCAAATATCGACCCAACAACGACGCTAATTGCATAATGTGGATAACCTATGAACTCGCCTCTGGAATGTCGAATTAACTGAATAATCGCTATCGACGACCACATTACCCGGACTTGCTAAGCAATTTTCGCAGGCATAAGATTAGGAATGTGTCCAATGCGTTAGTAGAGTTGGTCGTGAGAAGGCAATGGCGGCGATGAGCTCACCACTGATCCACTGATGTGTATGTTCCTACGATTGTAGGACACCCGGTGAAAAGAAGTCCATTGAGGCTCTGCCTACCATTTTGTGTAAAATGCGTGTCTATATGCTATTAAAAATAATTCCGCAAAACGAATTCAATGAATAAAGACGTCTAAATCGGGGTTACATTTACACAAGAGACAAAGACAAAAATACCTTTGAATCCCCTCCGCTACATGGTAAAATATGTTGTCAGTCGCTTCGACTTACCTACACATTCCATAAAATTATTTGTTCTATTTTCGTTCGCTACAAACAACGATGTTATAGCGTTATAATTGATTGTCAAATCAAATAATTATGTACTTTAAGCGTTATATGTAGCTTACTGGTCATTAAGTATATCACTCGGGAACTATTGACGCATATTAATTAAACAAAATTTAACAATACAGTTAATATAGCGTTACCTTTGTCTCATGTTGTAATAAAAAAATAAAATATTACAAAACAACAAGGTTTACGCAAAATGCAGGTTATGGAGTAATTATGGCGGTGAGAGCACGACGCGACATGTCGCTCGCAACCCCCACCCCCTCCCCATCATTCGTCTCCAATCTACCCCCACCCACCGCACTAGAACGCGCGGTGGAATGTCGACTTTACGGTCGTCACCACAAAAATGGTAAAAACGGAACTTGTTGCTTTATCAGTGTCATGTTTTCGGTGTGACAATTTATTGAATTACTAACGTTAGTACTGCAGACAACATTCTAGAAAGTTGAGGCACATTTAAGGTCAGAGAGCTGATTCTGAGTTTTGGCAAGCAATTGACACGAACGTATGTATGGTGCAGTGTAACACGGGAGTTTTGTATGGAAAATGAGGTTCACAGGGTGTACGCTAGGGGCGCTCATCGGTGTCGCCATACAAAAATTCACACTACACCAGACGTCCGTGTCATTTGCTTGTCAAAACTCAGAATCAGCTCTCTGGGATTTCGTTAAAATCTTGCTATGAAACTTTTCGCGAGAAACTTGAAAACCTTTGAGGTAGAATACGAAGTTCTGAGTAGTTACTGATAGATCCTGTGGTTTAGATACCTGAAGTCAATAAATAAAAGTCAACACCAGTTTATGTAAGAATAACCCGAATAAAAAGGTAGAGAAACTCGTCTCAGTTTATCACGGTCTCAGGTAATTAATTTAAAGTTCGTCTAGACGTCACAAATCTAAAAGTTTGCGAAACAAAGAGAAGCCAAATCCTTTCCCACTAATCGCTTCCACATACATACGTATGCATCCAAGCAATGCACGATTGGAGTAGGGTGACAAGGGCGAGATTCGTACCAGGAATGTCCCACAATCGATTCTTTGGGGGCAACTAGCAAGGCGGGCTGGCATAGGCATCGGGAGAGAGCGGTGGATGGATAATTGAAATACTTGACGACACAGTAGATTCTGTAGGAGAGACACTGGCATCTAACGTAAACATTTTGATGAAATGCTTGTCGTGATTTGAACGATTCTCAAGTGGTTGTCTCTGATGTACTTTTACTGCAATCATGGAATCTTAGATTCATGGAATTGAAAATTAAATGTTTCATTCAATTTGAAACAACGATTTAGATTTTAGACTAATAGCCCATTTATTCTAAATTTTTTAGCGGCAAAATTTATAATTTTTTTAAACAGCTGCGTGTTCATTAAAATACAAAACTCTCCCGCCCGCCCTGCAACCCACTTCACCCCTCCCCTTGAAAAGTGTCCCGTTTTACAGATTTTCTCAATTTTCAGGAAAACTATACAAGTTAGGACAAAATGGTCAAAGACTGAATTATATGTCAATAAGTTACCTACAAATAACTACTTCCATTCATTTTGATACGATTTATAGTTTCCAAGCTATGGTGCATCAAAGATTACTAAAAATGTGCGCTTAGCAGAAATAAAATATTTAATACACAAGAAACAATAATATATATTATTTTTTACAAGGCGGGAGGGGTGAACCTGGTTGCGAGGGCGGCGGGAGAGTCGTGTGTTTTAATGTACTCGTATATAGGTATAACACAACAGCAATAAATTAAAGTTATAAATTTTGCCGTTTTGCCCATACATTGAAATCTAGAATGAATGGACTATAAACAGTAATACATGTGTAGTATTTTGTGGTATTATTTTAAGCACCGTGGTGTGTTCGGCTTATAGAAGACCCCTACTTCTCCTCCCGTGGATGTCGTAAAAGATTACACCAGGGTATGGGCAGCAGCATCTACCTGAGTACTCTACCTACACCAATACTGTGTTCTGCAATCCGCTAGCCAAGCTTGGTGATTATGGAAAATCCCCTTATTTTGTTCCTTACCCCTTACCCCTTATGCTATGAGCATGCTATGAGCATAAGGGGTAAGGGGCCTGTTCCAGCAGTGGACGTCTACTGGCTGATAAATTCAGAAAAATTCAAGAATGCATTATCTCATATTTGCAACTTTATAACACTTTAAGTGAACGATTTCTGGTACTTAACAAATCCTTTTAAGTAATTGGTGCGCTCTAGTTATAGACACTCGTAGGATAGAAGGTACCTACTCCGTCTGGGATTGCGGTTGCGGGGAAAATCTTAAATTCCACTCCAGACGCCAACAAACACAGACGTCTCGGTCGAGAAGAGTTTGAATTTGCTTTAGATTTAAACCCCCTATATTTTGTTGTATTCAAAAGCGGCGGAGAGTATGTGAATATTGAAATCCGATATAGCCACAAACTATAATGCGTAACCGAGTTGTTTATGGTAGGGAACATGGCGTGATAGTGAGCTCAATTCATTCGCATCTATTAAATCGTTCGTAAATGACACACAATGCAAAATTGGTAGGTCGACCGACAGAAACACAGCTGAATTGTATTGCGGGTTAAACTTTTTACGGTATTTTAATAATACTTCATTATTGTAGTGTTAATTTAACGCGGGATAAACATTTAATTAAATCAATATATATATAAAATCTTTGAGTGACTGACTGACTGACTCACTCCCTGACTGACTCACTCACTCACTGACTGACTACCAACGCACAGTCTAAACGGTAAGTCCTAGGTCCAGATAAATAGAACGTACGTTTACATGTTAGTCAAAGTACGACTTACGAAAGACCTGTCCCTGTCACTTTCACACAAATGTTAAAACACGCTTATTAGAGAGAGACAGGGACAATTACAAAGTAAGGCTTACACTTAGTCACCATGAAGTACGTTCTATTTATCTGGACCCTAGAGAGCTGAAGTTTGGAGGATATGTTCCCTTTGTGGTCTAGGAGTGCACTAAGAAAGGTTTTTTTTAACCTTAACAGTTATGGACAATTGATCAAGTATTTGAAAAATAAAATACAGACGAATATGCAACAATGAAACAATATTGCTAATTCAAAACGATTAACAAATTACAAACCTTATAAATTTTACCAACTAATAGGTTGTAAATTAATTACTAGGTACTCTTGGTAGGTACTAACCTATTCATTATGTATACAACTATCAAATCTAAAAAAAAACATTTCCAAGAATCAAAACTCCTAAACTCGAGACAATGAAGCATGAATAACTAACAACAACCAACAAAAAATATCCGGCCAAGTCTGAATCCGACACGCGAACACAGGATTTTTGCTCTCTCATAAGATATCAGAATTTAATGATAGTATCCTAAATCACCAATCCGCCTGCCAAGCGTGGTGGTTATGGAAAATCCCCCCATTGTAAAGGGGTAATCAATGTGGGAGGCCTCGTCCAGCAGTGGCTTTAAACATGCTGGTGATGATCAATATCCTAAATGTTAAGGCGCTACCCTGACCGAATGACCTTGAGGTGTTCGCCTCTACAATACATCGCAAATTATTTATTTTAGTGACACCTATGTAGTCCGTTTTTATAGTACTGCCATCTAACCGTCCGTCCGAGAGCCGGCGGCTGACTGGTCCGCTCCTTGCGCACAGCCAGATTCGCACGGATTCGTGAAATATAATTCATAAAAAATAAAGAGAACCCATTTTTTTTAAAATTAATCGTGTAATAATTCTACTATCAATTAACTATCCAATTGTGTAAACCAAAAAATTCAGTAACGTGAACTTTAAGAGAAGATGTACAAAACCATGATTTATTTCAATTTTTTCATGGGTTTATTGTCGAGTACTTACGACGTTAAATCATTAAACCAATCGTGGAACTTGATGACAAAATGTCAAATATATGTGGTGACTTTTTTTTTTCTACTTGCTTTACTTAACGAGGAGAGAGGCTTGAAAAAAACAGCTTGACGCCGTGTTTGGTCGGGGTACTGCCTTAAGGGAAATAACCCTTTTTTGTTTTGTAAAAAATGTTTTTTTTATGTACAAAGAGCTTCCATTACGATATATTGCGTGTCCAGGATGCCTTCATCGTCATCATCAGCCACCAGATAAATCCAGAAGATCCACTAGAAGGTAGAAGTCCACTGACTAGACCCTCCCTGATAGAATTGTTGCCCTAAAACCATTGATATAAGTAACCTAAAACTTACATTTTCCTAGAAGTATTGTATTCCATATTTAATGCAAACAAAAATAAGTTCAAACTATTTTCTTATGGAATAGACGCGGGCAAACAAATTTTACAAAGGTTTTCAAGTCTATAGCTATGAAAGTGAAATCTCACGCTGCAGAGAGACTGACACCAAAGTTTCACCATAATAAGGGTTTATTTTTACCATTATGGTAACGAAACCCTAACATCACTTGAATGTATAATCAGCGTCTACCAATGTCAAGGCCCCAAACTACCTTGTTCACGAAATAAACAGCAAAGCTATGAAACAAATTATAGAACGCGACTTTTAGACGCGATTTCGTGCACGGTCACATAATATGGCGACTTGGCCCGTCACCAAGTTGATTTTTAAAAGACTGCGATGCATCGCTATTTCGTATACTCACCAACGAATAATGAAGTATTGTTTGGCCCTTTGGTTTCAAAGTAGTAATACATTTTGTAGGAATAATAGTTTACAAACAATTAAAAGTCTACAATAACATTATTCAAGGCAAATTGTTCAAGGCCTAAAATCGAACAATTTACGGCCGAGTAGTATTGGAAGGACGAGGCGTAGCCGCGAATCCTTTCCAATCCAAGTGATTCGAGTCATTTTTACCACGTTTTTATGAACTTAACTTAATTGCTGTTCCTTGATGTTTCTGCCGAGGCACAAGCCTACAAAGAGCACTTTTTTCTAAATTTCGGGGAAATAATAGTAAATGTCAAAAATTATCAATTTGTAAGTATAAGATTACAAGTTTGGGCTAGAATAAGCCACTACGTTCAGTAATTAATTAAATTTAAAATAAAACAATTTCCAGCTCTTTCTTTTGTTGGCGTTCCTAGAAAGCCAGCAATTTATATTACTGACGTTTCGTTTTCGTTCCGTACACGATAGAACAAAAGTTTTTTTTTTTTAATAATTACTGTATTTCCAAGCATCAAGGTGGAGAAAAGTCGCTTGCGATAAATATACGTTTCCACCTTAAATGCTACATAAACATATTAGTGTGTTTAAACGACAAACTTGAATGTTAACATATTCAACGTATAATGATTAAATGTTTCTTGAAATATGCTATAAATTTTTCTGAATTACACACTGACTAAGTAGCGATATAGCCAATCTTATGCGGTCTTTCGTTTTCTCTATTAAGTAGATTGGTTCTTGAAATATGTAATAATATAAAATAATATAACACCCAACATTCACGTACACGTTCCTGATCATACACTAGGATTCCCTGAGTCGTGGGTATCAGGAACTACGAGTACCATGCAACACCCAGACCAGGAACAAATATTTACAGATCATGCAAACATTTGTCCCGCAGCGGGAATCAAACACTTGCTACTTACAAGAAGGATCATCAAATTTAGCCAAACCGTGTTTGTTGCCGTTTTTTCTAGGCTTGGTCGCGTTACAACAGGAGTAATTTTACCCCCTTATTCATTTAAACCTATTTTAGTTAAAATAACTTTTGTTTTGTACTCTAACATAAAATGAATACGTCAAAACAAGACAAAAGCTATTTTAGCTATCAAAGGTTTGAAAAATGATTACGAATAAGAGGGTTAGTCTTTAGGACGATTCAAAATGATCCTTGTAATTTCAATGAATAAAACACTTTTAGATTTTGATTTTAGATTTTCATATACTTTGGGAATCTCAATTTGCACACAAAAATCAGTGTCAATTGCTTGTTAACTCAGACTACGGCCCCAGGGACAAGTCGAAGGATTTCACACCCTTGGCCAGCAGTGGGGCGAAATAGGTTAGCTAAAAAAATATCCAAATCACACTAATAGAAAGCTATAATATCCTTGATTAATAAAGGCTATATTAAAAATCAGACAAAGTCACGGGGATTCAGCTAGTTTATAATAATTTAATAGAAAAGATTTCCTGTATGATAGACATCAAATTCATGCATGATGCACATTTTGATTCACGCGAGGCACGCGGGCCAGTGTTTACGTAAGACAACAAACAGAAGCAAGTGATATCATCGTTTTAAAATGCGATGGCTGGTACTGTACTGTACCTACGTGAATTATCAATTTTAATAGTATCTGGTTTTATCGTCTGTGGCAGATGTGGATCACGACTTTATAAATACCAAAGATGACACAAATTGATGAGTAGTTAATAAATCCAATCATGTCACCTGCATTTGGTCATCTTGACGACGGAGTTTATCAATGACAAATTCGATGTACAGGAAAGTTTTCTGAGGACTTTTTCCGCTTTTTCGAAAAGAGAAGTCGTTAATTTTTTATTGATTTCAATTTCTAGTATAATATCGTGTATCTTTCAGTAATATCGTGTTATTTTGGTGGAATTATAAACGGTGTAGCTTATTTAAAGAGTAAAATTATTTAAGTAATTAAAATGGTAGTGAATTTATATAGTAGGTATATGAGTGTATTGCGTGTCTTTTCAAATGGGTGGAAATTGACCACCAATATTTTAGTAAAACTACCATCGTTTTACTAGAAAATGATTTCACTGAGACTATAATTGAGGAAACTTTCCTCAGAGGCTATCATTAAAAGAAGAAGGAAGTTTTTTAAAAATTTGACAACAATATGACTGCACGGTCATAGTGCATAGCTTAAGTGTGTACCTAATGTGACTGCTGCATGGAATACAATAAACATATCAGCGCATTCATCAATATACCTACAAAGAGATGTTTATTCTTAACTTTAAGTAGATAAAAGTTCATTTATTCGAATGAACTAAAAAGGATTATGCCAGGAAACAATTATAATTAATACATTATGATCAACAATACATAATAGATCATCTTCTGGTAACTAGCCAAGCGTTGGTCGTCCATTGTTTATTTGTGATTGCACATTTCCATTAAAATGTTATGAGACACTGTTGCATTCATATAGCATGTTTACAACACTTTAAACACTATATTTTATCTTCTCCATTACGGAGTCTGTTACATTGCAGATACGAGTCGTAAAATCCGCTTGTAATTCTCCTGACCAACCTATTTATGAGTGGTTAGCCGGCATCTGTGTATTCAATGTATTAAGAAATCCGAGACCTAGTATTTACTTTACCAAAACTGTTTACTAACCCTCATTAAACCTCATAAAAGTACCTAAAACCAAATATTTTACTCGTTATTCTTTCTCTTCTTTCTTATTCATTTACATTTTTTTTCTTTGGGGAACTACCCAAAGTTTAACATGTTACCAGTACTCTGAAGTTGATATATTTATGGCAACATCTGCTATCAATAATCTCATAATCATAATTGTGTTTCTGAATAGCTTTTTAAGGATTGTTTGCTGACCAGTCCCCAAATTACAGTAGCAAATGGCAATGGGGAACGCAACAATAGGGATCATTTTAGCAGCCTTAGCGCTACCTAAATCTTATGAAACTTGAAAGGAGGAGTATTTAGGTCAAGAAGTTTCCCTTATTCAAGTTTTCGAAAATTTACCATGCCTCAATCTCAAAAACTAACAATTTTTTTTTAAAAATATACTGAAATTTAGTTCAAGAAGTTTATCTTATTCAAGTTTTCGAAAATTTACCATTCCTCAATCTCAAAAACTTTTTTTTTTTTTTAAATATACTGAATGTTGGTTCTCACTCAAAGTTTACAAGAAAACCTAAAATCCAGTCTTTTAATTCCCACGGGAAACAAAAAAGATAAAATGCGTCTAAAATGTGTTGATTGACTAATAAGTTTACTTGTAAAATCTACTTTGAATTGAATTTACTCTTAGCTGTTTTTGACGTAAAATTTACGTTTAAGTATGTGAAATTGTGCTAAGCCCGAGGCGAAACGCAGTTCATGTTTTAAATTGAAGTCTGCCAGTTGACCACCCATTGGTATATCACGTTCAAAATACAAAATATTGGCATGAGTGTAATAAATTTGCAAATTTATAATCAGGTTAAAATTCTGTAATCCGTGGAAATCCACCAATTGAACACAGCAAGTAGCTGTTCAATACTGTTCATTTTACACGGTCGTTCATTAACGCTACAAGGTGAATCGCATCATCATTGCATAGACAAAGGGACGCTGGGATGCAATCAAAACGAATTATCCAGCGGAATCAATGTTTGCACAGGACCAAATGGCTGTCGTTCGCGATCACGGCAGTAAGCAATTTTCTAATAGAACAGAGCCAGGGACCATTAGGCTTTATTAATAAACGCTCTTTTGTTTTTGCCTCGTGCATTGCATGAGGGGCGTGTCATTACCGCATTAATAAAGAACCACAAATTCGAAGACATGTGTGACATGTGCATGAAAGGAGCCTCTGCGAGGCGCACTGAATCACAACACTGGTTCTTTCACCATTGGTCACTTGGGCCTTTTCAGAGCCACAATACCTCAAGCTGGGCTCAAGAAAGAACCGGTTACACGAAGTGGTAGTAGTAGTATTATTGCTATTCCTAAACTGTTGGCATAATAAATATACCACAACATTTTAAATGTTGTGGTTTATTTTTAAAAGCTTTTATTTTTACTTTACTTGTTAGTTTGTGGTAAAAATGAAAACAAAAACGAAAACGCTAAGCGTATGTGGTCAATTCTTGCAACTGAATTTTAAACCAGTTCCATCCACCCAAGTCACCCAACCGATTGAGCTAAAGTTTGAATAACTGTCAAGTTCCGATGACAATACAATCTTATGGTGATATACTTCTGGGGGCTTAGTACGAGTTTTGATAGTTTTCGAAACTATATGAAGTTTCGTTTCCTTCCATACATTTTAATCGAAACCAGAGTTACTATCTTTGGTTTTTCACTAAATTAATCTTAATTGACTCTAATGTTGACAACAGCTATCACAATGAAGATATTATCTCCACCACACATGCCATTCATTGATTGACACACATATGAAGGAAGACATCATACATTTCAAAATGTCACCCTTGCAAAAAAACTAGAAACAGAATTGATGAAAGACCGAATTAGAAATTCAAATCAGTAAGCATAAAATCAGGATTCACAATAGCCAGCTGACTCTAAAAACCCGTCGGAAAATTCCTTCTCACGGACATTGGACAACGGTATCGACGCACGCGCATTGCTAAGGTCACTACGATATAATTTCCCTTCCTTTTCATTCCTACGAAGATCAAGCGAAGGGGAAGCGAGAAGACAAACTATGCAAATGAGATGCCCCGGTAAAAAACAAGCATTTGAATTTTGAGTCACAGTGGCGAGCGAGTCCCCGTGATTGATTAGATGCACCTTTTTCTGTTAGATGTGGCCTTTAGTTAGGAAACGGCGCTGGTTGCTCCATTGTTTGTCTGTTTCGACATACCATTACAATATTACAATAGTTCTCGTTTCACTGGAAGGTAGAGCAATAAATAGATCGTAAACTGGCGAAGCGAGCATAAATTGCCTTTCAGAACTGGGTTGTAATGTGACAATTTGACGATAAAATGTTTTTTTTCGTTACTGGCAGACGTTTGTATTCAAGAAACGATAAATTATATTCAAGTGCGAAAATATTATAGGTATTAAAAGTCCATGAATAGAATAACCAACCAGTGTACACAAATCAAGTGGCAAGCGAAATGTAGACCAAAAATATGACACGTAACTCCATCTATCGTGAAACGGATACACTTCCTTGCGTATTTTTTCGCTCGGTCACAATTTCTTCACGCTTTGTTGTTTCGACATCATTTTGCTCTTTAGCTCCCATTCCATTTGAACGCTCATTAATATTAATTGCTGTTTTGTTTCTTTTAATTACAATATACCATTGGCTTCGTGTTATATCTGTCAATCTATTGAAATGAGACTACGAAATATACGTGCAATTATCTACTAAGGCGTGAGAATAGCTATTATAAAATGATACAGCGAGAAACCTAAATAAAAGAGTTGAGTACTAAATAAATTAAACTCCATACATAATGCCCTGTTTACTTTCACAGTTCACGGCCACATTTGAAAGCGGCAATCGCGGTTTATACTCCATCTCTGTTTCTCTAGCATACGATATTCAGATATGACGTGTGTTCCTATCCCTTTCTAGTGTGATTTATAGCGTAAGAAGCTTTACATAACCGCACTAGCTACTTACTTCGTGTTGTGCTAGTGCCAGTTCGTTTATCATAAAAACGATGCTATAAAGTAGTAGGTAATTATTTTTATCTTGTTTGCATGGCTAAATGTAAACAATTTTTAACATTAGTTTAGCTCAGCCAAAGTATGACAATGGTATAATACATGTACACGTAATAAAAACTTAACTTTAATTACTAGTGAAAATGATTAAGAGATAACGTTAATGGAGGGGCGAAATTACCACATTACATCTCCGCCTAATACCAATTTAAAGTATACCCAATGATAAATTGTGATAAGTAATATAATCAAGAATTTGTGAAGTATACAGGCAAATTTCAACACCAAATTTGAAGAGATATACTTTCAAAAGGGTTCTAGACGACCATCAATTCTAAAGATACACAAATTGACAGTGATGTGGGTAATAGTTACTGATTGAAGATTGAAATCAGAATAACGATAGCCTAAACAAGCTATATCACAGTAAAGATATCTGATCTCAAAACTAGGGTACGAAAATTTACAAAATTACTTTGCGAAAAACTCAAAGAACTTACTCAGTCTTTTAAGTGAAAACGTTAGCAAAATTACTAAAATTAATGAAATAAAGTTTAGTTTCTTGTAGTATCCAATTCAAAATTTAGAAATTGGTGGAAGGCACACCATTCTACGTGACATCTACAACGTGAAGAGTTGCAGAAGCATTAAATAAAAAGTTAATTTAAAAAAAAAACTTTTTTAATTTTTCCATTCAAATTGGAAACAGGAACCTTTATGGAAACACATCATTGCACCCTAGATCCTATTCCTCTTATGCTGGTAATCACCAGATACTTTTGAGCTCCAATTTGAAAATTCAGTTTCACTAGTACCCTTAATCCTGTTCATCTTATGCCTGTGTCGTCGAAAATGAACATTTTGAGCTAAAACTAGTAGTTCTAGCAGTAAAAATGTCTGCTTCCACATAACGCATTTTAATCCAGAGCATCCTTTACCCGACATACACACAAGACACAATGACCTCAAACTTATAACACCCCTCTTTTAAGTCAGTGGTTAATAAGTCAAAGTTACTATTGGACTTAACGTATTAATGGAAATTGTTGACAGCTACAGTGTAAATTAAAAGTTAAACAGTAACTAGTATTTAGTTTGTGGTTACGTGACCAAAATTTATGTATTTCACATCAACTTGTTTTGTGTTCCTTGAGCTGATTAGGCATTTACTAATTGAAGGAAATATTTAAAAAAATGATCAACAGAGTAAAATCACTGTTTTACAACAGCAAATCGTTATTTAAATAGAAATTAGAAAACGTAGCACTTTCTCGTAATTGACGCCGCTATACCCACAGGTCCGCAAACGCATCGGTGCGAGCGAATAGGCGAAACTAATTACGAAGTGCCAGGCAACACATGACTTGATTTTAATAGACCATTGGCAACGGTTAAATAAACTGGGATGGGACATGAACAATGACTGTTCTGAAGCTAGCAACAACTAGTAAAGTAAATGGTTGTTGAAATCATACAGACTCATTTGGATAAATTAAAGCAAAAGATCCCGTAACAGATTAAATAAAATAATCAATATAGTATATATAAAATCGTTGCGTGACTGACTCACTGACTAACATAAACCCTAGAGACCTGAAATTTGGAAGAAACATTCCTTTTGTGGTCTAAGGGTGCACTAAGAAAAATGATTAGCGAAGGTCACCCCTTAAGAGGATGCAAAAGTTGAAAGGGGTGTTGAAGTAAAAATTCGTTCCACTACTTGATTCATAACATATGAACAACATATTAAAATTAATAATACCCGTGTTAAATCCAAGAGCATAACTTTGCTGTTTATTCGTCAAAATAACATTATATGTATGTAGAGCAATAATTTAGTTTTCCAAGAAAGGACTGACAAGACTCTATGGTTATATGTGAATGAATCATTTCCATATTCAAACTTAGAATGGAAGTATCTTAAGCACTTATACTTACTTGCCTTTAGAAACGATATGGCACCTAGAAGAATTATGGAACAGATTATAGCAATTGTTATAAAAACTATGTAACTCACCGGCTGGGCTCCACCATCATTTTGTGCGGCCTGAAAATAAAAAAAAATATAATTACAAAACAGTAACCAACCATAACAAAAAAACAATGATTACAAAATGATCGAAATAACAGAGAAACCAAAAACTGAGACACGATACGAGTGAGGTACTCGTACAACACACCCCAATTGGTCAAGTCTTAGAGGAAATAAAAAAGCACCATACTTCGCATTCGGAAGCTTTCATAATAAAAGTCTCTAATAAACTCCAACTAAACTGTTTTTACATAAATCTTAAGTTCGTAACTATGCACACAGATATTGTCTAAAGTGGCCGCGACTCGCGCGACACAGTTTTGATATCCCCTGCATTATCCCTCGTCGTATAAAGGATGTGATTTATAACTTTGACGCACTGTTTGGAAGTCTTTCAACTATACCGTTCCTTTTAACAAACATAGCACTACTATACCATATATCATCCGCCTTATTTACAAACATGGTTTAGGCCCAAATTCACGAACAAATAAACTGGTGTTTACAGCAATCATTGGTCAAGGTGATAGATATTTTTTTAAAACACCTGTCATAAAGCAATGGTTAGGCTAAACAGTAGTTTAACCACCTTTTTATTTGTTGGTGAAATCACCCCTTAGCTTCGTATAGTTTAGCTTCGGTTTAGTCATCTCTCTTCAGAGTCTGTCATTTCAGAAAAAGGGACACCTGATCCGAATTTTAA
Organism: Epirrita christyi; assembly: GCA_951392215.1. Lineage (NCBI taxonomy): Eukaryota > Metazoa > Arthropoda > Insecta > Lepidoptera > Geometridae > Epirrita > Epirrita christyi. The sequence goes on along the minus strand of OX595848.1, from coordinate 9,043,386 downwards.
CTATACCACTCAAGGCTAAATCACGTTAATAAATAAGACCAATGTGTCCATAGCTAATGAAAATTGAGGATTTAGAAAGAAACTGAATATGAGACAAACATTTGAAAAAATATTACATACTTTGACAATGTTTTACGGACTTGCATAATCGTGACAAGCATAAGTCGGATTGACATTTAGAGATTTATTGCTTCTTTTAAACTTTCTATATTTTGAGTAATTCTTACAATTGATAGTATGTCAATAAAAGTTTGTAAGTTCACTGTGTTATAAACACGTTTCCTAATATATATATATATATATAAGAATATAGAAATGATATCAGCCAGCACACCCTACATACAAGGCACACGCATGTAAATGTTCGGATATTATCAATGAATGCAGATATGATTCTGAATAAATACAGAAGTAGAGTTGAAACAATGACACTCATTAAGCAAAGTAAACCAAGAGATTCCTGTGAATTTCCATACAGCACGGTGACTTTGTTATAAATTAAACTATCAGATAGGTAGTCTGTCTGGTTTTTAGCGGTAGCCTGTGCACAATACACCTGCAAGCTATAATGACAAAGATGAGGGCGACATTGGTCGGTACAAAGTATAACATTGCATAAAGTTCATCAACCTGAGACGTGACATTCGCGTAATGTATCTGGCTTGTCTGTCGCCATTTTTTTTTTTGGATCTCATTTGACTATTGCGCTACGCCTAACTTCACAGTGGTCAAGATTCACCGTGCGCAATGTAACTCTCATTCTCTGTCTCATATTATTATGCATATTTTTTTACCGGTACGTTGCTGTGATCGGTATAGGTACGCCGAACTTACAACCAATCATGATAATCTCAAAAGGTTGTAGACGTTCAACCGTTTTGTATAAAGCGATCACCGCAGGGACGTTGGTTTATTACATTTTGTTAGTTCAACGGAGAATTTCAATTTCAGTTTGAGAATAATTTAAAGTTATTATTGTCTCAAATAATTACCTTTTCTTGATTAACAACCACTGGGATTGTTTGAAATGCTCCATGTATTATGCAATTTATAAAATGCGAAGATTATTGAATTACAGCATCTCTATGTGAGTACATTATAAAAGACAACGTTAGTGTCAGTCGGTCTTTCTGTACTTGTAACTTACAGCTTGAGTTCTACTGTCCTACGAGACGGATTGGAACGAAGCTGTCACTGGTCTGTCTTACGTACGGTGTATTCATCTTAGTGGGGCGTGGTGTGTCCGGGCTAAGAATACACCCTTCCGTCTACTATATGTCGTAAGAGTCGACTAAGGGATTACACCAGAGGATGGGCAGCAGCATCCACCTGAACACTGCAATACTGCGATTACCAATTCACCTGCATACTATGAGGAAGGCCTAGTCAGACAGCGGACGTCTAACGGCTGATGAAAAAGATATTCATCAGGGAAGGCTAGCGTGTAGAACATTATGGTAAAGTACTTAGTTTCAGCGCAGTTAGAGTAGCAGGCAAAGGCCTTTAATAAAATAAAAAAATGTACCTATACCTACTTAATAAAAAAATATGGATGATAAGCTCATTCAAATTCTCTTGATCACTGAAGTTACGGAAGCAGTACAAGATTAAACACCTTGGTACTTCAAAACTCGCAAGCAACCTTTCTCGGAAGCTACTTATATGGAAGAATGAGAGCGATAACAATTTGCCTGCTTATGCAGACACCTACCACTAGCCTACCTACACCATCGCTATGGGGAACCAATCACGACGGATGCATCATTATGGTTCCTTTGATGAATGGAATAAGCCATAGCGTATTCCACTTACCATAATTTGGTGAACAGCTCGCCAAGGTCATCGAGGTCATTGCTTCGACTCCACCGCTTGCTACGCCATCCCATGGTCGCGTCACGTCATCGTTATCACCTTGTTATCGCGTTATCAACTTTGCCTGTGTGGCATGAGCCCCAAACAGTCAATTTTCGCAACTGCTGATAATGCTATTACGAGCATTACCCAATTATCGCATAATTATAGAACTGAGGGCCTAATCTAGAAATAAAACAAGCAACTACACGGATTTTTGAGTGGAAATTGAGGTTCTCAAGGTGTCCGTCCGCAAGGTATGCTTTTCGGTGGTTCCATACAAAAATCCGTGTAGTGTACACCACACGCCTGTGTAGTTGCTTGTTACATTTCTAGACTAGGACTGTAATTGATAGTGGAGTAGGATATCTAATAACTCTGAGCAATTATCGTTACTTTTTGTTAGAAATTGATAGGAATCAATTAAAATTAATTAAATGGTACAAAGGAAAATATTGAGATACCGGAATCGCTTCTAAATAAAACATAAATGGTAAAGAGAAAAGGTCACAGGCCTCGCTCAAATTCATAATTCATATTACGCAACTGTTTTCTCAAATTCAATAAACGTCACAAACAAGCGAGATTGAAGCGATAGAGACAGTCAGTGGACACAATTTGACCCCAGGAAATAGTGTTGGTTTCGTGGCTTATCACTTTGACCACATCCTGCCAAACAGCCAACATCACTGAGGCTGTAGTCTGAGTTTTAACAACCAAAGCCATTGACAAGGTGAAATTGATCTAGTTGGTTTTGATATAACTGGAACACAACAAAGATGGTTTTCTACAAATTTATTCAACGGTTCTGTAATGTCCCGGTCACTGATTCTAGAAGTTGTCTTCTTAAAGGTACTGTAACGTACTCCTCTTGGATAGTCTAGTGATGTGGAACCGCAGAGAGTAGGTACTGGCTTCTTGGTGTCGGAATCGGTGGTACACGGATTTTTGTATGAATTTTGAGGTTCACAGTGTTCGCTAGGAGCGCTAATCAGTGTCTTTATACAAAATCCGTGTTACACTACACCATTATGCCCGTGTCTATCGCTTGTTAAATAATTAAACTCAAGGCTGGCCTGCACGGGTACCACGGGATATACGTTGTCTGTTCCCAACATAGAAAGTTTACCGAAATTATAGAGACTCAATAATACTGTAATAAAAATGAAATAAAAATATACCATAAAGCCACAATATGTACGAAGCCGAACACTATAAATATTACAATGAAGTCCATAACACCGATAATTGGGTAATGTCGAGAATGTAAAATAGGTTTTATTCACACGTGCGGTATCGAAATCAACTCGTTGTACGGTGGTCTGGTCACGTTACAGTTTTTATCACTTCCTTGAAATACGAGTAGGTATGCGTGTGTTTTTAAACACCAACGGATTTTGTTAATCATTTGATCAATACCACACAGCACTTACACCCTCCTTTAACCGGATCACAATCATAGCACTCAATAGACATCAATTTTGTGGTTCGATTGGAATTGGTTTAATACGTTTTAATAACAGCAAATTCTAATGCACTCTGAGACTACCACCGGCTATCTGCCATCGCATCCCATTGAGCAGGTAAATTTGCAACAGCCCCAACTCTCTTCGGATAAGCTGTTCCGTGAAAAAAAATATGCAAGCCATTTTGAACCTAAATAATCAACATAGATAGAATCGAATGAGTTAACGGAGTCGAGATAATTTGCGCTTTATATTCCAAACGCATAGAGTCAGTAATGCCTTGATAGATTTCGTATTCGTGAGTGAGGATGTCGGTGATCTACAAAGAGGATTCGGCAGAAAAAAGGCTTTGAAAGGCAAAATTGGGGAAACAAAAAAGTTTACAACCATCATTCAACACGACGACGATGTTTCGTCTCAACTAATAATCGTAATAAAATACAAGAGTTTAGTATGTATCAAGTGTTTGTTTAAAACAGGTGGTGCCAGTGGTTTAATGTTTGTAATTAGGCATAAATATTACAACCGGTGTGTGTGTGTAGCTATAAAAAGGTTGCAACGTGAAATAACAAATTGCAAATTAGCCTTTATCAGCTCTCTGGCTTAATAACAAAACAAATAACGAGCCTTTGAGCACTTGAAAACTTGCAATAATGACTCATATTTTAGGATTGGGTTGAAACAAAAATATAAATATAATAAAATGGGTTGAGTCGATATAAATACCTAAATGGGTTGAACGACATTGGGCTGAAACAAGAAGCACTCGAAATAGGCATCAATATCACAGATATTTCTATAAATGATATAGACTCAACTGAAATTATTATTCTCGTTATTGAAGATTTTTACTGATTCTTTCAGCAAAGAAGTATTATTTTCCTCGACGTTTTGAGGGAATCTGATGTAACCATGGAGCTTACACTAATTACATTTTGAAAGGAACGTTCTTAACTCCTCACCATTCTCGAAATGGTTGCTCGACTTAACTCTTTTTACGTGGTCGGGCGGCACAACGCCCTGTAATTTAGTTTTGATGAATTAGCCAAAACGACGGTATACTAATAATTGAGGACGTTCGGACACACGAAACGAAGACTGCTAGAACCCTTTAATTTAAAACGGATGTATCGAAAGCTTTTTGCGAATGAAAACATATATTTTTCGGAACAGTAAGTTCATCGGCCGTTTGATCGTAAACCCGACCTTGACGTTATGTGATGCGCCAACCGTGGCGTGTATTGAAAATTTATGAAATCACAAAATATACAATACACAACTCATAAAGACTTTTTGACACGCTTCAGTTGTGACTCTTGTGACAGACTACTATGACGAAGATACTAAAAATGTATATTTATAGAGAATTCGCAAAAATTAAAACTCATGTAGCAACGATGGAATTCAACTGTGAATGTTTTACACATGAGAATGGCAATAGGAAGAATAACTGTAGTGTCTCATTAGTGAAGCAAGCGAAGCATGCCGCGGTTAGACAGGCAGGGGCGCGATGAGCAGGTTCTGAAGGGCCTTATTAGTCGGCAGGTGGCTTTTTCTCTATTTTGTTAATTTCGAGACCTGTGAAAGCTTCAAGAGGATTCGACTACCAGCTTATTTTATTTAGTGAAATGAGAGGCGTTATAATAATGTTTCAGTGTTGTAAGTCTGTTATCCTGTGGTGGCTTCATAGAACTGGCACGGGTGTTCCTGAGTTGATTGTTAGTCATGGTAGATGAGAATGGGTTCAGCCCTAACCGAGGTCACCGGTTCCTCGGCAACGATTTAAAATTTTGTCGATTTTGTCTCTAGGGACTAGTTTTTGTACACTCTGTAGGTATATTTTAATTTAAAATCTCTGACATCTTTAGATAGGTAGTGCTTCGACCTTAGCTTGTTTAATTTTCTGAAAGGTCTACAAACGAGTTAAATTCGTTAGCCAAGATAGACAAAGGTATTTAATTGCTGGGGATTAGCAGACATTTTATTAGATATCTTCAGTTCAAAATCTAGTTTTTTTAATATAATAGTTAATCAAATGTACCAATTTGGGTCTGCATTTATCACATTTTAGTTTGAATATCTGGTTTGTAAAGTTTTTTCATTTGAATTTGTCCGACTCGAATTTAAAACCCGTGGGTAAAGCATTCATGGGTTTTATGGCCCTAGAGCTATTTGCCTCAGCTACAGAACGACTTATAATGGTAAGCCTAGTTCAAATTGAGATACATGTTTGGCTGTTTGAATTTAAGAGCAATAATTAAGGAAGTTATACCTCAGTAGTTCTTACTTTCGAGCACGCATCTTCAAACTTCACATGCTGCGTGCGATACACGGTATAAGCTCTCCACGACTTTATGAGGACTATGAGAAACTTGCTTAATTTCATAACCCAGACTTGAAGGGGAGTTACCGTACACATTTAAGGCCGCGTAATCTTGTAGAATAGATAGCACATTACCGGTGAAATTTACCAGTTGCGCTTACCAGAGTGGTTATTCGCTTTGACCTAAGAGATTCTTTGTCAATAACGTGTGACGTCACCCATACGATTCAACGATGATTCCACGCAGATATCGTAACGAGCCCGCGTTATGTTACGTTTGGTCATAGCGAATAAGGGGGCAGTACGAACTCGCAGTCACACAAAGTAGTGAATATGGCTTTGTGCTATGAATCGGTAGAAAGTCGGCAGCAAACCTGCTACTCGTAGACATGAATTCACCCAAAGCCTATACTTTCCGTTTCTTGAACGAGCGAAGCGAGTTCTCTGAGTCAACATGGGTAAATATACGTATGTATGTATGTATGTTAGTCTGAGGATAACTTTCGAACAGTTTATCCGATCTTTATGAAATTTGGTAGGTGGGTAGATAGTATTGTAACAATTTGTAGGTAAAGTTATGAGCTACTGGGGGTTATTGAGATATTGGGGCCACGAGGGGTAAAACAATTTATTAATATCATAGTTATATGAATTTTAGTCATCAATGAGTTTCAGATGTATAGAAATTTGGAAATAGTGGAATAAACGGAAATTTTACAGAAGTTTAGTCACTTTCAAAAATTGCACCCCTGTTCTTTCGATGATGATTAGATAGGGACCTGGGAGATGGTCCAATGAAAATGTTATCATAGTATGTGTATATGTAATGTATGTTTTAATTACAGCTTAGCAGTACCGAAACACCACTGATATTTTTATGAGTCGGACAAGAACAGCAGGACAGCGCGTGCAGGCATTTCAATGCGGCTCTACTCTAAAAGACGCGGCGTTAATCGCTGTCGTCGGTCAACAATGTTTTGACACTTGGACCGGCTGCTTTAGTAAGCCACTCGATAAAAATGTATCTGTTTAAAAAAAACAACGTTTTACACTCTGCCAATCATGCATGATTGATGGAAAATTAGTAAGTTACAACAACAATATATTTATAGCGGACAGCTGGGCAATATGGAACTACGTATCGCAATACGTATGGACATTTTTGTTATGTTAAATTGTAGCAAAACATATTTTACAAGAGAAGCAAAGGTAAATGCAATTTAGTAGCACAACCAACTTATAAACTGTTATTTTGAAACGGACAACATGCCACCTTGGCAGCCTAAAGCGATACGATGGCAAGTGGTAAGAGACACAGTAGCGCTCTTGAGAGCTTGAAACGAGCAGTGACCACCCAAACCTAACCAACTGGTTATCGACCTTGCGTGGCTTTCGATTTATAAGCAACCATGCGTTTTGCTACCATTCAGCTTAACCATGATAGGTTGGCAAACTTTCACTGTCAGTTGAGTTATCTATCCCGTTATAATGATAGGTATGAGATCATTACCTACGAGTTATGACGGTGTTTTAAATAGGACCATATAATTTTATTGCTAAAAATATTACTTCATGGATGCTTGGGTATGGTCTATCAAAATGGGGCGTGTTATATTGCTTAACAAGAGTGAACCACGGGCATATTTAGTTATTGACCACCTATAGTCATATACATATTGGATAGCTACCAAATTCCCTGATAAGAAAAAAACTCCTATCTCCACACGCTTCACTGGTTCATATTGCACATCCGTTCCAAAATGACAGTTTAAAAGGTTCCAAAAGACCTGCCTTCATTGAATTAACTTTCTTAATTTGCATTATAATCGTTAAATTTAGGTTGAAATCTTATGTGGGTTTATATTTCCTGCCATGTGATCTAATTAAAGTTCACACGTACACCTCGTCGCATTATTCGGGTAAATTACGCTTCAATACCCCCAAAATTTGTTCTGGTTAATTGATTCATAAACCTAGAACACCTCGTACCTTGATGTCTTATTCTACAAAAATCTATTAAAATCTAACTTGTAGTTTTTAAATTAAAAGAAAACTTACGCCAGAAGGAACGAAAAAACTTCGTTTCTTATGACTGAGAAGAGAAGAGAGTTTACGTTTTGCATACATTTTAACGAACTAAAATCTCACACACAAATTGTTTCATCCTTATAACTAGGGTTTCCCGATAAAATTCCATTTCAATAACGAGAGACCAAACGATATCTTTTATTAGCAGCATTAAAACGACCAGGAAAACGTTCAGTAACTCGAAAGATAATTAGTTTCCACGTGGAGGGGTCATAAGTGCCTTGTTAGAGTCCCAGTTTGAACTCTTGTCCCTAGGTATGGCCCAGAGTTCAAACTGGGACTCTTAACCGATAAAAGTTTTCTCATTGTTCGGCTGCGGAAGGGTTATTCTGTAATTTGTGTACTTATTGATGTTATAAGATTTTATTTCACGTATGCTCGTTTGCAGTAATATACACGATAAGAATATCTAAACTATTAAGATGTTTAAAAGGAGACTTGCGTTCTTGAATTACATAATCCCTGTCATGGTCTGTATGAAACAGTTATCTGTTATTTTATTTTTGCTCGAGGGGGCTTAGGTACAGCAACATCCCTCGCCCGGCACCCCAGTGAATCAACTTTTCCGGCACGCGTCGCGAACAATCGTCCCGCGATCCGAGGATTTACAATCAAAATGTAAATTACTGCTTTACATTCATACATCTGACACAGGTTGGATCTGAGCTATTGTTTCATCAAAGCAAAATTGAACTTGACAACTTCATACTGCGATTTTTTAGTATGTTTCACGCGATGGTATGTTGGTTTTTATGTGGAAAACACTGAATTTGGAACTTGTCGCCGACACCGTTGGTTTATACCTACTTACTAAAAAATGTAAGCAGGAATTTTAGGGTTCCGAGTTCGACAAGGAATTCTTAAAAGGTTCGGCCAATGGAAGAATGAATTCTTCCATGGTTCGGCCCGTCCGCGTCCGTCCGTCCCAGTCTGTCACAGCGTGGCCGGTTTCCACCGGGCGGAGGGGAGACGAGAGGAGATGTAGGTATTTGAATAAACCAATCTGGTTCCTTCTCGTTTTTACCTGTCAAGCCTGCCTGCCAATAACCTCCCAGCTTTGCAGTACATCTCTCCGCTCCGGTGGAAACCGGCCCTCATACAAGTGTCACAGTTATGAACCAAAACGCATGACATTTGGCATAGGGATACTTTAGACATAAATCTCAAACATTTTCATTTTTAGGAGCAAGGGGTAGGGTTCCCCATACATTAAAAGTGGGGTGTAACCCCTTTTGTGGTATATAAATAAAATTTGACTAAAAATCGGCCCCCCCTTTCAATGGATCATTGACGTTACAAGGTAACAAAGGTACACAGAAAGTCAATGGATGGAGGAGGCTCAAGACCGTTCGTCGTGACATTTTATGGAGGAGGCAAATCTAGCAGTGGGCTTCGACAGGCTGATGATAATGAATCAACGGAGCGTAAAAACTACATACCTACCATGCACCTTTTTTAAAGTCAGTCAATAACTAAAAATAATCTAGCAAGTGTATCATTGGAGCAGTATTACAGAAAAACAGTATTAAAGAAATGTGTCAAATAAATTAATGCGCAATTTAACAGAACTACACAGTCATTCAAATTCCTCAGATGGGAGGTCAACAATGGATGTTAAATTGGTTTTAATTATTAAAGGAATGAATCTCTAAATTCCTTAATTTTAGACTTTTTCCAGTAGTTGTCAGAAAAGCTACTGGCATGGCAAATTTTTTTTACATTTAGTTTTGTCTTATTAGTAAGTATCTCAAATACTACAGTCTTAAATAACACTTAAAATATAGAATCTAAACTTCCGTGGTTTGGAATCATTTTAAATTGAGAAAAAAAATTGCTTTACTTTATTCTGTTTGTGGTAAAATTTGGCGTTTTTTAAATTAAAACTTAAAATAGTTTTAAAATGTCCAACCAAAGCCCTTTTATATGACATCCCACATGACTTGCCCCCCTGTTCCCTAACCGAAAGTCACTCGGTGACTAACGTTTGACAAGTAAAATTACCATAAATTGTCAATTCTTGATGATAATTTTGAGCAATTGATTGTAATTTTACTTGTCAAACGTTAGTCACCAAGTGACTTTCAGTTAGGGAATAGGGGGGCTGATGATCCGACTTCAGTTTTCTTTACCCCCACTTGGCCGCCAATATCTCAACAACCCCCTGACTGATGTTGCTCATAACCTTACCAAAAAAAGGTAAAAATACTATCTACTCACCTACCAAATTGAATTAAGTTCGAATATACAATCGAAGTACATCTTAGCATTTGTATACATACATACAAATGTCAATTCCCCCAAATTGACTCAAGAGAACTCGCTTCGGTCGTTCAATTATTTTCTAAAAAGAATAATTGTTTCCAAAGTGTCTATTACAATTTTACTAATTATTGCCGAGACCATTCACACTTTAACAGGCAATAAAGTCGCATTTACAATGTCACAATGTTAGTATAATGCTCCCAAATCTGAAACCATAGCGCGCTCGGAGCACACACTTATCCAAACTACATTTTTTTTGTAGCAAAGTTTGTGTTAAAGTAGCTATGCATTGCCATAACAGAAGCAATATGTCAAATTTATTACCTTATTGCAGCCTGGCAGTAACTTACAACCTATTTTAATGGTTCATACTATTTTTCATCTTTCTCATTCTTCGAAGATAACTTCTTGGAAATCAATTTAAGAGATATCGTCCAAATTTTACAGGTTATCTTAATGTCAACCATCAATATCCAACCACTTAATGTTTTAATCAAAACGAGCTCTAACTGTTGTATGATATTTCCTTTGAATTACACTTGATAAATTAATATTGTGTAAATATCATTAACAAGTACAGTTTTGTCGCGTTTATCATGAATATCCATAGATAGATAAATAAATAAATAAATAAATATATATTATATATATATAAGATAAGTTTTAGCTTGAACTGATCATCCGAGATATTATAGTATATATCAATATTAATCATCATTAAATTATATCATTTGATATTTGATTGAAATCTTATCTTTCAATCTAACTCTACATTATTTTATCCTATTAAATTTGTGAAAGTCAACATTATTTCACTACTTTATGCACATTTCTGTATTAAATATAAGTTTGATCGTAGCGTAAATCAGAGTTGGGCGAGACATTTACACGTCGCCAATGCAGACAGATACGCCGCCGACACTGTTACAGCTTCCTTTATCATCATACTAGTGACAGATAAACTAAAGGGGGACACAGACTAACGATGTAGGCACAGGCAGTGACAGATAAAACTAAAGGCATAATCTGGAATGGAAGCCAGTGCCTTCGAAAGCTTTACTAAAGTATCATCCATATACTACTCATTCACGCAAGCTCATTTCTTGTAAAGAAAGCAGATTATGTCAGTAAATCATAAATTTATCATCAGACGATAGAGCAAGCTAAGTATAACCTACAATCACAGCTGATGGTACGTATATAAGTCTAAATACAAAGAAAAAATAGGCGGATTGGTGATCGCAGTACTGGTGTTGAGTACTCAGGAGGATGCTTTTGTCCATCCCTGGTGTAATCTCTTAGTCGTCTTTTAAGACATCCAAGGGAGTTGTCGGAGAGGTCTTTTCTTATGCCGTTCACATCACGCAATCTGTTGCTTAATAGTATAGCATTGCGTACGAATCTTAAGAAATCCAGAAAGGTTAAGACTCGTTAGTTCCAAGAATTTGTACAAAACCACAACTCTCAACAACGTGACAAGAAAAATTACAGCCTCACTTCCAAAATAACAGTGATTCTCATTGCCATAAGCCGTGTCGAATCTCGAAGGATTTAAGAATCGTGTTATCAGCACTTTGCAATAAACTTTTGAATCGTCTCAATAAAGTATAAATAATACCTATCAATCACAACGATCAGTGACCACCGGCAGACAGCAACATCGCAATTTATTGTACACTAGCGATTTTCTGTGGCTTTACGCTTGTAACACCTCTGGTTTATTTTATTATATGGCTTCATCTAGCGTTCCCAAGAGATCAATGCCATAGCGCATAATAATAGTATGTAGTCTACCAAAGTGTAGTACATTTTGACAGTTGACACTTGTTTTCGCTTCATCAATCCATGCACGCCAGAAATAAGAGCAATTATAAAGCTTTGTAAAAGTTAAATAAACAAAGAGAGCAGACAGAACGAATGCTGATTAAAATGAGCCAAAACATCATCAAACTCGGCCAGTCTACTATTATCTTTCGAGAAGTTCCGTTGTCACTTCCGTCTCCATCATCAGATCAGCTTGCTTTCACCATAACATTTAATTGTCACCAAAACTATCGTCTGCACGTGTGGAAGTGGATGAAAATTTGATTACCTACTTGATTTTATTGTTAGTTACACAGTTGTGAAACTAAATAAAAGATGCAATAAATTCTCAGCGCTTTCAAATTTTGTATAAAACGTCAGTACTGTACTGTACTGGCCACGATAGGGTAAAGTTGGCATCGCGCCAATATCCACTACCTACTTTAACCTATTATGTTTATTGCATTCGAGACTATTTAATTATTCGGTACAACATCAAATGTGGTGTAATAATTCTGTATTATTATATTTTTAATTAAAAAATCTGTTTGGGTGCGGAAATACGGATCAATATGAGATAGTTAATCTCAGAGATACATGCAGCTTCCACGGGCATAAAGATTTTGATTGATATACCTCAGTATACCGATCGTCAAACAAATTATTACAAAGTAGCATTAAGTAAGAAAAATAAAACGTACGGATACCAAGATTTAGCGCAGTTAATCGAGATGAACTTAAAAGGCATCAAACAAATGTGCTTATCCAAATAAACCCGGCATCTTCTCCACAAGCTATTAGTAAATTCCCGGTAAATAGATTCTACAGCATAAAATAATAAAACAACCGCAGAACAGAAAACATCGACTAAACATGCTATTTAAATAATTATCATGCCGACTTCGGTCATTACTTCTCGGGTCGGTCGAGTTCACCAAATGTTACGTAACCGCACCACTAAACTGAGACGAGATCGAGATTGACACACAATGTTATATCTGCGAGTTTGTATAAAAAGTTAAATCGTTATTTATCGTAACAATTAAAAATTTGTCATGAAAATACTTTCATTACTCGACGGCTAAATAAAATTTATGGTTATAAAACGTTAACAATTTTCGATGGAGCAGCGGGGCGCGGCGCGCGGCGCGTTGTTTCGAGCAGGTCGCTCTGTCAGCGGCGATATTTCAAGATAAGCTACTTGGCTGAACCACTGCTACGTTTCGCTTCTGTGTTCGGTCGGTTCCCACGCGCCCAACCGGCCAACACTTCGCACACGATTATCGAGCCATTCAAGAAATTAACCTTCTCAAATCAAATCATTACAATCAAAAATAAGACCTTTGCGACTAGAAACTTCGAAGGAAACTAAACATTAACATTTATTTGTCTAACTTCGTGTAGTTTAAGCACCGACGGCGACTGTTATTGCTGTCCAACTTTGTAATTGCAAATTACTAGACTAATTGCTGCGCAGTAATGTCTACCTATTTTCTCATGAATCACTGGTTTTAATTCAGTTATTTTTGTTGCTTGGTTATTTATTTGGGCAATATAGGTCGGGAAGAGTAACGGGACATACCTGACGCGCAGGGAGCGATCCGTCGCGGTTCTCGATCTGCGTCTAAGACTCGGCGAGCGCCTCGACCTGTAGCAGACGATTTGCGCCAGCCTCCTACTCCGCTCTGGTGGCCTAATACGCGACCCAGATCTTTGACAAATCGACGTAAAACGTCGGTAACCATACACTCTCTTATCTTTACAACCATACACTCTCTTATCTTTACACATTTTCGTTAAATTACGATAGCCTACTCTCTGTGTATGCCCATGTTGATGGCGAGCTCGAAACCGACTACCGATTATGAAAGTACCATGTTTAGCGAATTCATCGATTTAGAACGTCGTCAAGTTCACATTGCTTAAATTACAAAATAAGCAATTGAACTCTTGTTCGCAATAAAATGAGCTGATCGCTCACAATTCAAAGTTACTTGATACATGGCTGCGCACGGGCATAGCTTGTGAAACAATAGTCGTGCTCGCTACCGCTTAACGACCGACATTAGACTTCGAATGATAAGCAGATGTTGAAACTAATTTTGGATTCATGATCGAGGTATTATTGAGATTAGATAATTTACACGTTTCGCGAACAGAGATTTATTTGCATTATTTAATTTTCTTTAGAAGCTTTCCTTCGTCGTATCACTAATTCTTTCCAGAGGCCTTAGACAAAGTGACATTCTAATAGCGATGACGCCAGTAGAAAAGTCCAAAATGGGATTGACGTTAGCTATCGATATGTCACGTGGTCTATTGTATTGTATTACGACTGTAGAAATGGAATCGCTTCGAAGCGAATGCCGTTTGGCTAGGCCCTCTGGTCTCTCCCAGCAGGGGGCCTAGTACAGGTTTTGATAGTTTACGAAACTATATGAAGTTTCGTTTCCTTCCATACATTTACTTGCAGCGCCCCTAGCGAAAACGAGAAGAAAACTAAGGACGCTGTCAGTAAATGTATTGGATGGAAACGAAACTTCACATAGTTTCGTAAACTATCAAAACCCGTACTAAGCCCCCAGGTTTGCATGAAATGCGGTTGCCCTAAAATTAGCCTAGTTGCCAATGGTGAAAGAACTAGAGTGGTGAAAATATTAAGCGTCATGTAGAGCCTTCTTTCATATCTCTCTATCTATCTGTCTGTCTATCTACGACGTTATAGGATCTTCATGATGTTTTCCTGCAGTGCACTACCGGGCTACGAATCCACGAACTTAGAACGGAAAGTCTGGGTCACGCAGTATCAACTACACCGCCAAGTGCTCTCAGTTTGCAAGCCACGTAGTATATCCCACGGAAATCAAACATGCAACATTATGCAGGTTAACCAAAACTAAAAAATCACAACATTAATAACAACATTTATTTATGTTGTTTATTAGGCAACATATTATAATAAGACATCAAGTCATAGAAGACGTAACTGTAGGTATCTACTAACGACAATCAAAACCACTATAGGTACACTATCAAAACGGAAGATGTAACAGTGACGTCACGAACGCTAGTACGTAATGTAGGTGAGGCAAAGCGGCGACGTATGCACGCAAAGGCATAACGGTACAGCTAGTCAGCACGGCAGATCACGGAGCAAGCCGGATGCGACGAGCCATCCGGTCACATATTCACTATTGACTTAACATTTGGCAATTATGTCTCCGAGTTCGTTACTTCTATGACTGGGGTAACAACTTAAGGTTATATTTGTAATGTCGTTCCTGAATGACATTTTGAATGTGACCTTGACCGTTTGTTGAACTTCGTTATACAATAGTAGAGTCGTGAAATAGGCCCACATCTCTACTCAGTAGCTAAAAATAATCCTTTCAGATTTGTTGGACAACATGTCAATCAGCGCATGCAATTGGCTCCGGGGCGGCCCGTCTGACGATTGACAATGCCTTTCATTTTCATTGAGTACCTAACTGCTTCATGCAGTGGGATTCTAACCATTTTAATTAGTCTCATGTGTAATTCCCAATTGGTATACTTTTACATCATATTTCACATATCAGCATTTCCTAATATAATTCTTATTAGTATCAAGGAGCAATCAAGGTTTAAGATTTGGCAGATAATAAATCATAATAAACCGTAATGACAATATCAATGAACGAAATAAGTGATAATATGAAATTCGATGATGATAATCATAGATCATCTAAACGCTAATGATTTATGGTTAGACACTCGAGTGAGAGATGATGAGGCGTGGTGTTTGCTAAACGCATACCAGTAATATTGACGCAGTACAGTGGCAAACTATGCTCAAAAGAAAATCACGAATAGCTGATTTTACAAATAACATGTAAGGTTAAGCAGTAACAAATCGACCGCCAGCAATGCTCAGAGTTTTATGTCTAGACAAAGTAGGTAGGTACTCTTGAAATTGACAAGAAGGAATGGTATGAAAATTTTAAACAAAGAGAAAAATTACAGAAACACTCCGTACTGTAAAGCAATCAATATTCAATCTTAATATCTTATTCTGGGAACAATGATGAGAGGAGAAACTAATAAACAACACGATTCCCTGAATCAGATGCGATCATCTTTCAAGTGGAAACTAAGCGACATTTCTAAACTTAAGATAGTACAAAATTTCCCCCAAATCAAATATTTACCCGAGTATATTCGGATTATTTAACGTCTCCACGAAAAACGAATAAGCAAATAGAACGGCAACATTAAATAAGACACACGACACCGTCTTGGTATCTCTCTTATTATTTATTCTGTGTCTAAGGATGTAACTTATCGGAGCCGGAATCGAGGTGTCTAGTAATTTTATTACGTTATGGGAGATTTTATGTACTTAACTTTGCTTGATGTTTTCTTTGTGCTTGAAAAGAGCTGGGTTCTTTCACCACACTAGTTTTTTAGTAACCAAAGCCAACGGTCACATTCCGTTCTTTTTCAGGATCGTCACACGTGACGCCTGAAAACGAATGACAAATACGCGATAGAAGAAGAATTTCTTCTTTCATTAGTATGCTCAAAGTTATATTTAATTTTACAAAAGTTGAAAGCCCCCAACTACTTTCAGTGTTCCTAGATCAGTTTTCATACAAACAAAACTGCATACTAAAATATGCAGTAAAAAAATCATAGCAACCGTTGCATCCCAGATCCTATTCATCCTGTGCTGGTCATCAATGGAGTCGGCGACATAAAGACATGAAGCACCCGTCATTTTAGTCGCGGGTTAAAACTGGGATCGGCTGGAACGGCAATCATAAGATTTTTCAAGCAATAAGTTTATAGTTTCTTGGTCATCTTGAACAGTGAACTAGGATCTTTTCTGTTGAAACATGAAAGAAAAGGGCCACCAAAGCTGGTTCTTAGACAAAATGTTCGAATAAAAGAAGTTTTGCGTTAGTCGGAGAGAGAGGAACATAAAAATAAGAACAAAAGCTTTTTGTTTTCGAGTTGGGCACAGATCAGTGCCATCCCTATCTTAGCGTAGAAGAGAGTAACAAAAAATAAGATCAAAAGCTTTTTGTTTTTGAGTTAGGCACAGATCAGTGCCATCCCTATCTTAGCGTAGAAGTGAACAAGTTTCTGGAGCCGTATACTAGCGACAACCAGTGGAATGAAATCCGAGAGCACCTCAACAAATGGGTAAACATTTATCTAACGTTGAGCAGTTAATACTAGACTGGGTGTCGCCTTTTGCCCGGATTGTACATTCAATATGTCCGCTAATCATGTAACACGAAAGGTTACCGTTTGGTTTGCTAACGTACCTACTAGTTTAATTGAATTTTGTTAACGCGTTTAATGGGTTTTCAAGAGCACTTCCGGAATCATCTTTGATACATCAAGCAGCCATTATTTCATTCAGCATTGCAATCATCGTCATTTTGAGCTAGCCTCAATCATTACAATCGAGCATTGATTCGTCTTTTGGCATATTATAATAGTAATGCTTTTTAGTCACAAACACAAAGGTAGCTAGGTCCTACACTACCCCACTTCTAATTGGGGTAGTGTAGCTACCAAATCTAAGTGGGGATGTTAAGACCTGCACTAACGCCCCCTGGATGTATTGTGTCTCCATTGTCCCCCTGGGCTAACCCTACTCCAGCCAGCCCAGCTCCATAAACTAACGGTGCACGACTTTGGGTTGATGGCAACACTGTTGAAGTGTGTACGAAAGCGTCGATGATGGAGAGCAGGATTCAAGTATCAACCTGAAAACGCGTCCTGGTGAGAGCAGACTTACCGTTAATCTCGGGGGTTTTAGGCGCGAGCCAAAGGGTTAAACCAGTGTGGAAGAGAAGTAGTTTTTTCCTCCGTATCACAATATCTGTCGTGACTGGCCCTGGTCTCTTTTGTGGCTGCACAATTTAGGACGACTTGCTTCACCGTATCTTCTTCCTGTAGGCAGCCAATACCCCCAATTTTTGGCAAACCAAAAATAAATAACTGGCCCATTAACATTTGGAACATTCGTGCCATCTCCTATTTTGTTAACTAAAATTCTTGGAACCTACGAACCCAACCCTAATCATTAATTTCGGCGTGTCCTAAATACATTATGTGCTCTAAATCCCAAATAAATTGGAAACAACATAAAGCTATCACATCAATCGGCACGTAGACTATTTGAATAAATCTGTATCATATTTTACCTCCAGCTAATCTGCTAAAGCCAGTTCAGTGATAAAGCCAGAAAAAAATTCACTGGCCTCGTTTCGATACACATCACTCAGGGCCAATTCTCGGATTGTATTCACGCTGACGAGGCCAGTTAACTGTCAAACTCGGACATTTTCACGCCAGGTAGTGTCAAAGTTTTGTCAAAATTGACAGATGTTCAGTGACGTCTCATCAAACCTGGTAATCCAATGCATGATTCTTGTGATGTTCAGTGATGAACACAGGAAACTACTACTACACTACCCTACCTGAGGCCTTCCTGAATGAGGCTTGCCAAGAAGCGCGCACCTGACTTCCATAAAAGCTAATCTAACGAACTTTTCTAGTTGAATGATTATTAGGTATTTACTGATCTCTTAGATATGATACAGTCAGCCACACATTAAGCTTTCCTTCCTATATGAGACTTGCCAGGAGGCCGGTGGTTTAATTGAGAGCTAGTCTCTTGTCCAACGGCCTTTTCTTGTTCAGTTATGAACTAAAATATAATTAAATTAACTAGCCACATGCCAGACGTCTTTTCTGGTATACCTACATCAGAATCAGGACACAATAGAAAAAAGGTTTCACACAAATAAAATAATAAAACCTTTTCACTGTGTTTCACTTTCACTGAATTCTATTTAAAGATTTCTTTGTCGTTTTGAGAAGGTTAATTAGGTCATTGACTTGCTCCCACGGTCTCACGGCTCGTTTTGACGCACCGTCCCGTCATCTTCGGCATTTTGACGTCAATTAATATTCTATCAATGAATAGTCGTGATAGCTGATCCGCCTTCTATTATTAGGCCTGTGTCTTACTACAATGAAACTGAAACTACGTTTGAATTGTGAGGTCGCCATTCGTATTGTACAAGTTCCGGCCTAAGAAGTTACTGCGCTCACCTGTATTATAATTTATACTTAATATATCTTCAAAGAAAGCTAGTACTCTCTTACATTATGGAATTAGTGGTACCGTGGTGTATCCGGCCCAAGAATAGACCCCCTCCATCTCCTCCCGTGGATGTCGTAAAAGCCGACTAAGGAATTACGCCAGGGGTTGGGCATCCGCCGGAGAACTCGACATGAATCTGCTATCACCAATCCGTCTGCCAAGCGTGGTGATTATTCCCCCCATTGTATTTTATGGGTGAGGCCTCGTCCAGTAATGGACGCCCAAAGGCTGATGATGATGATGGAATTGGGTTGCCTGCTCAAATGCGGTCGCGCTTCCCACTAGCCAGGTAAATCTCTCTTACCTATATCGTCAATTCATCAAGTTAGAATGGAAATCTAATCCGCAAGTTATGCATTTCCGAGAAACTTTTCAGAAGTTGCCTTCATTTTGTTTAAAACGGTATACCCCGGTTGTATACCCTCTCAGCTATTGTCGAGTTTGCGAGTGAATTTACCCATTATAGTCAAAAACGATATCACTAAAGATGCTAGTTAAGAAACGGTGGTTGGAAAAAATAAGAAAATTATTTACAACAGGATAATGCGCTTTATTTACATGGAAATAGAAACTGCTACGCAGCCTTTTGATCGTGATGAGTATTGAACTATTTTATGTCTCAAAGGCCACCAAAATAAGGAAAATGAGGAAGAAAAACAAACAGAGAGGTCGACATAGCTTTTAAAAAATAAGTCCTTATTAGATAAAAATGTGTTACTTTATTTGAGCTTGCTACAGGTAGGAGGGATGCGTAGGACGATACGATACCGAAGTTACTGTGTTTAATCTGTGACGATACTATCCACAGAAATATTCATTCAGACCTTCGCTAAAAATAGCGAGGTTCTAATGCGTCATTTACGTGACGTAGCTAGAGAAATGTGAACGTGACGTAGAGGCACAGAAGAAAATAGTACTGTACTAATGGTAGAGGCTTGTTATGATGAAATAAATGAGCTAAGTGTAGCTATGGCTCGTTGTCTAGCCTATGACGAAATTGATCCAAGAGATTTAGTTCATGGATAGAACGCCCGATGAATGTTAGTGTTCTATACATTAACTAATGTTTAGTGGGTCTGTGGAATGCTTTCTCTCCCAACATTATGGGATAGGTATATACTGTCAAAATTTAATGGTATAATAAAAAATGAGTATAATAATGTAATCTAAAGTGTTTCTTTCCAATAAGTACATAAAAATAGATCACATGCGATACCAAAATGAGATTATTACTAAATTTAAATAGAGATTTTTTTCAAAATTTTGTAAGAGCAGCGTGTTATTAACAAATGAATTACTTATTAACAAACATACAAAATACCAATACCGAGTACCATTAGTGAGTTAAATATTAATCGGCCAGACGCTCCGTCACGTTATTGCGAGTGATATTATTTAAATTATAGGTTAGGGAGTTAATCACTGTGAATGCACGCCACCTGCCGGCCGGCCGGTGACAGAGGGAGGTGAAAAGTACATTTTACAATAAGTAGAGCAGCTTTCACAAAATTCGTTCTGTAAAACGAGAAATAGGAAAATTAAATAAAATTAATTTATTCGACAACACACAGGTACACAGAACAGACAGGTAGAAGAAAAGAAAGCGTAGTAATTACAAACAAACCATTAAATGCATATATGTATAACTAACTGCACCCCGCGGATTCATCTGCGTGAGTAATGATGAAAATTGATGATGATGATGATGATGATGATGAAAAGTAGCCTATGTGTTAAGCAAGGGTATAAGGTAATCTCCATTCCATATTTCACTCAAATCCGTTCAAAAAGCGCGCTTTGTCACGTCCGGAAAGCTTACTTCAAAGCTCAAAGTAGACGGGCATGTGCCAAATACGTTACCTGGACTTACCTCTGCCCCCTGATAAAATATCGTCCATGGAAAATACTAGACTAGAATGTATATATCTTTTGGCTTGCGTTCATCGATCTATCCAAGTTCATACATCACTATATTTGCAGCAAAGAAGTTGAGCTACTGCTTCATCCTCATTACTGCATGTGGTGATAGGCTGAGGGAGGATCGTCTGCCTGCGCGTGACATATCTACCTTATAGGCATGTCCACGTTATAGATATCAACGTTTTAGACAAAGATTTTAAAATATTCCAAACCAACCAGGCCCCAACTTGGTAAATTTCCTCGACCCGAAACTGCGACCGTCTATTTATTGATACGCAGATGCATTAGCGGCTGCGCCACTGGTCGACTCCACGGCTAGTAGAGTTAGTGGGGTGATATCACCGGTTCAAAGCGCCGTAGTAAGCTTCAGTTTTAGACATGTCCACGTTAAAGACATGTCAACGTTATAGTCGTAGCGTCTATGTGTTATGGAGAATTGACTATTACTGTGCGTACACCAGACTTTATACTTGATCGAACGTTTTATCTGCTTTACGCCAGGCGATATCTCCTGAACTAAAGGAAATTTATTTTCACTTAAAACTGGATATTTTGCGAGTCGATTTGTTTCCCGATATTTCGGAACAGAGGGCCTAGCCAAGTGTCATTCGCTTCGAAGCGATTCTATTTCTAAAGTCGGAATTCAATACAAAATACCACGTGACATATCGAAAGCTAACGTCAATCCCATACATTTTGGACTTTTCTACTGGCGACATCGCTATTAGAATGTTACTTTGTCTACGGCCCCAGTTGCATGCGCCATAACTATCGGAACAAAAAAAAGGAAATTAAGTCTTTTAGAGCCTACCTAATTTCAACCATCACTTTTTGCAGCAATGAGTTATTACTGGTTCTTCGCTTCACCTTGATATCTCGTGACACGTGATATACGAGTGGACATACAAGGGACATACCCACGTTTTATAGACATGTCAACGTTATAGCCGCGGTCATGTTATGGCTAATGGATAATTGGCTGATCGGAAGATATAGGCAGATTCAACGCCGCAAATGTTTTAGGCTAATTAAACTATTAATAGCTCCTGTGATAATGGGGAAAAAACCGGTCAAGTACGAGTCGGACTCGCGTGGAGACTAAGTGGACTGTGACTAACCTACACATTTTCTCTTCACGAATATTTTCCGTTCTCCGTGCGAATGTAAAGACTAAGGGCCTTATTATTCATAATCATTTTTTAAACCTATCATAGTTAAAATAGCTTTTGTCTTGTTCTCTCTGATGTAAAATGTCATACGTCAAAACAAGACACAAGCTATTTTAGCTAAAACAGGTTTAAAAAATGATTATTAATAAGGGGGTTAGGATCTTCATTTACGGTTTTCCTGTAAACTATGAGTCTAAACCTATATTTTTCAAAATGTTTGGTTCAGAGATGGGGGGAGGAATTGCCAATTTTGGTGTAAGTACTTATTTCCTTAAATATCTTATAAAAAAAACATTTTAAAATCATAAAAGAAAACTGTATTTCACATAGGTAATAAGTCCTTTCATTAAATACGTCACAAGATGCATTTGACAAGTTTCTTTTTAATATTCCCGTGTGCCCTCCAAAATCAGAAGTCATTTATTTACGCTGTGCGTCCGTCATTTAACTCTGTATGTGTCCCAAATTTCATCTTCTTTCCTCCAGTGGTTTCGGAGCAAAATAGTCAGTAATGGTAATGTGACAGGCACCAGAGTGATACTATAGTGGTTCCGTTGGCACCTTTTGAGGTGCGGATCCCTAAAAATAGCAACATCGATTCAGTACCAAGAACCACAACGTAACTACACTACTTGAAAATGGGCGTCAAAGATGTCGGACGTCGCGCGTCGGTAGGGTACATCATTCGTTTTGCGCAAAAATGCAAAAATAAACGTTAAATATGATATTGATGATAAGGTATTCCTATCCAGCAGATTCCCGCCAACACAATACAATCAAGTAGTAAATGAACCATTTAGTGTTTCACATAAAACTGGATATGCTTTTAAGTGCGGTCTGATCATTTAATGGCTAGGTTCCAGATGCTAAAGAAATAAAGTAATTGAAAATGTTGAAAATCTTATTTTTGTCCATTGCCACTTCAACTTACTGAAGAAATCAATTCCAAAACATTGTAGAGAATAGAGGTAGAGGTTGTTTTTTTACGGAAGTCCATTGCATATTGGAAGGGGAATAAATTCATTATTTGGGCAGTTTTTTTTTGTTATTTGGGTAAACCCCAACAGTGGGGTCAGCACGAATAATTTACGTTAGCAAGACGCTAGCGAGACGATCGCAAATGTCAAATATTGGCCAATGACATCAGGGTAACTTGAAATCTTAGTAAGTTGATTGGTTCATATTTGACGTTTACTATCGTAACGACTCGATAACGTTAGATGTTCGTGCTTGGGCCTGTGTAACAACTTCCCCCTATTTGGGGAAGCTGCGTGACAGTTGTATTTTTACCGCTGTCGCCGTCAGAAACAACGTGAAATTATCTGCATTCAACAATGGACGTTGGACACAAATGGACTAAAAATAGTGGTCAGCAGTTTTGAGTGGCAACTAGGTTTTACTAAAAATAGAAATAGAGGGAAGAGTCTTTGAACAATACTTTTTTTTTATAAAATTGCTTTTATAATGACAAAACCCCTCGTAGAGTACTTATGGTGGAACGACAAACTGTTTCACCAAAACACTTTTTACACGGGCCCTCTGATTATTTATTCCGGTATGAAAATGCACTTGTGCACGAAACTTTCGTCTCTATACATTCAGCCTACACCGGGAGGGTGGGGAGAGGACCACCCCCGCTTCCAGTCATGTGTTACGCCAAATTTTCTTTTATTGTAAAATAAGCTTTATTGCACTAGCTGTATATTTAATATTGCTTGAATGCAAGCAATCCTATCGAACAGAAAAAATGGGCGCCTTCATACTCTTCTCGAGTGAAACTGGTTATTTCTTGGGCATTTTTGATGTCTAAATGTCTTGCACTGTGACCGCAGTAAAAAGAACCAGTACGGTGTAAAGATATACTTAGTTCTTTTCCTGGTGGCACTGATCGTGTAATTTAGTCAAATGGAATAGAGCTTTCACGTGCTGGCTTTAAAATTTAATATCGCTCGCCTTCGCCTCAGAAACGTACAGTATCTGAGGCCGTAGTGTATGTAATTAAACAAAGTAACTGACACAGACGTAATATGGTGTAGTGTAACACGGTTATTTTGGTAGACTCAGCCTCTCCACAGAAAATCCGTGTTACACAACACCATACACCCAAGTTAGTTGTTTGCTACTTAGACTACGACCTGTTTTAGTAGCGGTTTTCGGTCAAAGTGATAAACATTCGTGGGATGAAACTAGAAGCATCCTGAAAGATCCGTACGTGCATCTACTGCCCCCTCCCGCGACTACACTTGCAATCTGAACACCTCCCGCGACTACACTTGCAATCTGAACACCTCCCGCGACTACACTTGCAATCTGAACACCTCCCGCGACTAATTTTCTACAGAGCAGTATATTCACCTTTGTGCTTTTTATATTTTATTAAAGGCATTGTGCATCTGTGGAGTGCATCGTAAAAATGCGATGACCCGTGAATGCATAGATTGAATAGAATTGCGTTTTAAGGCAATAACTTCGAGCATATATTTATAAAGCAGGCAGCGATTTGCATACTTAATGTTAGTGCCTAAAAACTAATTTATTGATTGAAAAAAGTCTATATGATTTTAATAGGAACTAAATAAATAATAATTAAAAAAGTAACGCTCACTTGAATGGTCAGACAGGATAGTAAACGATCAGTGTGTAGAGATTTTATGAATTTTGTCTTGCATGTTTCTTCTTTTTTTTCGTCACTTCTGATCCCAATTGCCCAAATGAGTGGGTACTTACTACTTACTAATGATGTTGGCAATTTATTAAAATGTAGTAATAAGGACAACAACATAATATGATTCAAATCAATACTTACTACCCATTTTATCTGCGTCAACACTCCATTAGTGTTAGCAGTGCGTGGTGTATTGATGACAATTTTCTCTGCGTGCTGACGCACGGTTGTAAATTTTGTTTACATACCTGAAAATTAAATAGAAAATGTTATTATCATTTAAACTACAATGATTGCATAGAACAGACGCCTGTTGTACTTTTCTCATATAAAAAATGCTAAAGTTTTGATATTTTTTGTTGTATGTAACCTACGTAACCGCTGAACCGATTTAGATGAACTGCATAGATCTGGATTGACCACATACTTTTGATCCCGGTCCTTGCGCCCGAAGCTACGGGAACACAATCTTAGACGGAACGGTGAAAGAAAGAAAACTTACACCGCTTAATAAACTGACTAAATGAACAAACACAGTAGACACTATAACTAACTACGCTCTATTTCACGCGCTACAATTTATAACTGCACGGAAACGCTGAAGAAAACTGTTCAATTTCAAAAGGCAATAATTTAAGACTGAAAGCTGACGTTTTATCGCAATTTCATCGTCTTCAGTTCGTACCAACCGGCGATAAGTTCCCTTCCAACGGCCTTGTCTGTTTGACCTTTTTGTTTTAGCTCGCAAATTATTGCGGCGTAGCTTATGGATAGCTGGGTCACTCCATACAAACGGTAGAATCGAAAGACGAGTGGTCTAAGTAAAAGGTCAAAACGAACCTATCATTTCGACCTCTAAAGGCTCATCACTCTGGATAGCATGCCACATAATTCCGCATGGTTTCAATCGGCAAAAGCTCACGCTCTAAATTTCTCTACATAAATTACAAAAATGGCGGCCGCCAGTAAAAATAAGGCGCGGCGCGTGCTCTTGCAAGCGATAGGGATTTGTTTGAGCGCGTGTCCTGAGTCCTGACTCCTGCCCTTACGCACTTGTAAATATTTGTTCCCGGGTCTGGGTGTTGTGGTACCACGGTACTCGTAGTTCCTGATACCCACGACAGGGAATCCTAGTGTGGGATCAGGACTATTTGTCTCTGTTTGGTGACTATTTTTGCTATTATTACTTTACAAATTCTTATCATAAATCGAGACATACTTGAACTTGGCTGATAGATGGAGGATATCCATGGGTTACAGAACTTATATCTAGGGAACAGAAAATTAATAAATAAAGTGATAACTGTAGTTTTGTACAATACGGCTGCTGCCTATTTTTCAGAATCCAAGAACACTAGTTTCTTTATTAAAATTAGAGTCTGTCAAATTTTACTAAACGCTACGTGAGTGCACTAGCTGTCCCCTTCAAAACTGTGCTGTTGTGGCAGAGGTATTACTATCCGGCTACAAGTTAATTAAGCATTATCATTTTGTACATAAAATGCGTGCGTGTGTAATAAATAACTTATGGCCCACAAGCAGTAGGCTATATAACCATTCCATGCTAAGTGAACAAATCTAATTAAATCAATCAACTCGACATTGTCATACAAGTTTTGTCACAACTGACAGATATTGTATCAAATGTTCACCTCTACATTTTCATACAAGGTCTGCCAAAGTTCTGTCAAAACTGTCAGATATTGTATGAAAGTGTCGAGTCCGGCATTTTTCTTTAAGCACGAGAATTGAGCCAAATGACAAACTCTACATTTTCATACGAGATCTGCCAAAGTTCTATCAAAACCGACAGATATTGTATGAAAGTGTCGAGGCCGATATTTGTCTAGTAGCACGAGAATTAAGCCCTTGGTCTCATTACCTCAAACGTTTCCACAGATCCTTGACCATACACCTTATCTAAAGCTTTCTTTTTCATCGATTTTTTTTTGTTATGAATGCAATGATGTTCTTTGCTTTCTAAACTTAGCAGGCTGAGAAATGAATGAAAAACTGCCTAAATAATTATATAAGTATACTAGTTGCGCCCCGCGATTTCACCCGCGTGAATAATGATGAAAATTGATGGTGATGATGATGAAAAGTAGCCTATGTGTTAATCCAGGGTATAAGGTATCTCCACTCCACATTTCACTCAAATTCGTTCAGCCGTTTGAGCGTGAAGACGTAACAAACTTTCGCGTTTATAATATTATACACATTTTGGCTGTAATGGCTTACACATAAGATATAGATATACACTGTGGCGGGCTTTTTTGTAGGACTATTTAAGATAAACATTTCTATCATACACTACATATGTGTAACTCTAGTGGTTTTGGCAGCGCACGCTAGAATAGCTCGCAGATGGTAGATTTTTTCCTACATACTTGACACTTTTCGTCATATTATGGACAATTCACACAACATCTTTATAAATTGTAGCCTATGTGTTATTCTGATGTATAAGCTATATTATTGTAAAGTTTAATTAAAATCCATTCAGTAGTTTTTACGTGAAAGAGTAACAAACATCCATGCATCCATCCATCCATCCATCCATCCATCCATACTTACAAACTTTCGCGTTTATAATATTAGTAGGATAAGTACATAAATAAAACTTGTTTATGTTAATGTGGTCGCCACTCGAGAACTTTATTCCCCAAAGGTTGTCAGTTCTGCGAGCTATATGACCAGCCCATTGCCACTTCAATTGAATTCAAAATAAAAGACCACAAACCGGACGACGCGGTATAGGGAGGCTCTCCACTCGATGGACTAACGACATTATAGACGTCGCAGGAATTCGGTGGATGGAGGCGGCTCAAGACCATTCGTCGTGGCATTCTAGGGTGAGGTCCTCCCCTTATCTATGTCCAGCAGTGAACTTCTACTGGCTGATGATGATGATGATGTTAATGTAGAGATGATACCCATTTAGCCCTGGACCTTAGTGCAGTGAAAATGAACAAGAGTTCGTAATCCAACACGAGTCTCGTTCTCTCGCTTTAGTTTATTACCCACTTAAGAGACATACAAACAGAATACCTGACAAACACTGAACTTAACCCAAATAAGACTAACTCGAAAAGATTACAAAAGGACTACTTACCTCATCTAATCGAATAAAGAAACAAAAACAATACGTTGATTTGTATTTTTTCGGAAAAGCTTCATCCACACGCTTGTTTAATAAACTTCGGTGGCATGGGGGCAGATAGAGTTTTCTCAGATCAGAGAAAGCCGGAAAAATCTTTTAAAGATCTAAAAATGTCAGAAAAAAATGATATGTCATAAAAAGTCGAACGCAATGAAATTAAATACACAGGTTTTATAGGCGTAATTTTCCTAACAAATTTTTGTGTAATTTATTTCTAGCGGTCGCCGGTTGTATCACTTGCGTAAGAGCGGTTTCGCACTACGTCCGATCAGAGTCCGATTCGTATCCGTGAAAATTGGGATCTATAGAGAAATCGGATGACGGAAGCCGGATCTAGTGCGTAAACTACCATACATAAATAGTTCTACGACTACTCCGGACCGTATTTTCACGGGTTCGGATCGGATTCGGATCGGACATAGTGCGAAACATCTACCTAAACAAACAAGTAAGCAAAGTTTCACTTATATGTATATACTTATAGGGATGTAGGGGTTTTGCACTGAAATGACTTAAGTATTTGATATTAATGTTTTTTTCCTACACACATGATCAACCAAATACTTAACAGAGTTATTCTTATGTGAACAAACCCGCAGGTTTATTCTCTATCACGCGACAGGTTTGCAACAGGCGTAAATTGTGCAATCA
The DNA here is from genome assembly GCA_951392215.1 of Epirrita christyi. NCBI lineage: Eukaryota > Metazoa > Arthropoda > Insecta > Lepidoptera > Geometridae > Epirrita > Epirrita christyi. The sequence continues at coordinate 9,014,863 of OX595848.1, read as the reverse complement.
TTGCTGTCAAACGGTAATTTTTGTATGAGACAAGCGACGTTTGACAGCAATGGTCGCACAATTTACGCCTGTTGCAAACCTGTCGCTAGATAGAGAATACGGGGGCCGGTTATGCAAATGAGGGGTTTTCACGGCCGTTTCAAATCATGCTTTTAGCGTTGAAAATAGATGGCGCTGCTCAGTACCTAGCTGTCAAGTGTCAAAATAAAGTTAAATGTCAACATCAACAACGTAGATATATTTTCGTTTCGTGTTATTTATTTTTGCCTACTTCAAAAAACACCACGAAACCACTAGCGTACACTCAAGAAGCAAACACAAGCAGAATATCATGACTAATAGCCACAGATTAGTTAGGTAATAGCTTAGTACGCGTACACCACAGATAATAACATTTGATGATCTTGGCAGCTAGAGTTGAGTCAGCGCCATCTATCGAACCAACTTGAACTACTTTTTTTTTAATCGATGATGAAATGCCCTCATTTACAGCCGGACGAAGCCGAAGAACCAAAAAGTCGGGACGTCCGCACTCTAGGAGAGGCATGAGTTTAGCAAAACGTCAATTCCACTCTACATATTTCAAACATTGGGCCACATTTGGTATTCGGTAAAAAATCCTAATGCATCAGAAATGTATCAGAATACGTTTGAGCTGGTGTGACTTGAATAAGAATGAAGTCAAATTGGATCAGGGTAAGATAAAATCTTCGTAAAGCCTATATTTTATGTGTCGGATTTGCTTTTTTATATATTATTGTAAATTATCATGTTACCTCTCATGTAAAAACAACAAGCAAGTAAGTACTAATATTTAATAAACAAAAATGTTGAATGAGCTATTAGAAACCTTGCTGTGAATTATCGTGACAGGCTCATTCCCTACTCGCCCGTAACGGTACGGTCATTGGCATCGCTCGGAGTGTTGGGCATTACAAATTGGGATGACAAAATAATCAGATTATTGGATGACGGTTATCATTTGAATGACAAATAATTAGGTTCATTACTGTATAAAGTTTACGTCGTAAACTTTAACATAAGGAAACATTAGTTATGGTGATTCATAAGAGCAACAAATTAATTAAGTAAGTACACCTTATCAAAATTATTAATTCATATCAAAATTAAAATACTTGTGTTTATTCTAATTGGTCAGGAATTTAAGTATTTCCTAAGCGCCATCTACATCGCATTGACTAATTAAAACGCAGACAACGGCCGACGGACGGCGGAGGTGCACGACGCGGCGGCATGTTACCAACAGTGCCCCTATGACATGTAACCAAAATAATAATGCACTAAATGTCTGTCTGCGAATCCAAAGTCAAGGCAACAAAAAATAATCACCGATTCCAAAGTATGGCAGAAATTTGTGCCGACACGCACGCCCAAGTGAGCGGCCCCTTTATTTGACAGCAAATTAATAATCACCATTGTGACCAGAACGCCTTAACTAACAGCGGTCACTAAGCAACATCGACTTTATAATGTAAGCAATAAAGTCTAAGGTAAATATTTGTGTTTGAATTTAATGATTTTATACGATTTCAATCCTTGCGCTAGCGGCATTAAAGCTTAAATCGAGTGTTGGGACAGAATTAATAGGATGTAATTTATCCGGGTTGAAGCGCTACGTTGCCGCTCCGGGTGTCGTGCGACCGAAACGATAGCGGGTGGTTTCTTAGGACGAAGGAGGACGGAGATACTTTTGTTGTTTCGCGAAAAGTCATTAGTCGTCGAGCTCGCGGGCGCGCCACCGTCGTCGTCGTCCGTATTGTGGAAACGAGGTGCGATCGCAAACGTCCTAAGCGGCGAACTCATTAATTTTCAGGAAGACGTGAAATTCCCTCTCATTGCTTGCCCTTAGGTAAATAGCTTTCAGCTTGTTTCACGCTTTACAAATGTTGTATCTCTCAAACATTTTGACAAGGTTATCATCGCATAAGGAAATGAGCTTTTCTTTAACATTGTTTTGTAATCAATTTTTAAATAAGTATTCGTTTGGATTAAGATATTATTTTAAGTAAGTATCCCAAAAATAATAAGCGATCGGGCGGGGATCAAAACCGCGACCTTCTTTACAGTTTAATAAAATTTTCTTCAAATCTTTTTTAGGCTTCCGTTGTTGGAATACAACAAGTATAATCTGTCTCACTTTACATTGTAGTTAGAGTCTTTCTCTTTCATACGTATTTACACTAAAACAGCCCTTATTGTTTCATATTGGATTCGTTTGAACGGAATACCACTGCTTTAGTTTTGCCTGGATTGAGCTAAGTAGTGGAGAGCACAAACACAACTCTCCTGCCCAATAACTATAAGTACTTACTTAATAAACAAATAAATAAGGTAAGTACCTTAAATCGATAAATTTACCCAAATCCAATATACGTACCTCAAAAGGTATCAAAGGAACCATGAAAAGATCTGTTTGTAGTCCGCCCAGTACTTAACAAGATTTTTTCAGATACGGTTGAAGTTACAAATTCCTATAAAACAATCAACCTTCACAATGCCATAAAAACATTAAAAAACCTTTAAAGTCAAACTACGTCAATTACTCATCAGGTTATTCCGAAATTTCCCGTTGTCCCTAATGTTTTGAAAAGCACGAAGGTAAGCCAAAAAGCACAAGGAAAATCTCAAAAACTACACATTTTGAATTACAAATGGGGTTTTTACAGATTTTAAATATTAATTTTAGTTAGTATCAAATTCATAACTAGATGTCGCTACAGATTTTTATACAACTTTCATTTTAGTACCAACTTCACTACTAAATGTCGGTGGCCTAAATAACAGTACGGTGTCCGTACTCATCTCATAACAGGCAGAGATCTAAGAAAACGTAATTATTAATAAAATAATTATTCATTTAATAACAATGCAATAGAAGTTGGTGAAGTTTACTTAATAAAAACATCCAGGGCAAAGGCGATAACCCACAAGCGGTTTTCGTCGAGGCCAGTGAGGTCACGGGCTGATTTACATCGAAGCAAAACAATCGTTCGATTTTTGCTCACTATTTCATTTATTTAAACAGTACCTGGCACAAGAAATAACCTACAATGCGCATAATATCGTCAATTTAAGGAATTATCTTAAAACATTACCATTTCCTGATTACTTTAACCCCTCTTTGTTTCACGCAATCAATAGTCTTGATAGCTTACGAAACGTTCAAAGGAACTTATTTTCAGTAATTAAAAATGTTTAAGGTACTTCTTGGTTTCTCTACTCTAAGCCAGAGACCACGTAAATTTTCAGATTGTCCATAACTAGGGGGCCCATTGTCGGATCGTAGACATAATGTTCTTTTTTATACAAGAACTTTAACGCTATCATGTATGAAAATATCAAGTTGGACATAATGTTTACGATCCGAGAATTGACCCCTTGTTGTGGCATTAATGGCACGTGTAACATAATGTAATCGAGTTTTTAGTTCTTTGCGATGTTTTTCCTTCACAGTTTAGCCGGGATTTGAACCCACGACTTTAGGATCGAAAGTACGCAAGTGTGCAGCACTAACGTGCAAACCACACGACAATCCCAATATTGGTTCTTAATCTAGTGCTGGGCGTGGGGTCCATTTGTCTGTCTGTCCGTCCGTGACATCTGTTGCTGGCAGTATCGTGCCTTTCGAACGTTTATCAGCTTATCTGACTTACTGTTGCCATGGCCGATAACTAACTGGCGAATTGTGTAATCAATTTGGTAACTTCTATAATCCGGCACAATGAATCGGTTTACTCGGCTTTTCATTGGGCATTGATTGTCTCATCAATCATTTATCATCTACGAAGTTGAATGTCAATTCTTTTTATGCGTCTACTCATTTTTCAAGTTTGAGATAAGAAACAAGAAGCAAGATTACTTGTAGATAACATTGGCAACCAAAAAGAAAATTAGATTAATGAGATTAGATTAGCTTGAGAGTTTCACTAAAACCAAGCCAATAAAACAAGCAAAAACGATTGAGATACCATTTAAACAATTTTGGGGCATAGGTAAGTTCAGAGCGGATATGATAGATGATACCATTCTGAGAAGGAAACGCTAGCCCCGCTGCCAATAACCGGTAATATTAAAGGCTATTAAAATGCAATAATAAAGCAGCGTGCACACCGAACGCAAGCCGGTCACGTTCGCATTTCGCATTCACAATGGGAGGCGGGATGCATCGTCCACTTCCGACAACCGGGGAGGACGCCCACGCAACGAGGTAACCACCGCAATGCCGCTGCTCTGGAAATAAATACCGAATCTATTCTGTTTACGAAGGAAGCGAGACAAACACAGCAACTTGCCACTTTGATAATGTGAGCGAGAAAGTCCGGAACTCTTTTAAAACTAGGTATTCATTTGCGTATGAACCAACAGTATTAGAACTAAAAAATATGGCATTTGATTCTTTGCTTTATACTAACACTCATCATGAGCAATCGATGAACGAAAACATGAAACTCTGTCGAATGACTCTCAACGTCATCCTCTTACTATTTGTACTTATACACTATTACTATAGCTGCTGGTTTCTTTGTTCCAAACGTAAAAAACCGGTCAAGTGCTAATCGGACTCGCGTGGAGAGGGTTCCGTACAAGTAAGCTATCATAGTAACCACTAGACCATAGGTTCCCAAACTTTTTTTTCTCGTGGCCCACTTTCAAAGTTTTACTATTTTCGGTAGACCCCCTGCTGCTACATTTCTAGTGTATTCCCAAAACTCCAAAAAATATCAACCTAAATTGGGGGTGTTAAGAAGAAAAAAAAATAGCACATTTTCTTTTCGTAAAATCTCGATAAGCATGCACGTTTCGACAACCAGCGTACTTCAGTTATGTAAGAGCAGTCGTTAGAAATCTTCATCATTTTCATCGCACAATAGTGCAAATAAACGGGTATTCAAAGCATTGCTTCTTATTTTATTAACAGCGTTAATCACAAATTGAAGCGATTGGTGCAATCTATCACTCAAGTTTTTGTTCTTTAATATGAAAACCAGAAATTTTTTCGTGAACCCCCAATTACAACTTGTGAGCCCGTTTTCTTTTCACGTCTACGTGGCCCCCCGTGTGGTCTCCTATGGACCCCTGGGGGTCCACCTGGACCACTTTGGGATCCTCTGCACTAGAGCAATTAAGTTATTAGTCAACAGTATAATTTATAAGCATTTTCTCATTACGAGTATTTTCCGTTTCTGTGGGAATTTAAGGACTCGGGATTTTAATTTAGGTTTTCCTGTAAAATATGAGCGAGCCCCAACATCCCGCGCTGTTTTAAAAATGTTTGGTCCAGGAAATATAATGTGATAGGCAGACATACAGACAGACAGGACCTGAATGATCCTATAATGGTTCCGTTGGTACCTTTCGAAGTACGAAACCCTAAAAACACAAAGTGGAACGTCACATGTTTTGCATTTGTAATACTTACAAAGATAACTTGCCGTGGTGTGCCCCGGCCTAAGAATAGATTTCTTTTCACGTGGATGTCGTAAAAGTCGACTAAGGGATTACACAAGGGGACGGGCAGCAGTATCCACTCACCAATAATTATAACTGCGATCACCAATCCGCCGGCCAAACGTGGTTATTATGGCAAATCCCCCCATTGCATTCTATGGGGGAGGCCTCGTCCAACAGTCGACGTCTAACGGCTGGTTATTATGATGATGAAGAAATCTGAAACTATATGGCTTGCAAACCACTTAGTTTTGTCTAAATGGAAAAACCGGACGTGTTCGTTTTTATCCGGACACAGGGCAACCCTAATAAATTGTACAATCTTTTGTTCGGTGTAATTTGACATCTTCAATTACCATTGCTCATTTTTTCTGGTAAAACTTTCAGGTCCGTCCTAAAGTCAGATTTTATCAAGTAAAAGAGTCGAAAAGTAGGTTGAATCGGCCCCTAATATTTACATTCGTACCTTATCAACGCAAAGGCAAAACTTTTGGGTTTAACAAAATATGGGCTGAACAGTTATTTGTCCGGCCTATTTGCTTCTTGAAACGTATAATGGCCGAAGGATCTACTTACCTACCTTATTATGTTTAAGCACTATAGAAAAAAAAATTAGTTATTTTTACCCTGAGTTTTCACCTTATTCGATTTTAATCAATTTGAGAGGATTTTTAAGTCCTAACTGCCTACTCTGCCTCCATCCACCGACTTCCTGCGATCGTTACATATAACGACGTCATCCGGTTCGAGGTCACCACTCAAGAAACTTTATTCCTAACAGTAACATCATATTATATGGCCTGTTATGTGTTATAAAAATAAATCCATATCATTAAAAATATTATTCTACTAGTAATACCAATACTTACTGCAGTAATCTGTATGCATAGCAAAGTACGAAATAAGCAGGTAGGAAATGGTCAGTAGTTGAGTGAGGACCCGACACATCAGACATAGGCCATCGTGGGAACTTAGCCATCCGCTGAACACCATGGGAAACCAAAGAAAGCATACCATAGCTTCGAAATCAAATAAAATGTATTGTTTCAACTCATCGATTATACCTAGTATACCACAAATCATTATCATTGATAGCTTGCTTATAGATGCATGGGTAGACGCATTTTTGTACGTGTCCGTTGATTTGATAACAACTGAATAATCACGTAGGTCTCGTCTCTTAGATTCTCATCAGAAGATAAGAACCTAATAATACATTCTATAAGTACTAAATTAAACAGAGTTTAAATTCTGGGTATTTATGTTTCGCAAGCACAATAGGATTGGGAGATAGACAGAATTGGTATCAGAAGTGGGATAGCTAGTTTATAATAGGGAATATAGGGATATATAGTTTGATACAAAGGAAATGTGCCGTAGAAAAGAAGGTAATTACCTCTACAAATGAACGTAAGTTCCCAGTTGCCACTAGCTCCGCAACGTTAGTGACAACCTAGAAGTTTATATTCCCAGTTGTACAAACTATGATTGTTTATATTCCAATTCCAATCAAAACGCCACCAACACATTCAAAGAATCACTTTCATTGCTCATTACTCCAGCCTTTGATGTGCCAAACTCAAATGTTTCCTGTTACGCTCAAGGTAAGCTTTGCAAACTTGGAAATAGGTACAAGGCGTAAACGTCCAAGCCACTGATTTATAATCAGTTACTACGGAAAATCTGGTTAGTCTGTATACTCTGTATGCGAATGTCATAAGGTGCTAATTCACAAGTGTTGAGCATTGGTGGCTAAATACACAGTTCATTAACATGAGACGCGACTGACGAGGCAAGGTCACTGGGTACGCGTAAATTCGCACTTCTATTGTTTTAAGAGAGTGAACCATTGACACGCTTCTACTTCGATATTTTCATCATGTTTAGGGTTCCGTACCTCAAGAAGTACCAACGGAACCATTATAGGATCACTCTTGTGTGTCTTTGTCTGTCCCAGCCTGTTTTCTCCAAAAGAAAGAAAGTTGAAATTTGGCATATCGTTTACAGAGTTAGGTAGGTGACCCAATCACAAACGCGAATTTTGATTTTGGGGTTAGCTTTGAAGGAGCAAAAAAGATATTAAAAAAAAGTTTTGTCAAATGCATCATGTGACATATCAAATGAAAGGGCTTATTATGAGGAATACAATTATAACATACTAGTTGCGCCCCGCGGTTTCACCCGCGTGAATAATGATGAAAATTGATGATGATGATGATGAAAAGTAGCCTATGTGTTAATCCAGAGCGTAAAGTATATCCATTCCAAATTTCACTCAAATCCATTCAGTAGTTTTTACGTGAAAGAGTAACAAACATCCATCCATACTCACAAACTTTCGCGTTTATAATATTAGTAGGACTAGGTGCGCCCCGCAGTTTCACTCATCACAAAATCTCGGAAACTACGGGGCCGAGAGGTCTGAAATTTGGCACAAGCACTCTTTAAGAGGTGTAGGCAAGCACTAAGAAACAATTTTTGAAAATTCGCACTCCAAGGTGTTGAAAAGGGGTGTCACAGACATAGTTTACATGAAAGTCCTATGTTTTTAAAGTTAGAGATATGAAAATTGATATGAAAATTGATATGCACACATACAGGTTAATAGTTGTAAATAATAAAATACCTGTATAATATTAATATTGTAATAAAGGTAATCAGAATGCCACGGGGAAAACTGCACAGCTAATATCAACTACTACTAACAGTATAGTTGATTGAAGAGAGATATTTACAAATACCAAGGCCAGAATTGTAAAAAAAAAGATTCCAGCTATTAGGTACATATTCCTGTTTGAGATCTCGCCTGTATGAATGTTTATTTATCTGACCTCAAACAATCGATTGTTTGCATTGATATGAAGCTATTGATCTATCGGCAGTATCGGTTCGGTTATTAATTAAATACCTGGATACATTCAATTAGGTTGGATCAGGAACAGTCAATTTCGCGCCAATCTGTTTATGATGTGAGCGTTAATTACAATGTTTTAAAGCCGAAAGATATTATAATAAGCTTATTTTCTGGTTTTTTGGAAAGGAAGACTGGTTCCGTAAGATCATTTAATACCAGTGTTACGAGCTAGGGTTTGGGATAAAATAAACACACTGAACTCCGGTTTAACCAAAATTACACTTTTAATAAAATTATCACAAACACTAATTCACATTCACTACACTACTACTGTACTTCCACACTGTTTACCAACTATGACTTAAGTCAATTCATCCTTTCGCACTGAAAGCCAATTCACGACTTTCTTCTCTTCGAGCACCTGTCTAATGCAAGCCTAGAATAATCTACTAAAGTCAGCAAACACGGTGTATCGAAGATTGTAGACTTAGGTACCTAGACATTCCAGAAGGTACGAGATGATGTGGAATGTTCAGCAATAACTGAAGCCACATTCCCATCTCCAGACTTCATCATACCCATAGCTTTTTTTTTAAATCAGCGATCTGGGTTTCCTCTACGGAGAGACTTTCATGGTGTTGGACCTGCTCCTTCACTTCTTGAAGTTATTTTCCAATAGTCACGTGTCTCGAGGTCTTTTATAAGGAGAGTCTGTTCTTCCTGCCGACGGTCTTGCTCTTCCTGCTAGCGATCCGGTTCCTCCTTATCACGGCAACGTTGCTCTTCAAGTCGTTGAGCTTGTAGACCGATTCTAGGCTAAGGATACCTAGACATTCCAGAAGGTTCGAGATGATTGTGGAATATTTTGGTACACCGTAGATCATTCCAGACTTTTCAGGAAGTCTAAAGAACGTGCTCGAACAATCCATTTACGGTTCAGGTGCATATGCGACCCTGTGCAACACAGTGTCTACTGAAAAACAGATGGCGCTAGCAATCCCATAATTCCTTCAGCGCGTCCACTCATCAACAGATGGCGCTAAGAGGCACTTAATGCGTGTACGCCAACTGGTCAGCATAACACTAGGTATCCAGTTATTACCAAAGTCCTATTCAACATGTGCGTGCAACCCAGCTTATCCTACAGCTAGGCATATGCCGTTTTTCTTCGTCTGTGTCTTTCGTTTAGTAGTCTCTACCCTGTATCGCTTGTGATATGATCGGTCAATATTAACCGGACCAGGATCAGTCGGTACAAACTTTGAAAACTCTGTGCCATATAATGGTAAACTATATCTATTACAGATTGTTGTAAAGCTCTTTGGTCTTCTCGTCTGTGTGTTACTTTAATAGGTCCCTGGTTCAAATTTCACAATACTCACAAGTTTATTGTAAGTTGGTTCAAAAGACGATGGCAAAGTTTCAGGATTCTTCCCCTGGGGTATAAAAGTACAGACATATTTTGCAAACATTTCTGACAGTTCAGCAAGACTTCCCAAGTTATCATCATAAAATTTAATAATTACCTATTCATTTGACCTTGCCGTGATTCTAGAATTCGTGCCAGGCGAATATTTACTCAAATAAATAATGTATTAAGGTTTATTGCGTTTACGTGAAGTGTTGTCTGATCCAGTGATACGGATAACATAGTGATATCAATAATAACAATTGCAAAACGTAAACGCTTTACTATAGAATTCATATATCGTGCAATTGTATTTATAAGCGGTATCTTATCGTAACATTTGTTGTGTTTAAAATTATCATGTGGTTGATGTAACTAAGATTCTAACGCTTTACAAAATCTTTCGGATCTATCTACCTAGGATCTTACTAACGATTTTAATCTAAATTCAAGAACATACTACCATAATTTGTTATTCAAACTTTGAACTCGGCTGCGCTGTAAGAAAGAATGGCTGACAATTACAATTCCATTATATTAACCTTACATAAGGATGTCCTGAAAGAAGTGCCACAAAAACCCACATTCTACACTGTGTACATTTCTTTGAATTTACTTACAGAAATACTTTATAAGTTTACCATATTACAAGCAGCCAGTCGGTTCGAATTCTTTGTTGTTTTAGTTAATTACTTCACCTTAGAGTAATAATAGTGAATAGTAATACTGGTCTAGACTACTTACACAAAATTTACAGTCAAGGTTACTGACAATTATTTTATATTTTATTAGTTCCTGTACTAAAGACAAACAAAATTATTTAAACTAATAGGTAGCATAATTGCAAAGTTTAGGCATAAGATGTTAGTTTGTTATTCAACTACGCTGTAACAGTCTGGATCTATTCACCTATTCTCTATAATAAGATTTAGTAAAGAGATAGATTATGACAGTATACTTATTTATCCCGGTACCACACGAGCGAAGCCATGGGCGGATGCTAATGACCCACATGTATTTAGAACAGGCGTCGTTCAAATTCTATTTACTATTGACAATATGGCAAATGGTCAATCAACCATGCATGAGCAACACATTAAACTCTTACCTACCTAACCTACGTAACCAACCAACAGTTGGAAAACGATTCATGATGCCCAATAATGTTTACAGAAATTCAAAAAAACAAATTTAAAATATGAGGCCAAAAACTATAGAAATATAAAACAAGAAAGCTAGCGGTTTACCAGCGGCATGGTTTTACGAATCACTTTTTAATCCATTAACACAGAGTTCTCAAAATAATTCAGCAGTAGCAATAAATACATTGCGACCGACAACTATGTAGATCAGTGGGATTATCTCAAATATTTTTACTATTCTCGCTCAAGCTTGTACTATTATTTATTCTGTGCTCAAGCTAGACTGTCTGTGACGTTGAAAGGTAACAAGATGTGCTCGATTTGAGTCCTAGCATTCATTGGATATTTACTTTCATGTCTGTGCTATGGTGTCCACCTTCGGGGAAAATTACAACTACCAAGCTACTAAGACCAAACTAGTAAGAGGTATGTCGTCCACTTCCCTTAGTACAAAAATAAACAGTGAGGCCGAAGACTTCAAGAAATTATATAACTTACGTATTCATTGCTTCTTCCAAGCGATAGCTTCAATTTGCGACCTCCCATTGTACTTTTTAAGTTTTTGTTATTTTTTTATTTACGTATTAACATGTACAATGTAGTATTTGCTATTCTATTTATCTATCTGGCTGGATCTGCCTTAACGATAGTTACACAGTTACAGTTACAGTTTTACATATTTGTATTGAGGTCTATACAATACATTTGTCATTTTTGTAAATTAATGTTACATTTGTCATTTTTGTAAATTAATGTAGATAACATACCGATTAATAGTTTAAAGTATATTCTACGACTATCTTCTTAATTATTAAATCAATATTTATATTGTTTATCAGTTACTAGGCTTTTTATATTTTAAAGTAATAATATGACGGAAATGATTTTTCACTGCAATAAACTTAATAATAGAGACAAAAAGTGTTCACAGCAATTACAATGGATGACAATGATGAACCACGTTCTGTCACATAATTCATACACTTAATTAATTACATCAATTTCACACATTCCAACGGAACTTCGTACCTAATAGATTATGTGAAATGCAAAGGTTAAGGCGTACAAATTAGAAACACATCGGATCAGAACAAAGTGTTGCTTGTGAGATGCGTATTTGTGATGGCCGTGTAGCAAACGCAGAGGAAGGAGCACGACCTTTCACTTTCTCTATAAAACTAGGTGGATAGGCAGGCATGTGACCGTGCAACTTTTTGCAATGCCTATATCCGTCTTGCTTTAGAAATGTAATCTTATTTATCCAAAGGTACCGGGGAAAACTATATACTTATCAGAGACCACCGAATCACCGGGGCCAGTTGGCGGAACAATATCGTATGGTGCTGAATACGAGTTTGTTTCATTTTAAATAATTCTAAAAAAAATTGTGTGACTTGTGAACATTTTGTTGTATTTTTTCAGAGAAGAGATTGAAAATTTGGATTGGCCTGTTAACCAAAAATTAAAAATTTCAAAAAAGTAATGACTGAAACAGTATATTACAGAAAGGTACCCTACCCCAATCGAAGCTCAAACACTAGTTGATGGTACGGTATCATTTGAGACCACCTACAACACTCATCACATCACTGATCTCACAACACAATAAGATCCGGTTGCGACCGCTTGAACGCGTTTCCGTTTAATACTCGGGCCTCGCCACATCGTCAGACGCCAGATTCACGGCATCGCCACAAACCTAAACAAAACTTCATAACACTTCGATAAAACGGCTTCCTCTATTAAAAGCGCCCCATTACTCGTCACTGTCATCTATAAAATGTTCCAAAGAGCGATACACGCATAAAGCAGGTTGCCCCCGACTGTCAACGTAACCGGAGCTTGCAGGCACGCCCCGCTGCGGTACTACTTTGTGATTATGCGCGAATTCGTCTCAGTCAGCTTCTGTTGACAGGCACCGAAAATTTTCCTTGAAACTGTACTTAATTTCATACCGATCGATAGGCGCATCCGGCAATATGATTTCTACATAAATGCGACCATATAGCAGATGTTTGACAAATTCTTGTTTATGGCCTATTTTAGGACGTGGTGCCATAGTAAACGCGTGTCTGAAACTGGGTACTGTGGGGGCTGACTTCCTGAAACTATTAATTCAAGCTTGCAGCGATAAATCAGCGGCGACGAGTGATGGAAATAATTTATTTACAACCATGGAACAATTTATTAAGCGTTAAGTGTTAACAGCTTCTTTCGCGTTATCTGTGTTCTGCGAGTCGCAGCCCAGTTATTTGGTATTTCAGAATTGTCCTAACTTATTGAGCTGGCAAATTTATTGTGCTGGTCCTTCACTTTTTTAACAACTTCAAAAAAGGAGGTTCTCAATCGCCGTCATTTATTTGATGTTTTTTCCCCACTTTTATCAAAATTCAGTTCTGATGATAGAATCCATGAGGAATTGAGGGAAATCCTGAAATATCATAGTCATACATTTGTAGCAACTTTGGTATTTTCAGCAACAAGTTAAGCATTTTCATTCAGACAGTATCATTTGGTGAAGTAAAACTAATGAAGAAAAATAAATAAAATAAAATAAATAAATTCTGGACATTTCACACAACATTATCTAGCCCCAAGCTAAGCAGAGCTTGTGTTATGGGTGCTAGATAACTGATATACTTAATACAATACATAGATAGATATTTTTTATTATACATAGAAAAAAAAAGAATAAATAATAATAATAATATTATATGAAGAAGACCACAAATGGCCACCCTCCACAATGATAAGTATTTCACGGGTGGCGATAAAGATATCTCGATTAAGATAGTTAAGCGACTGTTAAACAAATTAAATAGGAATAGGATCGGTGCTCTTAGCGGAAGGCTTCTTTCCTCCGTGATGGCTTGTCCGATTTGGATAGTTTTTTCTGTGATGAATTTATGTGAATGAATTTGAATGATCTCGTGGCGAATTTAGTACTTAAAATTATTTGCTAAAAATGAAGACATCATTATAGTTGACCGAATACATTCGCGAAGTCAGTTTTTTTTAATTAAAAAGATATGTGCTTTCGATTCCTTCAAACGAGGTTTATAGGACGTTTATCTGTGTTTTTGTTTCTTTGTATCACCAGATTGCATAACTTGATCAATTTGATAGTAGGTAGGTAGATTGCTAATCGATAACGTCCAGTTTTACGAGATTTAAGAAATGTCGCCTTTTAAATTTTGAACAGATTTCAGTGTAACTTTCGCTAATAAGGTAAAGCAATATTTTGTTTACTTATACAAGGTGGTAAAGATGATCAACTATGAGAAATGTTTTCAGCACATCTAATAAAGGAATGACAAACAGTGGTGCATAGTTTTGTGGGCCCTAAACCATTAAAACATTTGGTAAACCACTTAATAGTTTAAAAGCTGAGGCATTTCTTTAAATAAGCGGCAAAAATTTACCTATCTCAGTAGAAAAGAGCCAACTTACCAGACCATAAAATTCAAAGACAAGCTTTAAAAGCACAATAGCTCAAAAGCGGATCAAAACCCGCCTCTTGGAATACATCGCCCAAGCAAAAGCTATTTAAAGAAAATAAAGTGTGAACAAAATACGACTTTCCCGACTCTACACACGAATGAAAATTTAACAGAATAAATAAACATGAAAAATTTAAGAATTGAGGCGTTATAACTAGGTAAGTGGAGCATATTGTTTCGAACATAAAATAAGCGGTGCCAGTAACAATGGATTACGTAGCGACTGTAGTGAGTGTAGCGAGGCGGCGACACATCCGGCGACTTGAAAGGGCCAAAGGGCATTAGCTTACTTGATAGTCGCCATGGGTGTTTAAACAATCTAAGTAAATTTAATCTTTGAGACATAATTTGTGATTACTGAGAGACTTGCGAGTGCTTTGAATTAATATTTGAACGACAATACATTATTTTATAAAAAAAAAGTTGTAAGTATGTAGTACCTACATAGGTAAGAGAGCTACTAGACGAAGAAAAATCTAAAATACTCACCTTTCTCAAAATTATTAGCTCAACAAAGTTTGACCATTAGATACGTAATTCTTGGTAGGTATATGTTAGAAATGTTAATGTACCATTGATACCACTCCGTTGTACGTGTCGCGGGTACACTTCAACGTGAAGCCTGAAGAGGTGCTGGAGTACCTTAAGCAGAAGACCGGGCTCACCTTAAGGGTCGAGAAGTTGGAGTCTCGCCATAATGTGAATTTTGTTTCTTTTATGGTGAGAGTACCGACTGACCGTCTATCGACTTTCATGAGTGAGGAGTTTTGGCCGAAGGGTGTCAAGTTCAGGAAGTTCAACGGACGCCTGACACGAGACACCTCTCAGGTGCGCTACACGTCACCGTATTCACGTGTTAACAATAAATAAGTTTTTAGATATAAAATATGTATGTTAGTCTTTAAGGTATATATTTCTATGGGCTTTATGTTTAGGTATAATTTATTGTACATTTCCCATTTAAGCCTGAAATAAATTTATTATTATTATTATTATTATTATTATTGATAACCATTGAAAACCTACCATTGATCACATTTTTATAAATCTTGATCATCATCATCATCATCATCACCAGTCTATTTACGTCCACTGCTGGACGAGCCCTCCCCCACTAAATACAATTGGCGGTTTGCCATAATCACCACGCTTAGCGGATTGGTGATCGCGTACTCAGGTGGATGCTGCAACCCAGCCCACAGTAAAGTTACTACATCCACGGGAGCAGACGGAGGAGTATATTCGTAAGCCGGAAATACCACGCACATAAAAAAATCATACTACAACAGGACAAAAAAAACACAATAGCCGATTGAGGTCGACACAAGAAGAGTGAAATAATGTACTTTCACTAGCTCGTTACGATAACACGATACAGAGAGCTGATTCTGAGTTTTGACAAGCAAGTGGCACGGACGTGTGGTGTAGTGTAACATGGATTTTTGTATGGAAAATGAGGTTCACAGATTGTACGCTAGAGGCGCTCATCGATGTCACCATACGCCCGTGTCAATTGTGTGCTAAAAACTTAGAATCAGCTCTCAGCCGTCAGAAAGTAGCGTTACAACTCAAGTGACTGATAAGTACAGCTTTTCTTGGACTATAGCTGAGTAGTAAGCAACATTAATACTGCCATCACCAATGCCTGAATGGTTATGGCAACCCCATAACCATACCCCCATTGCATTCTATGGAGAAGGCCTCGTCCAGCGGTGGACGTCTTGTCTGATGATGATGATGATGATAATGACTCTAAATTACCTATAAGTACTCTGATTTTTAATCTCAGACAATTATTGTAAACAAAGAAATGTCACTGTGTGTACACATGTATAAGTGTCATGTATGTGTATCATATGTGTATATACACGTATCATGATACACAATCATGATACTTATACACACAGTGGCATATCTTGACATTTATTTGTTTACAAAAATTGTCTAAGATTAAAAATCAGAGTATAAGAACCTTATTTAGTACCAGTTGATACAGTCACGATGCTTCCTGCTCGTCATTTAGCTAGTTTAACTTCTATGATCTAGACTTTAGTCAGACTGACCATAACGCTTTGAACACTGAAGTTGTAAAGGTGCTAACTGTTTGTTTATTTTATTTGAGTGTAAAATTATTTATAGACATTTGAGTTGCAAGATAATTCTACTGGCGAATGTACAATATTGCGGATCTATAGAATTAAATAAGTAAATACGACGCAAACATGAAACCAACAATGGTCGGATAGTTAACTATTACGTATTCTGCGCCGGAGCGACCTACTTAGCAACTCGTATTCTTAGTCATTCCTCAGTTCCTCCACTCATCCTTAACGGTCGAATTCCTGAGTATCAAATAAACGAGAAAGGCTCCTGGCGCGTAAGCTAAAGATTATGTGATTTTTAGGGTTCCGTACATCAACAGGAAAAAACGGAGCCCTTATAGGATAAGTTTGTTGTTCGTCTGTCTGTCTGTCAAAACGGCCAAAGGTATCAATTTGAAATTTACACCAAACATCTCTGTAAGCATAATAGTGCTGTACAAAAATCAAGCTTCTAGCTCAATGCGTTCAAAACTATTGATTTAAATTAGGTAAAATAAAATATTTAAATTACCCTAACTCAATGAATCGCGAAAATTAAAAAGCTCTAGGGTACTTTCAGTAACCTCATAATGGATCAGACCAATGAACTTTACTCATTATTGTATGCATTGTACTCATTTTCACAAATTAATTACCGAACAGTCCGGACACCTAACACTTACGATACGAGTCAACATACAATAACAACTGTGTCACAATACAACTCGGTCAATTGTATTTTTTACAAAGAAAACTTTCAATATGGCGTAATATTGTGTCTTGCAAATGTTAGGTGTCTCTAAGTGGTCAAAATTATGATCACAGACTCACATTTCTAATCTAGTGGCATAAATTAAAAATAGGTGTCAATAACAAGTTCTAGAATCCTATCAATCAAATTGTACATGATGCAGTAGGTACTATATCCGCGATATACTGTGACGTCACCGCGCGACCGCGCCTTATCACAGAATTTAATAACTTTTCATTTAAAAAACCGACTTCCGCCATAGTATTCGACTAAATATCTGGATGAAAAAAATGATGAAAGAACCATAGTGGTGAAAGGGTTATGATACTTTCTGAATGCAAATGCTTGGTTTGATGCTGAAAATATCAAAATCGCCATATGTATGCCTACTATATTTGAGGAGTTCCCTCAATTCCTCATGGATTCCACCATCAGAACTGGATTCTGAAAAAAATGAAACCAATCTGGAAGTATATGTATTCAAATAAAAAAAGAATTTTCCAAATCGGTTCATAAACAAACTAAAAAATAAACTAAAAAAAAAGAGGTAACAAACATTACAAAAAAAAAATACAACCGAATTGAGAACCTCCTCCTTTTTGTGAAGTCGGTTAACAAGCGGGCAAAAATTTACTTAAGTCATTACTTGGAAAATAATGGACCGATTTCAACAAAACAAAGACTATTGAAAAGTACATAAAAAGTACTTACATATTATTTCAATTCGTTTATCTCTCGGTCTAATCGGTTCTGGAATGCTAGGAGGCTTTGTGACAACAGTAAAGAAAAAGTCTAAAATTGACGAATATGGACCCCTAAAATGCAATGGTATGAAGTTTGTAGGAAAAATTGCCACAAACTCGAAAAAGATTCACGCGACGATTTCGAAATAATTTACGGAACGTAACCCTCAGAGTACGAGTCTGGATCGCACTTGTCCGTTTTTGTTTTAAGAGTATGTAGAACCTTTGTATATATATAAGGCATAAATTGCCAGTGTGTATATTGTATTGATTATAATTCGCCTCTTAGTGGTTGCCAGGCTAGTCAACTTAATTATGTTACAACAACAATTTCTGATATCCTTGTAATAACAATATCTCTGTGGTAACTAGTTTAAATTTCGGGTTGCTTCGAGATGATTCATTTATTAACAAGGCCTGATAAATCTATGTCAAGGATGATTATGATTATAATATGAAGACTATGAAAATCGAAATGCATCAGTACTAAGTCACCGAACAGATAGCTGTTGTTGACGAAGAACATCACAAACTAGTGGAATACGCCCACAACTTCATCCGCATGGAGTTTTTCCCATGGGAATCGAACACGCACCTCTTGCGTCTCAGTCGGCTACTCGCCCACTTCGCCACGGAGGTTTCCATAATTATATTCTGGTGGATATATGATTTAGGTTAGATACAACTTTCAATTGACTATCTGAAGAGTAAAATAATGGTACCTAAGTACTTAACGGTAGATTAATTTGTCATTTATTGTTCTATTGTATTGGTTATCTTGTGGCTTGTGAGTATGAAAAGACAGAGTTATTCATTTTGGACTAATATTAAATCATTCTCGAAGTAACATAATGCTATTATTACTATTGTAACATAGGTACCTACCTAATTTTGCGTCTAGTGAGATAACGTCTAGCTGGAGAAAGACTCATCAATATAGGATTTTCAATGTGAGAAATCTTTTGTGAAACTTTGTTTCGTATCAATATCAATCACTGCATAAATCGCTTAGTATTAGGACGAAAAAATAAAATCCAGAGCGTAGTGTATAAACAATCTGTGTCCGTAGGCCTAGTGTGAGCATCGCGTTTACGTGACAACCGCGTAAACGCGCGTTGGTTGAGTAACCCGGAAAAATTAAAGTATACGTAAAAACTGCGAGTTTTAGTTTTTTTAGTGCGAGCAGTTTTTACGTAGGTATACTTTAATTTTGCCGGTTACTCAACCAACGCGCGTTTACGCGGTTGTCACGTAAACGCGATGCTCACACTAGGCCTACCGGTTTCAAAAAGTATTAACACCCGATGTATGTACAATTGTACGTACAAATTAATAATGTGATAACAGATATTGCTCAAGGTCACCAAGTAATTTTGCAAAATATTGACCGTGTTGTGAGTTTGAATCAAAACTTTGGAATCAAAGTTATGATGAATTTATTAATGGGGTTTAAATCTGGAGACCTTAAAACGACATAGTAAAGAACGCTGATTGGCGCAAACGAATAGAGGCCCGAGTGGGACGAAACCATCTGAACATCAAAGTCACATGATGAGAGTTGGGAATCTAAGTTTATGTGAAGATAGGTAGTGTGGAATTGGATGAACGAAAGCGTCGCAACCGCCAAACTGGCTTGTCTGTGTGAAGTAAGTTTAAAGCAGGTGAAGATAGCGAGCGCGATAGATTCCTAGATAGATTAGGTAAACTAATCAAACAAGACTAGGACGTAATTGAAAAGGCAAACTGGCAGATGGCCAGCTGGTGGTAATTGGAGAACGCAGTCCATTAAATAGAGTTTTATTTTGACAAAATGGCAACTTGATACACCTTGGAAGATACTATCGGGTACATTTATGAGAAAAGTAATAAACAGGTTTCTCAAATAATACATTATTAACACGGTTTTAAACAAAAAATTAACCTATAAAACAAATGTCACCGTAGTAGTAGATAGGTCCAAAATATAAATTTTCTCATCCTCACCAAATCATAATTTTTCAGATTTAAGAACCAATGTTTTCTTTATTCTAAAATAATTACACACCACATAAGTCAACTTTTCAAAAAGCTATCAATAGAGAGTAAACATGGGGTCAGAAAATTCCCCTAAAGCACACCCAAAGTGAATAATGAACGCATTCAAAAATAACAACGATATAAACGAGTTGCGTCAAACAAAGATTTGAAGAGCCTAAAATAGAATGCAATTTCGGATCTAAGGCGAGAGTAAAAATAGTATCTACGTGTTCTATATTACCGAGATGAAGAGTTAACATTGTGAACAATAACTAAATTACTGGTTTGACGGTTGGCTACTTCAATCACACAGATATCTTTATATATTGAGTTTGAGAAGATGTTTAGTACTTTTAGAAATATATTTCCATAGCAACCAATTGTTATTTATGTAAAACCGATACATTTCATAGACAAACTTATTGATGTTACCTAGCTATAATCACCCTTAAAGGTTTGCTGCAAGAAAACACTTTTAAGGGTTTAGCTCGCCTTTGTCAACTAACTCTTACTTTCGTTTATAATTAATTATATGTTTTAAGTGCAATATAGAATTAAGACCATGGTTCATGATGAATGAGTTCCAAGCAATGCCTAGTCTAACGGTAGACAAATTGCCCTCACAGTTATTGTAACAACTCTTTACGATGGTAAGCTCGTTTAAGTGTCAATTTTAGGCATAAAGTACCCCCTTAAAAGTGGCACATTGGCAAAAGATTATCGGTAGAGATGTAAATAGGTACCTAATATGACACGATATGATATGATGAGATATTCTACCTGTACTATATGTTTTCTTTACAGGAAGCACACGTCAACCGCCAAGGGTAGTGAACTCAACTCACACAGAATACCGAGCAGTTACAAAGGACATTATGTGAAGGAGAGTTGTGTAAAGTATGTCCCCTTGTCTACAAGGGGGGCGTGCGCATATCAAACAAACACCTGGATCGAGATTGGCGAGGCGATAACGAGTTTTCATAATTGCTATGACGTCACTGCAAAATCAACAGCTGTCTGAGTAGGTAATTTACTGATTATTGTTTTGACTAAATCGTTGTTTGATTAATTAATTGCCTTCAATAATGAAACGCGGTACAGGAGCTCTTTACTCGATGGACTAAAGACATTTTAAACGGTACAGGAAGTCGGTGGATGGAGGCGGCTCAAGACCGTTCGTCGTGGCATTCTAGGGGTGGGTGGCCTATGTGCCTATGTGCTGCAGTGGACTTATACAGGCTGATGATGATGATAATGACGAATGAAATGATTTACTTGTAGTAAATAATTTAATTACTGGCATTAAATAAATATAATATTAATAAATATAAATAATAAATATTATTAAGTTAGTAAGCATTCTTTTAGCTAGCGTATGATAAACAAGTAGAGTAGACGCTCTATTCAAATCATTACGACTTTTTTAACATGAGTAAAAATAGTTTAACGCCAAGTTAGACTTCCGACTCGGTTGATGAAAACGATACAAGTAGGTTAAATTTGTACATTTTCGTGAGTAAAATCTCTTTCACGATTGTATAAAAGTTTTGGGACACCTTATTTTTTTTTATTGTTAATATTTTTTGCTCATCGACTTCGTCAAGCATTTTATAACCACTAGCAACAATTTAAACTCTAACAGAGCCTGGTTATTCATAGCACTCTCTCGTTTGAATTCAATATCTTAACCGGCTGGTTTGTTTACCGAGCTAAAAATATAATTAACTTCTACAAGTAGGTAATTTTACGAGCTTTAGAAGCTTTAAATGGTTTAAACTTCTGTCTAAAAGCTTCTGATAAGCGACTTGCCACTAAAGATTGATGAGAGAGGTCCTTGTTCTTTATAATTTGGGGGGATAATTGAAACTGTTTCAATTGTATCGAGAAAGTAGATTTAGTTTGTATATTATATTATGTATCTCCCTTCATACAACACTACTTTGATTGTTTGAGCCTAGTCTTGTAAATATTGGATTAACTAAAGACATAAATCGTAAAATATCATATATTAAGCACTAACGTAAACCTATTTGAATTTATAACGAAAAATAAAAAATGTAACGTCAAGCAATCAAGCAAGTTGCTATTGTCCACGCAAGCATCTGCAGCAGGTCTACCATGAAGCGACATAGCAAAACCCAAAGTCGAGCAAACGAAAGAAAGTTGGTTTTGAATATCCAAATATAATCTGTGCCAAGCCCTCACAAATGCAATAAAGGAATCCGGAAAGAGAATCAGTTAATTCTGTGAACGTTCTGGATATCTGCAAATATTTGCAATAAACAGACACAAAGATCAGTTAGTTTTCTTTTCGGCACGACGCTGACGCCGGCGCCGCCGCCGCGCCTACCGACCGACCGACGACACCCGCACACTGTGTTAAAAAGCTTATGCTTTAATGAAAAGGTAAGTTGTGAACACCCTTAAAACAGTGTTAATCGATGAAACAAAAAACCCAACGAGTAACAGTGTTACTCGTTAGGGTGTTAGTTGTTGGGGACCCTCCTGTAAAATCCTTAATCCTTATCATCAGTAAGTACCAACGTCTAAAGCAAAATGGCTTAAAAAGGTCACTAACTAGATAAAACAGCTGTTAGGGAAAACGTACAACGACCTCATCCAAACATAATTGACCATTAGAAGAATCCAATGAAAAACTTGTCATTAAAATGTTCGTTGGATAAAAATTGGGTATTATTGATCAATTCAAACAATTTCTGAGTTAGATATTAACATGATTAGAAGCAACGATTAATTTGTTTTACATGATGTACCGTAGAGGAAAAACCCATCAAGTGCGAGTCGGACTCGCGTAGAGAGAGTTCCGTACAAGTAGGCTACATAAGCAATTTTTTTTTTCGGTTCATTAGTTTTGGAGACAGGGAATTGTAAATTCTCACATATTTTTTCAATATCCTCTAAACTAAGCACAAGTATTAAAATTATAAAAAAAGATGGTTGAATTTCTCTTAACGAGACTCAAGTTTTTTTTGTAGTTTGCCCCCCAAAATTACCCCCGAAATGAGAATTCGTGTATGTACACGAGATTACTCTTTTATACGATGCTATACGTCTGAGAGTGAGTCAGCTAACTCTATAATATATACCAAATTTTAACTTTTTTGGTCTTTTTTGGTAGATTCTGAGAAAATAGGCTATGACAGCGCTAGACAGACAGACAGACTGACACCTGAGTGATCCTTTAATGATTCCGTTGGTACCTTTTGAAATACGTAACCCTAACAACCGGAACTTTTTAACCTTAAACTTAGGAGCTTAGAAAAAGTTTACGCTTCAACGACTTCGCGAATACAAGCGTCAGTTAATAATAATGAAATAGTTTTTTATTCCTCAAACGAGCATTCAAAAGTTTATTGACACAAAGGATATCTTGGGCACATTCACATGCAAAGCAGGTGGCTGTGTCTTATCTATCGGTAAGTATCGAAGCGTTCGTGCCGGTAAGGGTTTCCTAGGATCATAGCGTAGCGTATGTAAGTACCATCATACCGCAGCCTACAATTTATGCCTATGCAAACAATTTGGGGTGTTTGTAACGTGTCGCTAATTCGATATCCCAGAGGCCTTTCCATGAGCTCTTGTAGCGATTCAGTTCAAAAACTATTCAGTACAAAATATCGGTTCAGTGATGTCCGCAGCTATATTTAAAGGCGCAGCAGCAAAAGGTCTAAAGACTTCTGCGATTAAAGTTAATAATGACGAATGTCAACGAAGAACCGATATGTTGTACTGAATACTTTTTGAACTGAATTGCTATAAGAGCTCATGGTAACCTGACTTAAGCGGCAGTAGAGTCGGCGGCAACCTGCTTTATACTTGAATGCGGCCGGTACTGGAAAGGTCGATGGTAATGAAAAATATAAACATCTTAGCAGGCAATCATTTTTGAAGCACTGTGTCAGTTTCGATGACCGGTCTTATTGGAACTGCGAGTATGATCGATGGTTCCCTCTGGTGCTATCGTTTACGAGGCTAGGGCGAGGGGAGGAAGGTCTAAAAGCTAGTCTTTTATCTAGCAACAAAAACAAATAAAACTGGGTGGTCTGGAACTACCGATGAGCTTTTAGTTACGTACTGTTATGTAATCTGTCCTAAGTAAGGTAAGGGGAAGAGCTAATTACCCTTTTACGGCACAAATTGGCTTGTAACTTTGCACTTGACTGCAGCAAATTTAGCATCTACATTAGATAAAAGCATACCTAATGGATATAGAATCAGTTAGCAGGAAGATTTGAATGTCCAGGTCAATAATTATAAATTCAATTTGAATTTTCAATTAAAAATTTACACTTATTTTATTTAACAACAACCTCTTGCCGACTGTACAAAACCTGAGAAAATGTTGCTAATGACGAGTTTACCCTCGAAGTATGGAAGTCAAAAGTAGCTCAAAAAAATGGTCTGGTGACGAAAGATTCCTAACCCCGTAGATTTAGAGTAAAGTATTTATAGTACCAAAGGAATTATACCTAATACAAATTTTTAAGATCAACAGATTGTAAGATCCGGCATAGGAGATTTAATGCACTCGTTTGGATTATCATGAGACGTGGCTTAAAATAAAGCTATTGTCTACCTACACGATAGAATTTTGAGTTTCCAACTCAAATCTATAATACCGCACTTTCCAGGCAGCCTGGAAAATCTTGGCTATCCGGCAGTAAGGTCGACATATGGATTTAGATCAGATATTTCGTCAACGATCTAGAAGTAGTATCCACACTATGGAATTGGGTTACCTGCAGGTTAAGCTGCGACACATCTAATAGCTGCTAGGAAGTCCGGCAGGTTTTTGAGCAAGCAAATCAATTCTATCATGTTAGAGAATACCTCAAATCAAATATCATTTATTGTGAAACTAGGCAGGTACTAAGATGTCAGGTAAAAATTAAAAACAATGTACACTATGTTACTAAGATTGGTGTACACTATCAAATATACCTACCTGTAGCATTCATTAAAGAATATGATCAAAATCCAGATCAGCAGGGCGATTTTAAAACGTCGGAAACGTTTCCGATCGGATTCGTTTGTTTTTCATTTCGATGTGGAAAGTAACTAAAACAATTTTCTCTAGTAAAACACAGTAAAAAACAATAAATATTGTATATTACTGTGTTTTACTAGAGAAAATTGATAGAAAATTGTTTTAGTTAAGTACTTCGAACACTTACTGGTCTGTTGTACTTCCACATCGAAATGAAAAACTATAGAATCTGATCGGAAACGTTTCCGACGTTTTAGAATCG
Organism: Epirrita christyi; assembly: GCA_951392215.1. Taxonomy (NCBI): domain Eukaryota; kingdom Metazoa; phylum Arthropoda; class Insecta; order Lepidoptera; family Geometridae; genus Epirrita; species Epirrita christyi. The sequence goes on along the minus strand of OX595848.1, from coordinate 8,989,629 downwards.
CCCTGCAGTGCAGTCATCTCTTAGTAACTGAGATCTCGAATATCATGCTATTCAAGTAGAAACATTTTAGAGTGTCTTTTAGGTTAGGAGTCAATGAATACTATCCTACGTCACGTGCTGAACAAAAGCTTTTTCGGCGAGAATTAGAGCAGACCTATTAAACGCCGATAACGATGTTACGTACGAGACCGGCGCGTGCGCACACTACTACGATATATTAATTGTTTTTCTGTTCTGTCACTAGTTGTTATTGCAAGTATATATAACTAGTTAATAACTTTAAATACCTACATCAAATAGACTTGTTTTGAGATTGCGTTTGCCTGCGCGCCTGTTTGCCGGTTTTTGTTTGCCTGCTATGATCTTTATCCTAATAAAGGAGACAAAAAAAAAAAGTAGTTTGTATATCCGGATCCGGCTTATTGAATTTGGTGTTACATCTCAAAGTATAGAGAAAAAAAAACACTTTTATCCACTTTAATCAAAAATACACTCCCACACACACAGAATTTTTTCAGAGGTTTTACTAAACATCTTAACTGGTACCATGTGTGGCTCATTTAATAATTAAACCGTTTATTATAGATTGTGGCATTTGTTTGTGTTTCATACATCTGAATGATAGTGGAGACTTTGAATGGGTAGTAATTATCATGTAATAAGGATCAATTTCCTTTTTAATATTTGCTGTGTTTTCTGTTGACTTTAATAAATTGCTCAGGTATTAAAGACTGTACAGTAGGAACATACCAAATATTATTAAATGAGTGCTTCTTGTTTCATCCATTAGGTATGTATCTTGGATCAACCCTTTTTATTTATTTCAATTCTTAAATTATAATATAATTATGATTATGAATCCGAAATGAGGAAATCCATAATAGAACCAAGATCACTATACATAGCTCTCAGAATTAGCAAGTTGAAGTGGCAATGGCTCGCAGAACTGACAACCGTTGGGGAACAAAGGTTCTCCAATTGCGACCACAAACTGGACGACGCGGTAGAGGAAGGCCCTCCACTCGATGGACTAAAGACATTAGAAACGTCGCAGGAAGTCGGTGGATGGAGGCGGCTCACGACCGTTCGTCGTGGCACTCTAGGGTTGAGGCCTTTGTCTAGCAGTGGACTTTTACAGACTGATGATGATGATGATTATATGTACACTAGGTATATACAATAATTACCTATAAATTATTTATATTGATACATGGTGAATCTCTTACAATAATTACTGTAATATGTAATCTGTGTTTCAATAAAATTCTGTAATGTAGTTTTGTGTTTTAAGTCATTGAGTGAGCGAAGCGAGTTTTCTGAGTCAACTTGGGTGAATTGGCATTTGTGTATATTTAAAATAACAAGCAACTACACAGGTCTGTGGTGTACAACTACACGGTTTTTTGTATGGAAATTGAGTTTTCCAAAGTGCCCGCTACGGGTATTTTTCAGTATTTCCATACAATAACCTGGGTAGTGTACACACCCTTGTAGTTTGTTACATAGACAAAACTGTACGACACAATTAAAAGCTATTAAATCACAGTAGCAGTGGCACGTTACTTTTCCCCTGTTAGATCATGAAAATAATAAACCAGGTTTTTTTTATTTTAACAATATCCTTGACCTTTTTCTGTCAGTGTGTCAAGAGTTTTCTTTAAAAGGAATGCTTGACCAACTGGTTTTTTTTGTGACTTATTGGAAAGGTCTACATTTTGTGATATCACCAATGGTTTTCAAATACAATATCAATGGAGTATTAGGGTCCAGCCACACTACAAGTACATCTTTACGCATGAGCGAGCGATCGCTTCCGCTGTAAAAGTCATCCTATAAAAAATACACTCCAAATGTAGTGCATGTGTGATTAGAATGACAGACAAATAGTGCGCGACTCCACGCGATGTCGTGTAGCTCAACCCTTAGATAAAATTTGGCCTTAGAGATTGTCTAATTGAAGATGTTTAATGATAATAATTTTCTTTCTACGATAAACAGTACTTAAGCCCATGACCTGAATAATCCGCCGAATAGGTACTTAATTGTTAAAACATTTTGGGGCGCTTGGTGTTACACTACATGCAAATACAAATATATATATATATACCTATATATAACTAGTGGTTCGCCCCGAACTGAGACCTCGCGAATACACGCCATGTAGGAAACCTACTTTCTTTACCTTGCTACTCAAACGACTTCAAAAAATATTCCCCGAAAATTCCCCGAATTCGTGTTTTCCCAGCGCGAGATCATTTCCCGAAACAGCATCGAAAAGAACCATTTCAATCAGACTAATCAACGGTGAAACCGGATGACACAATATATAAAAGTTTATCGCGTTGGAACAGGAGTAATTTTAGTTTATAAGACAATTCAAAATGATCCTTGTGATTTCAATGAATAAAATTCTTTTTGACTTTGACTTTGACTTTTGACTATACATAGGAAAGTCCCCTCTCGATGGACCAAGAACATTATAATGGTTGCAGGAACTCGATGGATGGAGGAGGCTCAAGATTGTTCGTATTGGCATTCTGTGGGGGAGGCCTATGTTCAGCAGTGGGCTTCTACAGGCTGATGATGATGAAGCAATGCATAAAACTACATGTAAGTGGGCTACATAATATACTAGGTGCAGATGAACTAATTTATAACTTATTTTTTTGAAGAAAAACTAAAGACAACATTCTAATGTTCAGTTTATTAAAGTCTGACTTAACTGAACTACAGCGTCACTCAAATTCTGGCAAAAGAGAGGTCAACAGTGGATATTAAATTGGTTTTTATATTTCATAGGCATATGAATCTCGAAGTTCTTCAATTATGAACTTTTTCCTGTAGTTGTGTCAGAAAAACTACTACTAGCATGCCAAATTTCAGCATTGTTGTATTGGTGGAAGTACCATGCAGGTTATAAGGATATTTTTGACATTTTGCTTTAAAATATCTTATCAACCACTAATTGTAATTTTATTAACCCCCTCTTGGACACCAATATCCGACCTCTGTGGCGCGGCGGGCGAAGGTTCGCTTGCGACGCAGGAGGTTGCGGGTTCGATTCCCGCCTCGGAACAAATATTTGTACGATCTGCAGATATATGTTCAGGGTATTCTGGGTATTTTTCTATGTATAATAAAAAATATCTATCTATGTAGTGTATTGTATTAAGTATATCAGTTATCTAGTACCCATAACACAAGCTCTGCTTAGCTTGGGGCTATATAATGTTGTGTATAATGTCTCCAGCATTATTATTATTATTATTAATATCTCTACAACCCCCTGGCCGATGTAGCTCATAACCTTACCTGGAAATTGCACCAATACTATCAACCCACCTATCAAATTGAATGAAGATCGAATTAATGGTTCGAAAGTTATCCTTTGACTAACATAAACAGTTATCAAGAGTCGATTTTCTGGTTTTAAGGTTGAAAGTAGAGACATGCTTACAACTCTTTTTTGACAGAAACGTTTAATGGATTTTCGTTAAATATAAGCCTGGTTTGTGGTTGCCACTCCAGAACCTTTATTCTTCAACAACTGTAAATTCTGTGAGCTATATGACCGCCTATTGCCAGAGTCTAACTTGAAAATAAAAATATGCACAGATTAGATAAGGCATTCTACTTCTGAAAGGGCCAAATCTTTTCTAAAACAATAGGGCAAAATTTTCCAATTATAAATGCCCAAAGATAACTCTTATTTGCAGTTATTTTCGTTTTGTTTTGGGTATGAGGTCAAAAATTAGATAAATACAATTGCTTCATCACCATCCACTACTAGGGGGTCCCTGTAATACAATGGAGAATTTGCCATAATCACCACGCTTGGCAGGCGGATTGGTGATTGCAGTTTGGTGTTGAGTACTCAGGTGGTTGCTGCTGCCCATCCCCTGCCCGGTCACTTTCTACAACGTCCACAGGAGTTGGAGGAGTTCTATTCTTGGGCTGAGACTACCATGAATCCATGCTTTGTTTATGAAAGAATAAACTTTAAAAAAATTACTATGGGAAGAAAATGAGAAAAGATACAGTGCATAGGTACTTTTTTGAATAGCTTGGTTTCATAATTAATTGAAACCTCTATGGATTTCAAACCCAAAAGCTAATGTCATTAACCAGTAGGGTCGCTAGAAAATAGAAGATAGAATTCCCTTGACCTTGCGCTATAATAATTTTGTATTTTTTTGAAAGTTACAATCAAATCTTCCGATGCTCTAGGATCAGGTGCTGTATCGGAGAGAATGGTAAACTAGGAGTCCTACACCCAGCAGTGGATGAATGTGGGCTAATTAGACAGGTGTAAATTTTAAAAAGTTTACATCCATTTAAAAGATTATTAAGTAGTAGAAGTGTTTTTTTTATGAGATGATAATGAGTGTTTTGTTATGCCAATAGCACATAATACAGACAGTACCTATTGGTACTAATAATAATTTAAGAGTAATGTAATCACACTATTGTGTGATTAAAAAAAAATGGGTTTCTCTTTTTTTTCTAATAGGTAATTCCTTGTTTTTAGAGGCATGTTGTAAATGCCTTTAGTAGCAATACCCCAGATGTTCAAGTAACCACACAAATATCAAAATAAATTAGGCCTAAATCTTACAAAAATCCCATTCTAAAAACAAAAATTAGCCACAGCGGAAGTAAGTCATAGGATATTCGTGCTGATTTTTTATAACCATGTAGAGTACCTCAAATCTATTACAATAGGTAAATCGTAAGGTAATTATATCTAGCAAATAAGTAATGGTAAAAGTTTTCATGTGAATTATCTAGCCACAAAACTTGTAGAGCGCTATCTCTTTCCCTCTCGTTACGTCGGCTGTATAGCCATCCCTGTCGCTCCCTTCACTCCATGGCAAGAGAAAGTAACAAAAGAAAATTATCATCCCAGCCTCAATACACATTATTCTAAGTACACATGTTCAAAGTAAACAGAGCCCTAGAAAGAACCTACCACATACATAAACCCTAGGTCCACAAAATAACTGTAAATTGTTTGGCTGTGTACCTACTTCTAACCTACACTTTTAGCAAAGATTTACCTATAACTTTGATGTATATTACGACCGTGATATAAATAGGTATTGCACATACTATCAAGTACACATACTACATAATAAAGTAAACATAAACAGGTAAACTGACCCTTTCTTCATGAGCCTGCTCTGTTGTCGCCCGTTGGTAAAAGAATGTCCCAAAACTGAAGACACTTATCCATTTTATGAACACTCATCGATAAACACAATTCATTTACTTTACGTTTGCACTACTTGTCACAATCAAAATAAAATTCCACTTTTTGCTGCGCTAAACGCAGACGTCATTGACAAACAACTGAAGTGACGAGGTATTGCATGGAATCACAGAGTGGATGAAAACACTGAGTATTTTAGAGGCCATAGCGATGGCATATCACAATTGTTATCACTTTGAGTTATTACATTACTAATAACCCCGTCTGTTTCGGTTATTTACAAAAATAAAAAGGTAAAAAGCAAAATTTACTCGTAGACAGCATTCACGACTTCGCACACTGACGTAACTTGTGCGGATTTCATTTATACACACATGCATACAAACGTCAAAGTGACAGTTGAGCGCTAGTATCGCACAAAAATTGTTCGAAACGTGTTGTAGGCCAGAAGTGGCCAGATCCAAATTGTTTTATGCTAAAAATCAAAATCTGTAATTTCGGCTCGTCTTTTAGATACTTGGGACTTGTACAGGAATCTTATTTTTTTAACCGGCTAGCTCGTCTAGCTAGACTATATATAAAATTGAGTCAAAATGCCATACATTAATTAATGTTTATTGAGCAGGTTGTATTTCGTATTATATAACATATAAGTAAGTAGGTATCTACAATTAAGATTGGAGTCCCATAACTCGCTTCGCTTTGTCACTTTTTTATAATTTATTATACTGTGGCATTAACATGATTTTTATAGTGTGCTCCAAGAGTTTCTGAGTTCTACCAGGTATTAAATAATAATAATAATAATAATAATAGGTAATGATCGCGGGGTGGGTTAGGTAACTCAATATTTTCCGAAGATTCTTCGAATCCCCTGCTCCGCGCCGTTACCGTGGCTGCTAACGTCATAGGCGTATATAGAGGGGGGTCGGGTGCCGTGAAGACACGCATTTTCAATGAAGAGAACATTTTCGCATTTTCGTGTACTAGGTACTTTTTTTGGCTGATCTTGCCACTATAATCACAAAAACTTTGTACTAAACTAAAAAAAATACAAATACTAAATAACCACCTCACATATTTTCCTTTATCGGCTGGTCTTGCTACTAAAATCGTAAAAATTTGGCTGCCACACTTCTTCCTCCGCTCCGCTCGCCGGTAAGAAACTTTCCCTACCCTAGGGTGATTTAAGATGACTCCCCCGAAATCTTTGGCTGCGACCGCGTCTGTAGAGTGACTTATAGGTAGGTACTACTTTACATAAGTTACTCGGCTTCATTGACACAACTCAGGAGCCAGGCCCCCCCTGGAAAAAAGGTCTAGATACGCCAATGGCTATCGTGCCAAAAATAGCAGAGCAGAGTCACCGAGGACTGGGAGCCAGGGTCGTCTCTAACCCATGTAGGTATCTACCGCCCAGATGCAATATATCCTTTGGCGCCCCCTCTAAAATATAATACTCTAAAATAACGCCTTGTGATCGTACCTATACTTAGGTACCTACTTATATGGTGCAACTATTATTATGTAAGTAACTAAATGATGTTGGAAAGCAATAGCCCGTTTACTTCGCTAGCGGTACCTATGTTCGCCATTGTAGATGAGTAAACAGTATTTTTTTAAGTAGATGGGCTGGTTAAATATGTATATCGAATCCTTTGTTAGCTTATAGCTTAAGGGCAACCACAGGTAGCTTACTTAGGTTATGAGATAGCAAAACTACGGTGTAGCGGTAAAACACAAGATGCGGCGAGTCCCTGGCAATTTCAATTTTATATCATTCTACTGTTCTAGAATTCACAATTCCAATTCCAATTACCGAGTGAGTTCGCAATGATTGTCGGTGTCTTCAAACAGATGCCGGCATGAGCCTTTGGTAGCGATGCGACCTTATATTAAAGAGCATTTATATTCTCTAAGGATGCGACACACGCCAATATAATTTGTATCTAATAATTACAAATTATAATTAAAATTATTATTAACAGATACCTGATTATTATCTATTTTAAGGCTGATTTCACGTTGAAACAAAAGTTATTAGGTACCTATGTAGGATGAAAAATACATTTAGACGCGCTCGGCGCCCCCTGAGAACCTGCGCCCGTGTGCTGTTTTAGCATATTGCGAGGGTTCTTGGCAGACGGATGGGAAGGTTCTGATGATAGCAGTATTGGTGCTAAGTAGGTACTCAGGTGGATGCTGCTGCCCATTCCCTGGTGTAATCCCTAAGTCGGCTTTTACACCACGGGAAGAATATAGGAGGGGTATACCTATTCGAGGCCGGTCACACAACGGCAAGAATAGATAACCAATTAAAAAAAATACGAATGAAACAGTTGTAAATGATCTTAAGATAGCTCAAGTGATCCAAATCACTACGAAACGGAAGTGTCCCCAAGATGCTGGATTGCATTGCCACGCTGAATCGCAATACTAATGCGATGAGTCAGTTAAGAGCCAACTCTCGGGTCACTATGATGTAGGTACTAATTATTTATTTAGTGCACAACTGTAGGTACACAAAAGTGCATTTTTAACAGGAACAAAAGAGAGTTTTTTCTAAAGTGTCTCTACGAGGAAAGTGCACCTACCTTCGATTTTATTTATTTTATTCTACCTACGAGGATTCCGCGTCGCTTAGAGCCCTGAAAGCCCCGCCGGCGCCGCCCCCCAAGGTCCCAGTCTCGACCCCGAAAGTCTTAAATAAGTAAGCCAAATATACCTACTTACTATTGTTTTTGCCCCTTGTGAAATCCTCAGCCGAAGGAGGTTGTAGTAGAGCCATATGAATAATAACCAAGCTAGCTTAATGGCGAAACTGAGTTGCTAACATCAAATTAGGGCTATGTAGGGGTTATGCGTTTATTCCAATCTTTCCTACCAACAGTTCGATAGTACTGTTTGGACAAAATTATTCCAAACTGTTAGTCGGACAGATTATGGGATCAGTCACTAGTGTGAACCATCATCATCATCAGCCTATAGAAGTCCACTGCTGGACATAGGCCTCCACCATAGAACGCCATGACGAACAGTCTTGAGCCGCCTCTATCCACCGACTTCCTGTGACTATTAAATGTATATCGAGAGGATCCTTCCTACACTGCGTCGTCCGGTTCGTGATCGCTACTAAAGAACCCTTTACTCCTCAACAGTCGTCAGTTCTGTAAGCTTTATGACCTGCCCATTGCCACTTCAAACTGCTAATTCTGAGAGCTATCAGTGATCTTGGTTCTTCTACGGATCTCCTCGAATCGGATTGTGTCACTTAGTGAAACTCCGAGCATAGCTCTCTCCATAGCCCGCTGCGCGTTTTTGTTTTGAGCTTGTAGGCTAATAGTTTGCGACCACGTCTCAGTGCCATAAGTCATTACTGGCAACACGCACTGATAATAACACCCAACAGTCACATATACGTAGTCTTGATCCCACACTAGGATTCTCTGTGTCGTGGGTATCAGGAACTACGTGTACCACGGTACCATAATACCCAGACCCGGAACAAATATTTGCATATCATACAAACATTGGTCCCGCAGCGGGAATCGAACCCGCAACCTCTTGCATCTCAGCCGGCTACTCGCCTGCTGCGCCAAAGAGGTCGTCAAAATAACACTAGTGTATAATAGTGAATAACTAGTGAATGTCACTATAATAGTAGTGTGAATGGATACATTATGAATATGAATAGCATGATCGATGGCGTGGTTTTAGGAGCATGTCGTCTAATTAGCAATAAAATAATTCCATGATAATAGATAATTTTATTAGAAAATGGAAACAAAATCCCTTACACTACCTAAATAAGGCACGAAGTATCGAAACTAACTGTACACGCACCGCGAACGTACAGTCAACGACCAAATTGAACACAAACATTTCAGTACAATATCAATGAGTAATGGATTTTTTGTGTTACAACTTTCGCTGTCAACTGTATAACAACAAACGGACGAATTAAAACAGCAATGCATACACTTTGATTTAGCAAACTCAACTTTTATGATAAGATCTGTACAAACATTTTTATCTAATTACCTATGCAAGATTGTTTAAACCAAGCGTAAGGAAAACCTAGGTTTAAAATATCACCGTCTCTTACTTAAAAAAGTTATGGGGCTAATTTTAAAGGCCAAAGCACACCGTATGCGTATACAGCTCGTAACGTTGACACGCGCGCCTCCACATATGTACACGCTTGCGTGCACTTCACGCAAGCGGTGTGCCATGTCTTATACAGTTCCATACATTACAACGTCATGGTACGTCTACGCGCACGCAGCCGGTGTGCCTTTAACCTGGGGTTTGGTTAAACCCTCTCACGTAATGCGACAGATTCGGTTCTACAAAATATACATTTTCAGTTACAATATGGCGTATCGAGCATAGTGCTCATTATATTATAATAAAACTTGGAAATACTTAATTTGGCCATAAAACATCCGATACACTATTTTAATAGCCCTTACACAATCTTTTGTTTAGCTTTGAACTAGCTCAACTCTCTTAGACAAGTTACTTATGAATAATATCAAGATTTTAATTTAGATTTTCCGGTTAAAAGACCACAAAAGTATTGATTAAACATTAAAATATTTTGTATTGTATTATTAATTTATATTTAAAAGTAAAAGTTTAATTCTAGTGTTTTATCTAATAGTTATATATTATATATATATATATTTATCTAATAGTAGTATAGTTGTTGTCTCACAGCAGGACAGCGGCTCAAAACCATTCGTCGTGGCATTCTAGGGGGGAGGCCTATGTCCAATTGTCCAGCAGTACACTTCTACACGCTGATGATGATAATTGCCGTGATGTGTTCGGCCTACGAATAGACCCCTCCGTCTCCTTTCGTGGATGTCGTAAAAGCAGACTTTAGGATTACCAGGATGGACAGCAGCATCCAACTGAGTACCAACACCAATACTGCGATCACCATTCTGCCTGCTAAGCGTGGTGATTATGGGCAATCCCCTCATTACTTTGTCCAGCAATGGACGTGTATCAGCCGATGGTGATGACTGAATTAAACAGTTTTTTTTTTTAATTAAAATTAAATTTAAACCAATTCAATCAATACTTTTGTGACATATAAAAATTTTGTGGCGTTTAGTTTGCAACGGAGGCTACTAGAAATGAAAACTATAATATAAATAAAAATTTAATTACAAAAAATATATATAAACATGTATAAATCGATATTAATGTAACGCAGACGGAAATTTACATAATATACAAGATCATAAATAAGGGGAATGAAGGTTGTCGAGTGGCGACCACAAACCGGACAACCTAGTATAAGGAAGGCCACCTCTCTCGACTGACCATAGACATAGCAAAGGTCGCAGGAAGTCGGTGCCTGGAGGCGGGCCGAGACCGTCCAGCAGTGGAATTTTATAGGCCGATGATGATGTCATGATTACAGCTATAAAATATACTTACATGAATTTTGTGCGTTTCTTTCATAAATGAGTAATACCAAAATGAGGGTTATGTTTGGTACTTGTTGGTTTATAATGAGTTAAGTTTATTTTATTTAGTGTGCCATGTGAATGTAAGTTAGGTATATTACAAACAGTTAGTATACAATATAAATTTTACATCTAAATATAAAATACAATTAAATTATAATGTCCCTAAACGATTACAATCTCTAAACAAAAATGCAAACTCTTACACATACACTGAAATAAATTACTAAGAATAAAGTTCAGTATCCACTATGCTAATTAATTTTGTAAACATATTAGGGATAATATCTTAATTTGTATGTCTTTGTACCAAACCATCGTTTTTGTTTAGAATTGATTTAAATATCTTTGAGCTAGGATCGCATGAAAATAAGAGAGCAATGACGAATTATGCAAATTGAAATTTTAACTTTTCACTACATAAAAAGTCGATTTCACGCATCCATTGAAAGACATGAACAAAATTTTCGAAAGAAAACTTTGAATGTCGTTAATAAATTCTTTAGAGTTATGGGAAGTCGAAATACAAAATGCGTAGGTAATGCTAATGATGAATGAAAAATAAACAAATGATTTTGAAAACGAAATGTTAAAATATTTAATACAAAATTTCATAAATTTATTGTCTCCGAATAGTTTGAAATCAAAAACTCTAGTTAAAATTGGTCAATATTTTTAGTAAAAAAATTACTACAACATTCATAAGAATAATAGCGCGTTGAGTTCAGAGTTTGAAATACTAATAAATAAATACTGAAGATTATCAAAATGTTAATTAATAGTGATAACATGTCCGTTAAACATTCTAAAATCGGTTAGTTTTTTGTAACACAATAGTATTGCTTCAAATTGGACAAGCAACCCTATCACCGTCTCACTACAATAATTTATTTACTTAACTACAATTATTTTCAGAGAATTTCATACTCTAAATTCAACAGCGTTGATTTATATATATAAAAATATAAAAAACCGAAGACACTATGCACATTGTCAAAGACATCAGTCTGGTAAACAGTCATTCAACTATAATTTAAATGGTGAGTATAGTCCGGGGGGTAGTCTACCCAGTAAGTTGCCACAGCAGGCTAAGCGTCAGTAGTTCTCAGCGTCCCCTGGCGGTGCAACTGAGTAAACTGACGGTGGTCTGCGGGAAAGGAATTGTAATTATAACAAGCATATTCTAAGGGCCGTATTCATAATCATTTATAAAACCTATTTCAGTTAAAATAGCTTTTGTTTTCTTCTCTCTGATGTAAAATGTCATACGTCAAAACAAGACAAAACATATTTTAACTAAAATAGGTTTAAAAAATAATTATGAATAAGAGGGTTGTTATCGAAGGAAATATCGTGATATGATACTAGACCTATTAGATATATTATTATTGACGACCTCTGTGGTGCGGCGGGTGAGTAGCCGGCATTGATGCAAGAGGTTGCGGGTTCGATTTCCGCTGCGGTACAAATGTTTGCATGATCTGCAAATATTTGTTCCGGGTCTGTGTTGTGGTACCATGGTACTCGTAGTTCCTGATACCCACGACACAGGGAATCCTAGTGTGGGATGACTGTTGGGTGGTATGTTCTGTTATGTATATTCGTTGATTGAAAGTTCTGGAGATTCTCTCTATAGTATGCGTTGATTTGTAAAATTTTGTTCGTTCATTTTTATTAAACGATACATTTTTTAAATAACGGCCATGAATACAATTTGGTGCTTTCGCCATCGCAGTAATATATCTGCTAGGTCTTACATTGCGTCAAGTCTTAGGCCAGAGACCAAAGAGTTTTTAACAATCATTTTAAGCGGAGTTCACAAATTAGCTAATTCACCAAAACTACACGATCTAATCGAAGGCACATCATGACCATTCACCATTTGCCCATGATGCATTTCATGGGATTACGGCCAATGCACTCTTACTAGACGAGAGTAGGCCGGTGTGGGAATAATTACCTGAGGCCACGTCGCGGCGCGGGTAACCGCGACGGGCGGGGTAGTCCAGAAAGCCGGGGCTCGTTGCTTGACGCTGGTCTGGGCTGATCCACCACTGACAAATTTAACAATGAATAAACACAGGAACACACTCATTCACACAGGTTCATATAAAAAACATATAAAAAAAGTTTTATCTATTTTTGAACCGCGATAATTCTATTGACATTCAACTCTGGCTGAGCGGGTCCCGTACATCGCGTGATCATTCGAGCCGGATTTGGAAGAACTGAGGATGGTCGTAACCCGATCAGAGAACGGCTGGACGATCCACGTCCAACCATTGGTTCTGGCTGAAGCCGGGCCCCTACAAAATTGCAGCTTCCAAAAAGGATTTGGTAACGTGTCTCTTGTACTGGAATGTGAACGTACCTGGCACCGTTTTCTGTACGATTCCGGATGCTGGCCTGTTGACTCGGAGCTGTGAGGCACCCGCTATCGAGTATGGCCTCGTTGTCGGCGGCTGCAATTTGTGGAACATTTGTTGAGGAATTTGTTTTTTTTTTTAAGCTCCGTATGTACTTACCTATTTAGATGTTTTTATTAGATTGTTATTTATAAGTATAACAAGCGTGGCGTGTGCTGTCTTACATACTTTTGCTGATGTTTATTTACTTTTGACTATCTTCCTAAGGTTTTTAAGTTCTCATTTACTATGTATCAGCAACTCCTTGTTCCGAAGCACAACACAGGCGCTTCTCACCTAGTGGTAAGACGGACCATTTATGTAAGCCAAGCCGTGTTTGTTGCCCGATTCTTCTAGGCTTGGTCGCGTTGGAACAGGAGTAATTTTAGTTTATAAGACGATTCAAAATGATCCTTGTGATTTCAATGAATACAATTATTTTGATTTGATTTGATTTATGCCGTGCCGTGTCCGGCTTAATAATATACCCCTCCGTTTCCTCCCGTGAATGTCGTAATAGCCGACTAAGGGATTACAGCAGGGAATGGGCAGCAGCATCCATCTGAGTACTGAAAATCAATCCACCTGCCAAGCGAGGGTATTATGGCAATTCCCCTCATTACATTCTATGGGGGGAGGCCTCATCGTCTGACCCTCGTGGACCAAGGATATTTTAAACGTCGCAGAATGTCGGTGGATTTAGGCGACTCAAGACCGGTCGTCGTGGCTGTTGCCCAGCAGAAGATTATGATGATGACACAAGTGGCACTTATGGATAACATAAAATTTAAATGCGTCCCAACATTTTCGAACTCGCGGAACCCACACTTGCCTTGAATCGGTGATGCGTTTGCCAATTTCGCTATAGTTCAAGATGACACTTGGGACTAAAACCTACCTACCATACATACCTACCTGCAGTACACCTACCTACCGATCAGTACGAGAACGGCCACCTGCTTTAACACCCTGAACGGATTAAACCGTTTCAAAATAAATTAAATTCTCCACAACGGTCCGAGATGGTGCATAGTGATGACCAACAAATGTGCGATATTTTTGAACCGTCTCTGTAAAGGTACTGACCATTTCGGTAGTGAATTTTCACAATTTCTTTGCGTTGCTCGACTGAAAAACGCTCCATGACTTAACCTCAAACTTTGCTGATGAAAACTGCATAATATCCGCGTTCCATGTTTGACAACATCGAAAATTGTTCGAAATTCAAGTAGGTTTTGAGACACCCGCCCCCGTATTCTCTATCTCGCGACAGGTTTGTAACAGGCGTAAATTGTGCGATCATTGCTGTCAAACTAGCTTTTCTCATACAAAAGTTACCGTTTGACAGCAATGATTGCACAATTTACGCCTGTTGCAAACCTTTCGCGAGGTAGAGAATAGCCCTGCTGATATTAGTTAATGTTAGCCTAATACAGTAATAATAATATAGCCTAATATAGCATGCAGTGAATTCAATACCAATAAAAGCCACCAAAACTAAAAAAAAAGCATTGCTACCACCCTAAAGGTTACGTCATTCCTTGCCGGGCGAGAAAATACTGTAATGCACAATTTTAAATACTAACAAAATAAAGTTCAAAATTCAAATAATCATGAAAAATAAAAGAAATGCGACGTTGCCAGTCCGGCAAGGTTCTATGTTTTAACATAACAAGGTTATCAACTCACGTGTGGGTGGTGGGTTCGCATCGCCGACGGCATGGGCACGCCACTCGCACGCAGCTACCGCACAATGTTACATGACAGTTAAACACATGTATGACAAACCAACACCAGACGATAAGTTAATGATTTTTATAATGACCATAAAAGCGGCCTATCCACTAACGTTCATTCTTTCCGACCTGTCCTGGCCTACATTCTGCACGGAAACATGATACTACGAGCCGCGTGTGGCTGAGATACCTTCATCATCAGCCTGTAGAAGTCCACTGCTGGACAAAGGTTTTCATCATTTCTGATTATATTATGTAACGAAGCTCAGAGCTTAGCTCTAACCATAGCCCGCTGTGCTACTTTGCGCTTGTGTATGATGCCAATGGTTAGTTAGCTTGACATACGGCACAGAGACGTCTCAGTACCGTATGCTATCACAGGCAACATGCATTGATTATTATTTGTGCGATTTGCAGATAATTGTTCCGGGTGTTCTGGGTATTTTCTATGTATAATAAAAAATATCTATCTATGTAATGTATTGTATTAAGTATATCAGTTATCTAGTACCCATAACACAAGCTCTGCTTAGCTTGGGGCTAGATAATGTTGTGTGAAATGTCCAGCATTATTTATTTATTTATTTTATTTATTTATAGACTTTCGTCTGAGGCTCTGCGGTATCTGTATATTCTTTATACAGTACGTGCTTTTCATGATTCCATACAAAAATCCGTCTTACGCCATGCGTGTTAATTGCTTATCACATCGTGTTCTTCGAGGAACACCCTAATTCTTTCTCGCTCCTTCACATCCACTGATGTCCTGTTTCCGGCATAAATGTACGTTAATGTATAGGCTGCTTATTTAGAGTAAGTGCAAAGTCTTATCAAAGTAATTTTTAAACGTCTGAACCGATTTTTATTGACTATGGCTAAGAACCACCTTAAAAACACCCAATACTCAATACATTTATTGTTTTAGCATGGTTACAATTAGTTGTTATAAAAATATGTAGTATCTCATAGCGAGACAGGCCGAGGTTTTCGGACCCATTTCGAGGACAAGTTACCAGCTTATACCAGTTTTGAAATAAAATAAATTTCATTGAAATCGAGAATCATCTGCGAGCTACGGAAAAAAAACTAGTTTTCCCAAATAACTTTGATACGACACATCCAATAGAAATATGTAACTCTGAAAAATTAATATGGGACAAAACAAAACGTGTTTGCAAAAGACAGTAACACCCGTATTCAGAAACATTAACCATAGTGCAAAGCAAAACCTTGCGCAATATGTTTTTGTTGATAACGTCGCATGCCGGTTTATTTGGTGCCATAGGTTTTGAGCGTACTGTCCTTCATCGTTTGTGAATACGGGTGTAAAAAAAACAACACAAAGCAACACGTCAACCAAGCAATCAAAACACGGTCAAATGTTATAACTTACATCTCTTGGCGCCACCAGTTGACTCTGTGGCCGCTCTCTGCGTAAAGTCTCAGTGCCTTGTCGGATGAGAGGGGGAGGATTTGTTAGAATGGGTCTTGCCGGTTTATCTTGTTCATTCTGTGGGAAAACACGTAGATAGAATGAAATACAACAAATAAGCACTTAAAATAATTTAATAACGATTTATTTTCATGGTCACTGACCGAGTTACAGAAGTCCAGACACAAGATTTGCCAGAGAGCAATGGACCTTAAATGCTGCGTATTTAAGGTTATGGAAGCAACGCAATGAACACCACGCTACGTTCCTTGAGTGGTATTGCCGATTTAGGAGATAAAACAGCCAGGCTCAAATGGAATTGGACGGAGTACGTCAGACGAATGCTATCCAACAGGTGAGTGAACATAACCACAGAATGGACAGCTGAGGGATAGCGACCTCTGGGTCAGCCGAGAAAGCATTGGCGGGATCTTGATGATTTTGCGAAGGAGTGATGGAAGACTGCCAAGGACAGAGACAAGTGGTAGAATTTGGGGGAGACCTTTGCCCAGTAGGAGACAAAACACAACAAACGTTACAAAATCACTATTTATATTTAACAATTGTTTTACTCAGATAAATGCAATGCATAAGATGAAAAACATACGTGCCCAAAATAGTATAATATAATTTGCACTTCAGACTGTTTTCAATTTGAGGGTTTTTTTTTAAATTAATCGAAATATAGAAATCATAGATAAAAATAAGTGGTTAGAACTTTAAAATACAAGTCTAGCTATTTATTTCGTAAAAAAAATTGTGTTGTTGCCGTTCAAACTTTGAGCATTTGAATGCCAAATCTTTTTTAGGGTGGTCATTAGTGCGGTTATTATTTGCAAAACCAAACTGTTTTTCAAAATTCTATTTGGTTACAACTATTATTAGTATATTGTTCTACCTAAACTATTAATTGCATCTCAATATTTAATCTCGTCACGTCGCACTGGGCATTCAAAATACTACTTTTGAGATCAGTCCTCGCCTTAACCTCCATCGTGTAATATACAAATTGATATAGTGTAAAAAGGGTAGCGCGTCTTCCAGAGAATTCTCGAGCATCCGACAGGCAGAATAATAAACTGTTATAAACTGGAGATAAAGTTCAAAATGGTATGCGTAACATCCCTTCTTTTCCGCGGTAATGTGAATTGTCCCTAAAACATTAGAGTTTGAGCTTAAAAAACTATGTAGGTCCCTATGTAGGTATGGAGTGTTTCTCCTAAGTAGCAGTGGGAAGGTACCTGTATGTTGGCTCCGATGACGTAGGCATCGAGCGGCGCGGTCGCGGTGGGGCTGAGCGCGGGGTTCGATCCGTACACGTTGCGCCGCATCATCATCCGGCCAGCCGGAGCGCCGCGCAAAGTCGTCGGCGGACCCGCTGTCACAGTTACAAGAAAAGCATAATCAGCTGTCCTGGAGCACGTATGCAAACGCAAAAAAAGGGGGGGCTTTTCTTAAATAAATAAATATTAATAAATAAGGCTGGACATTTCACACAACATTATCTAGCTCCATGCTATGGGTACTAGATAACTGATATACTTAATACAATACTTTACATAGATATTTTTTTTACTATGCATAGATAATACCCAGAACATCCAGAACAATTATCTGCAGATCGTACAAATATTTTTTTCGAGGGGGGAATCGAACCCACAACCTCCTGCGTCGCAGGCGAACCTTTGCCCGCCGCGCCACAGAGGTCGTCAATCAATATAAAGTTGACCTTCAACTTTTTTATAAAAAATGTCTAGAACTAAACTGTCTACCTTTTTCTAAGGCAGATTTATATTTCCTTTTTGAATGTCAATCAATTTCTATCTATATTAAACTATGTATATGTTAGTAACTTCTTTATTGTGACAATAATAGTAAAGGATTGCATTTCAATCAAGTGCATTCAAGTGGCATTCGTTTTATGAAATTAATATGTGAGATATTTGTAATATTTTAAAGAAATGTTTAAAAATAAAACTAGTCGTACTTCGCTAGTGGCAACGCGTTAATTAAATATGCATAAAGCAAGCAAGCAGTAGTGTTCGCATTGCTGTATTTCTGTTTGAAGGGTACGGGTGCCGGTGAAATTACAGGCACATGAGACTTTTCATCTTTATGTCTCATCGGCAGCGCGCGTGTAATGCCTTTGGTGTTGCAGGCGTCCATAGGCTACGGTAACTGCTTTCCATCAGGTGGGCCGTATGCGTGTTTACTTGCCAAGTAGTACAAAAAAAAATACAAAAAAATCTAATCATCAACAACCAGTAAACGACCACTGCTAGAAGAAAGCTCTTTCGTAGAATGCAATGAGGTAGACCAATGCCATAATCACCACACTTGGCAAGCGGAATGGTGATAGCACTCAAGTGGATGCTGCCCATCCCCTGATGTAATCTGTTAGCCGGTTTTTACGACATCCACGGGAGGAGACCGAGGGAACTATTCTTAGGCTGAACACACCACGACACGGTAAATTGACTAATAAGTTAGTAAAAAAGCGAGTTAGTTACCGGGTATCCTGCTAAGCTCTCTATGCGAACTGTACTGCCTTAGTTTGGAGGTGGGTAAGTTCGTTTTCCGAGGCATGACGGATGGCGGCGCCATCGAAGCGTAAGACACTGAAATATTCACTGAGATCAGTAAGCGAAAACAAACTCTAACATTACTGTACTGTGATAGAGATTTCAAATAAACATATCAGGTTGTATTGTTAAGTTTGTTATGGGTGCAAGCGGGCTGTTAATAATTTTCTCCAAATTTTGATTTATTTAACGGCAGTGGAAAGCAATGGCGGCGATGACCTAATCACTAGTCATGCCTATGTTACTACGATGTGCGAATTACAGTGAAAAGATGCCTATTAAGGCTCTGCCTACCCTTTCGAAAAAAGGCGTGTCTGTATGCTTGAATCTATGAAGTAGTGTATTTACCTACCAGACTTGGAATAGCTTTAAAGGCACAGAGGGAGCACCAATGTATAATCCAACTCAAAAAATTTATGCATTTCCACGCACTCAGAACGGTGAAGAAAAACACTGAGGAAACCGTCACACCCTAGAACCAAAAACACGGACCCGAAGCAAATATTTGCAGATCATGCAAACATTTGTTTGACAAATGTCCGAGACACAAACCAGCACCTCTTGCGTTTCAGCCGGATACTCAATCGCCGCACCACGGAGATCGGCGTAGGTATATAAGTTTATATTAAATTTGCCTAGGTCTTGGCTCTTATTACTTCCTACCTTACAACTAGTTACAAGGTAGGAAATAATAGGATTGATTATAGTCTAACCCCCTTATTCATAATCATTTTATAAACCTATTTTAGCTAAAATAGCTTTTGTCTTGTTTTGACATATGACATTTTACATCAGAGTAAAAAATGATTATGAATAAGGGCTTAAGAATTTATTACTAAAACTAGTGGAATGCCCGCGAATTCGTCCACGTGAAGTTTTTTCCATACAAACTTCAACATCCCACTGCATCCCCGCAGGAATTTCAAAAATTCCTTTCTTAGTGCACCCCTACACGGCAAAAGGGATGTACCCTCAAAGTTTCAGGTCCTAGTGACCTATGGACTTACAGTCCACACGTACGTACTAGGGAGTTACGGTTAAGTATGTGCATTGATAGTTAGTCAGTGAGTCAGTCAAGCAACGATTTTATATAAATTAATGTTCTACCAAATTAAAAATATTTTATATCAGCATGTGGAAAAATTATTAGCTTATGTTAACCTGTAATAGTAGACGGAAACTTGCTACTGCTCTAGTAGTTGCTGTCTGAGACCTCATTGGTGAGGTCGGTTGTGGTGAAAGGTATGGGATCATGTTATTCTTTGGCAGTAGGCGGAATCCTGCTACTGCTCCTAGAAGACCTCATTTGTGAGGTCGGTGTAAGACAATTATGGGCTTATATTATTATGTAGCAGTAGGCGGAATCCTGCTACTGCTCCTAAAAGGAGACCTCATACGTGAGGTCGGTTGTAGGAAAACTATGAGATCATGTTATTCTGTGGCAGTAGGCGGAATCCTGCTTGCTACTGTTCCTAGGAGACCTCATTTGTGAGGTTGGTTTTAGGAAAACTATGGGTTTATGTTAACCTGTTGTAGTAGGCGAAATCCTGTTACTGCTCCTAGTTGGAGACCTCATTTGTGAGGTCGGCGGGCCTCGTCTCTCGGGACTGCTCTTCACAGCCAATATATCCCTCTTCGCGCTAGATTTCTTAACAAGCGTCGCGCTGTTTATGACAGTTGTGTTGTGCATGTCGTATGTCGTCTCCGTGTTCGGTGACGGTGAGGAGCCGGGCGCCTTGGTGAGAGTGTACGACTTGTCGTCGATCATGTCGTAAATGGGGGATATCGTCGCATGAAGGTTTAGAAGGTGGTTTGCTGCACCTCTTCTGAGGTTCATAAGCGGAGTGGAAGACACTTGTGTATCTGTGAAGAAAGGAATTTGTTTTAAGAGTTGTTTTTTCATGAGCACTGATCATCCTAGGCGTTATTAATGCGTGTTGTCAGTGGTCACCTACGGCTCTGGGACGTGGTCGCTAACTATAGGCCTCATACACAAGCACTCTCCATAGCAGTCACGCAGCGGGCTATGGAGAGAGCTATGCCCGGAATTTCACTACGTGATATAATCCGAAACAATTAAATCAGTAAATGATCGACATTTTTTTTTAAATTTACCTACCTAATATTTTTAAGATAAAATTGCAACACCCTGAAAGGGTACATAATTATGACACCTACCACCTAAGTAGAATAAGTTTAGTAAGTAGTAAGTGACGACCTCTGTGGCGCGGCGGACGAAGGTTCGCCTGCGATGCAGGAGGTTGCGGGTTCGATTCCCGCCTCGGAACAAATATTTGTACGATCTACAGATATTTGTTCAGGGTGTTCTGGGTATTTTCTATGTATAATAAAAATATCTATCTATAATGTGTTGTATTTAGTATATCAGTTATGTAGTACCCATAACACAAGCTCTACTTAGCTTGGGGCTAGATAATGTTGTGTGAAATGTCCAGCATTTATTTATTTGTTTAAGTTTAAATTACTTAAACTTAAACTTGAATTTCAATTCACATTTCTACTTTATTATGATGTAATAAAAAAAATTAATTTAATTAAATAGGCCTCATTCAGCAGTGGATGTCTACCGGTTTATAAAGATGAAGAAATAATAAGTTTGATATACATTATAACATTGTATTGTCATCGGAATTTGACAGGTATGAAAAATTTCAGCTCAATCGGTCGAGCGGAACTGGTTCAAAATTCAGTTTGAAGATTTGACCTAAACAAACATACAAACATTGTAAGGTTTAGGTCACTGACAGACTGTCATAGTAGCTGGTCTAGGTACTTCGACTGTTTAGAGATTTGATCTAAAAATAGCAGTCTTTAGGTACTGGTCCCACCGCCGGCGCCGAGCGATGAGCTATCGGCGATTTTCTCGCCCAAGAAACGAACAAAAGATAATCGCTCCCGTGTAAATAAATGAGAGAGATTATATTTATAGTTCATCGCTGGCTACTCGCTCTGCGTACTACGTTCTACTCGTTTATCGCTGGTCGCCGGCGGTGGGACCAGTGCCTTAAGCTATTATCGCTTCGAACCACGCTTGGTACTTACGTGGGTCACGTGACGGCGCCGTGTCGGGCACGCTGTCCGGCGGACTGGATGAGCTGAACGTGCCCGTGTCGGTGCTCTCACTAGAACCCACCATCGCACGCTCTTGAGAGCCCCAGTCCTGGAAATTTGTTTTTTTTTAATATTATTATCCTCTTTTAGATGTTCTCTGTTGGACAAGGTCTCTCCGATATAATTCAATGAGGGAGATATGCCATAATCCCAACGCTTTGCTGATAGCAGTTAAGTACTCAGGTGGATGCTGCTGCGTAATTCCATTTATAAATAAATAAATAATGCTGGACTGTTCACACAACATTACCTAGCCCCAAACTAAGCAGAGCTTGTGTTATGGGTACTAGATAACTGATATACTTAATACAATACATTACATAGATAGATATTTTTTATCATACATAGAAAATACCCAGAACACCCTGAATAAACAATTAGCTTCCTATGTATACCTCATTCAACTTTTCAGCTAAATTACGATTCAACTGTTCTCTTTTTCTGGTTAATTGTTTTAAAAATCTAGAACCTTGCTAATCTTGCTATCTTATGCTAAATAGCATTGAGTTCGCCTGTATCCTTGTGCAATAAAGCATTTTCAATCTATCTACCTACCTTGATAAGTCTTATCCGATTATAAATATTTTATGGATATCTAACTAGAGACAGACCGAACGAAAAAACGTAGTTTCTCATAAATTTGAAATCTACAAATCAGATCTTGATAAATTTACCAACTAATATTACTATATTATATTTCGGAACTAATTTTTACAGATGCAAACGTTTGTCCCGCGGCAAGAATCGAACCCGCAACACTCGCGTCTCAGCGCCCACCATGCCTCAAATTTCGTCGAACATAAGCTTAACTTGCCCTTAATTTTCTCACTGCTCGGACTCCGGGCTAGCTCTCTAAGAGTGTATGTGATCTAGAAAAAACAAAAATAAGATTTAAATTACCTCTTGTTGCAAAGTCTTATCGGTCCCATCAATAAGGTTCAAAGTAGCAGAATTAATGTCAATAATATCATTCGCCAGCGGTTCGTCTTTCGTATACACAACCGTAGTATCCATAGAACTAGCTCTCGGCGACAACTTCTTAAAAGTCGCGTTTCTCTTAGGAGCTTCCCTTGTTGGTGGTTCATCTTTTTCAAAACCGTTCAATACTCTTCGTCTAGAGAGTAATTCTGAGGCATTTTCCATACTCTGTCTTGGCACTGTTATAGTCTGATTGGGAAGTTGTATAGTTTTAATAGGAGAGGTGTCTACTTGATTTGGCAAAGGTTTGTCAGGCTCGCTCGGTAAACCTTTCCGCGCTAAAGACAACTTCTGTCGCGCTTGGATTATTTCATTCAACTCTTGCTTCCCCAGGGTTACATTCAGGCTATTCCTTGCCAAGTCCTCTGGCTTTGGCATTCCCATATCTTTGTAGAATGTGTCATCTCGTTCAAAGTTTTCCTTTTCTGCGGTATTTCTGAATTTATTATTAGCAAAGTGTAATGTGATTGTTTCTCCCATCTCTACTTTGGGTTGCGATTCTTTTTTATCAGCATTCTCACTCAAAACCTTAGCTGTATCTATTTGGCACGCTTCCTCTCGAGATTTCGTGTAGCTCTCAGAGTTTTTGATAATGGAATCTCGTTTGAAGCTGTTATACAGTTGGCATCTCGGTCGAGAGGATAACAGCTTCTCAGATTGTTCCAAGTGAGTGAATGTTGTTGAGCTGAATATATTAAAGTCCTCTTTAAGCTTTGAATTGTTGACGACGTAGGAGGAGTTGACTGAGCTGACGAGACTGGGTGGGAGGGAGTCCATGAGGCTATCGTTGTCAGGGAATGTGGTTTGGGAGAGGAAGCTGGTACTCATGTCTTTTTCGTCGAGGATGGAGAGCGTCATGCTAGTCAACATAGGGTCTATGCTGTCCCGACCGGACGCCGGCAACCCTGGAAGTACAATAGGAGACATTTTGGATAGCTAGTCATAGAGATAAAAAAATAAACTTATGAAAACATACCTAAGCACATACTAATATGTACCTACTAGCTCACATTAGCAGAGTATCTGAGGGAAGCGACTCCTATAACGAGAACACAGTTTAGTACGCAGGGGTTGTTTCGTTAGGCACATACCAGAGTCTCTATTCGAGGGCATGGACTTCCGTCCCTCCAAGGACTCAAGGTTGAAGTTCCCGGAGCTCTCCATCATCAGCGACGACACGAGGCTCGGCGGCGACATCCGCATAAGGGATTCGCCACTCTGGTACATGTTCAGACTGCTGCGTTCGTTCATCATGTTAGTAAGACCTCTGTGAAAAAAAACATAGATATGAGTTAGTGGTAAAGATTTTCACCGACCAATATTTATTTTGGTGCCGTGGTGGTCTCGGCCTACGAATAGAACTCCCTCCAACACCTCCCGTGGATGACAAAAGGCAACTAAGGGATAACGCCACGGGATAACAGCAGCATCCATAACAGCAATACTGCGATCACCAGTCCACCTGCCAAGCTTAGTGATTATGGCATATCCCCCCTATTGGGGGGGGGGGGGGGGCTCGTTCCAGCAGTGGAAGTCTACCAGCTGATGAAGAGTAAGAAGAATACTTTTTCTTTTAATTATGTCCTCTGAGGAAAATCTCCTCAATTTTGCTAATTAAAATTGTATTTTAAAATACAATTTTAATGTAAAATTTAATTTTAATTAATTTAAGTAGTTATTTCGATACGTAAGCTATTATTTTGATAAAATTAGGTGAAGTTGTTAAAGTCTCAGTTCAGTCACGATTTAGTAAAGCGGTGGCAGTTTTACTAAAATGCTGGTGGTCAATTTCCACCCATTTGAAAAGACACGCAATACACATATTTAAATTCACTACCATGAGTGCTCTTTAAATTATCTACACTGATTAAAATGCCACCAAAACTACACGATATTACACAAACAACACTAGAAATTAAAATAAAATAAAGTCTTGTTTCGAAAAAGCGGAAAAAGTCCTGTTCCGAACACTCAAACACACATTGACAAATTTCTATGAAAAACTGACAGATTATACACGCGTAAGTGTCTCGTTGTACCGTAGTTGGCAAAAACGAGAGTTAATATACATTGAGACGAGTAAGGGAGTTTGGGATCACACTATGGACCTTACTCAGTCACCTTACCAAAGTAACTATTAATAAATCTTTCTCTTTCTGTCTCAATCTCTCTCTCTCTCTCTCTTACGTCAGTCGGTCCTAATTCAATAACTCCCCTGGTTAGAATACCATTCATACTGTATATTTTAAAGTTTAAAGCGCTAAACATAAGAACTATTCAAAACGGTTTTTGATAAGGGAGAGTGTATGTAGTCCGAATGATCCCCATCCGGTTTCAACTACAGCTAGTTTTATGCCTCACTTAGTGGTATTCGGTGCAGGACGATCCAACACACATACCTACAATATATTATCAGTCTGAGTAGATAAAAAAAAGTTTCTAGGTTAAAAGAAAACCACAATTAAGTCATAGCTACCCATTATAAAATCCACAGCAAGCAACGGCAAAATCACAAGAGTTAACATTAATAATCATTTTAAATTAACTGAAAACACGTTGACACCACTTGTTCAGAGCTAGACTTGTGAAAGGCAAATCTCAAGGAATTGTGAGCAGATCACTTAAATAATTCACTTAGATACACATTCTATTGTGATTAGCATTTTGAAAGTACGTTTACCTCCACTTTTATGTAATTGTGGGATAAAAATAACATAATCATGCTTCGTGTGGTTTTATGTCTATTTTTTGTCCGTACTAAGTCATCCTTTGTAACTAGAGAAAGTCTGCTTTTAAATTGATTCAATATTTTTCATTACATCTCATCAAATCAACAGCCTTTAGACGTCAATTGCTGGACGAGGCGTCCCCCATAAAATACAATGGTGGGAATTGCTATATATACCATCTATATATAAAAAAGTCCTCTGTGATCACCATGCTTGGCAGGCGTATTGGTGATTTTAGTATTCATTTTGAGTACTCAGGTGAATGCTGCTGCCCATCTTCTGGTGTTATCTTCGGGCGAGTAGCCGGCTGAGATGCAAGAGGTAGCGGGTTCGATTCCCGTTGCGGAACAAATTTTGTATGATCTGCAAATATTTGTTCAGTGTCTGGGTGTTACGGTACCATGGTACTTTTAGTTCCTGATACACAGACACACGCTGTTCACACACTGTGCAGTGCTGTGCACGCGGTGTGGTGTTGTGCTGCTGTGTTGTGTGTTCGACACAGGACACAGTTTATCTTCATCATCATCAGCCTGTAGAAATCCACTGCTGGATATAGGCTTCCTCCATAAACCAGCCACGGAGAACGGTCTTGAGCCGCCTCCATCCACCGACTTTCTACTACCTTATATTATGTCCTTTATAATATCTTTAGTCCATCGGGAGGGGGACCTTCATACACTGCCTCATCCGGTTTGTGATCGTCACTCGAGAGCCTTTATTCCCCAACGGTTGTCAGTTCTGCGAGCTATATGGCCTGCCCATTGCCACTTCAACTTGCTTATTCTCAGAGATTTGTCAGTTTTTCTACGAATCTTCTCATTTCAGATTCACAACACACAAAATAGTGTGCCAAGTGACAAAAACACGCAGACAAATACTAGTAATTACCTCTGACTACCCCACTAGTAGGATGTCCTCACAGATCTGAGGAGGATATTTTCCATGAAGGTTTAAGTCGCGAGCATATGGTGTGTATTTCAATATTGATATATGCAATACATGTACATTTTTGTGATTCAATAAACAATAATTTGTTTTGGACGTCATTGATGGACCTATAAGTATATTTTGAGTTTTATTGGAACAATAGTGATTATAATAAAGTTTATTCAGGTGTATGCAACCGCTATGATATAAAATGAGAACAAGTCACACGGTTCTGGAACACCTTTTACTAAATACATAATAAAGTTATGACATCATACATTTCCACAATTGCTATTGTCCACTTTTTTTCATAAGATGTTCATTTCATCCGCCCTAGTTGCTTATGGTGATTTTTTCTATGCCACTGTGCTGAATTTAATACTTCCACACAAGGAAGTCTGGTTCCCAGAGCCAAAAAAACCCAGAGTTTCCTGACTGCTAGGTGTGTGCCTTTCTATGAAGTATGTACATCATGTCGCCGTAGCCGTGGTGCTGTCTAAGAAAGAATCCTCCAACTCCTCTCATGGATGTCATAAAAGGCACACACACACACACACACACACACACACACACAGCCTCTCTCACACACACACACACACATCCTCACACACACACACACACACAACTTAACTTAGATCAATTTCAGTTTATCTTATTTTATTTTGTTTTTTTTTTAACTTCATTTCTTAACTTTTAAATTAAATTTGTTAAACTTTTTTACCTATGTACTAAAATTAATATATTTAATCAAAGAAGCTAGTTCCTACGGAAGAGCGAGACCCTCTAATACAGGTATTTTCATACTTAAAAGAGGGTCCCAAACCCATGAGATGTAATATGATTAAGTTTACCGAAATAAATATTTGTATTTGTATTTGTATTTGTAAAAGGCGAATAAGGGATTACGCCAGCGGATGCAGCAGCGGAGCGCGGAGCGGATTACGGGATGGGCAGCAGCATCCACCTGAGTACTTAGCACCAATACTACAATCACCAAACCGCCTGTCAAGTGTCGTGATTATGGCAAATCACCCCATTGTACGCTAAAGGTTCACAGGCATGCTATGCATGCTGTGGGGGAGGTCTCATCCAGCAGTGGATGTCTACCGGCTGATGAAAAAGAAGAAGTATGTACATACTTGTTGAATGTGTTTTGTATGTTGTGCGCCGGCTGAGACAGGTCTATGTTGATAGGCTTGGAAGGCGTGTTCACCATCGACAGACGCCCTGAAGTCTCGGATGCGAGCGTAGCATCCATATCCTCTAACTGAAAAAAAAATAAACATGAGATGTTTTAACGAATTTACGAAGAGAAAAGCAGGGTGAAAGCATGTATATATTTTCTATTAGAATCTAATATCGTCGACCAAGATTTTGCCGTAATCAACGCGGCACCGACAATATACCGACAGAGTCGACGACACTGCATGCAGTTGAGCCGACTATCAAGATCAACCTCTCCCGAATAAGCGAGAAGACATCAGGAGATAATGTCCTGCGATTTGTGAAGGAGAGGTGCCGGGGCCGGATTGAGGGGACGATTCGACTGTCCCCCCAGAGGCTGGAGACCAATAGGGCCACTGACTTCAAGTCCTACGCTCTCCAGGTTACGGCGAGGTACAAGAATGAGCTCCTCAAACCTGATTTCTGGCCAGTTGGCATTGTTTGCCGACGCTATAGGGAAGCTCTATCGCATCAATATGCTCCAACAGATGTAAAGTGTTAGTTTTAACACCTACAACACTGTCGAAGAACCAAGCTATTTAAAAAAGAAAAGTCTATTCGAATCTCTTCAGTGGTAATAAAGAACAGTTACATCCCGAATGGAAATTCTCATTTCGGTTAATAAGTCATGATCAGTCGTTTTAGACGTCCACTGTTGGACGAGGCTTCCCCCATTGTATGCAATGGGGGGGATACCATAAACACCACGCTTGGCATGCGGATTCGGAGATCGCAGTATTGGTATTAAGTACTCAGGTGAAAGCGCTGCCCGTCCCCTAGTGTAATCCGGAGTAGACACACCACGGCTCTCTTGGGTCGGACACACCACGACACTCTTAGGGTAGACACACACTGGCATGGTTAATAGTGGGCACTTGTACGGAACCCACTTCACGCGAGTCCGACTCGCACTTAACCAATTATTTATTTCAAGAATTGGGCTTCAGTTCACGCGGCGATTATGCAATAAAGATATTTTCGTTCGCACCTATGACAACATGCGTCACATTCAAAGTGACGTCATGAGTGCACTATTTCGAGTTCATCCTTATTATAAACCAATGTAGTTGTGTTTATCCCACTATTATTATACAAGCAACGTATGTTTGTTTGTTTGTATCTAAACAACATTCCAAATAAGAATTCGATGAAAACATGACAGAAAGTTTTCGGGAAAACGATCTAGCTAGGTCCCATAGCTGGGATAAATTAGTAAACCTTATCTTTTTCGCCTAGTTCTCGAGAATTTTTTTATTGTCGGTTAATATTGGCTATAAGTGAATAAGCGGATTTACATCCGCCCTTGCTGCTTGCTCTAAACTGCCTTTCCAACCTTTACTATTTAATCTAATTTAATTAACTTCATTTATGGAGTCCATTCCCATCATGAGATCTCTTTTATGGGAACTTTCGTAGCATGTTTCATGATATGTGCAGAAATTTCATTGATATCGATTAACCTATTTAGCCAAAAGTACAAAAGCAGCAGACAAGACACTGCAACAGGAATTTTTTAATTTATAATCAGGGGATGGGCAGTAGCTTCCACCTGAGTACTTAACACCAAACTGTGATCACAAATCCGCCTGCCAAGCGAGGTGATTATGGCAAATCCCCCCTTGCATATGGGTTGTACGTTATGTATAGATGGATTTTCCACTATTACCACGCTAGACAGGCTGATTGGTGATCACAGTAATGGTGTTGAGTACTCAGGTGGATGCTGCTGCCTATTCCTTGGTGTAATCCCTTAGTCGGCTTTTACTACATCAATGGGAGGAGACGGAGGGGTATATTATTAGGCCGGACACACTACCGCACCTAATGCACACCAAAAACCAAAGGTACTATTTGAGAGTCTGAGATCTGCAGGGCGATTCTAAAACGTCGGAAACGTTTCCGATCGGATTCGTTAGTTTTTCATTTCGATGTGGTAAGTAACTAAAACAAAAAATTTAAAAATTGTTTTAAATTTTTAAAACAATTCCCTGCTGTGTTCGGTAGTGACGATGGTCCAATTTAAGTTTTTCTTTGAAATGGTTTGCTAGGTAATCAATTATGCAATTTGATGTCGTGACTGTACGTAAATGACAAAAAAGACTTTCGAAACAAATCAATCTAATTGGAGAGTTTTGTTTCAGCGTGAGAGGTGAAAAGGCCGCCCACAATCCCATTGAACGGTGCCATATTTGGTTTGCTCCAAATCTAAACAGCTTCAAATAACATTTACCTACTTTCTCCGAACAAGTAAATAACAATGAGTAATAAAACGAACAAATAATGTACGACAAATTTATGTTCGTCCGTATGATTAAGAAGTGTAGTATTGAACTGAGTAAACTTAGTTGTATATTTATCACGAACGAAAAGAACAATGCATGCTAATGAGTAATAGAACGAACAAATAATGTACGACAAATTTATGTTCGTCCGTATGATTAAGTGTATTATTGAACTGAGTAAACTTAGTTGTATATTTATCACGAGCGAAAAAACAACACAAGCTAAAATCCGCAGACAGTATTCTCTGTCTCGCGACAGGTTTGTAACAGGCTTAAATTGCGCGATCATTGCTGTCAAACAGTAACTTTTGTATTAGATAAGTAACGTTTGACAGCAATGATCGCGCAATTTACGCCTGTTACAAACCTGTCGCGAGATAGAGAATAGACTTGCCGAAGCCAGGCGAAACACGGTGGCCAATGTGTCAAAATTGAAACTCTAAGTGAAACTGAAGACTGATATTTGAATTAATTTAAGCAATCGACCTAGAAGATAAATAAACTCCAAATATAGGTTTAAAATTAATAAAAAAAAACCGGTCATATGCAAGTCATACTAGCTTAGATAGGGTTCCGTACTACCATAGTAACCGCTAGGCAAACTTGATCCCTAAAATCAAAATTCGTTTAGTAACGCTATGTACGTCCTTGATTGGGTCACCTAATTCTGTATATGTACCAAATTTTTACTTTCTTCGTCCAGTAGCTTCGGAACGGGTTCTACAGTAAATTCAAAAGCCACAATATCTCGGCCAATGGGTCTCCTCAATAGACGTATAACTTTCACTTACGTAGTAATTATTAACTAATCTGTGCTTTCACTTTATACGCAATATTAATTTAGTAAAAAAAAAAAACTACGCTTCATATAATATGGCTGTATCCAGTGCTTCAGTCATTATTCTGAAGCATCCAGTCTAAAATTGCACGCCCCTCTACCGCTTTAACTTGTCTTCTCATAAACTTGACGTTCGAAAATGATCCCTAAGGTTACGGAATATCCAATATTTTATTTTGACGTAATGTAATAGTGAGGTGTTCGGTTTTAGATACGCACTCTACTTGAACATAACATTTCACACAAGATAGCATAACTTATTTTTGCTCCAAGCTACAATTAAGCCGTTTACTTGATTCGCTATTATTGTGCGCCAAAAAGTTCGCAAGCGAAACCTATTTGATATATCACAAGTATTCATTCATCAACTGCCAATCATAAAATTGCCAAGTACTCGAAACACCTTAACACTGAACATAAAACCGATATGACCTCATTTGTTATGGTATGAAGTTCAAAGTCACGGTCAAACATACCACTAACCGAGTCTACACATACACATATGCTTTGTTACATTCTCGGAATAGTCAACCAGAAGCCATAAAATAGAGATCGTAAGAAATTATTGAACAGCGCTGTCCCTAGCTTTACTGCGGTTACGTCGCTGTATTTTGTTTCTAGTTTTTTGACTGAATTTCAATCTTCTAGAGAGTAACCTTAGCTCATGGTTCAAACTTTCGTATGGTCGCTAGCTTCCACAATTATTATTACTCTTTGGTTCTTTCGGTTTTATTTTGTAATTATTTACAATGTTTCGTCTTGGTTACAAAACACTAATAAGGTATTTGTTTAAATTGGTTCAATTAGTTGCATGATTTGGAGTGAATTGAGATGGGTTAGTGTTCTTTCGCCATGGGGTAATTTCATCATCGAATAAATATAGGGTAAACTCGTCACAAGTAATGCATGTCGTTACTGCGTCTCGTCTGCTGAGGCACTATTGAGGTAATGGTGAGTGAGAGGTGTATCAAATCAACGTGGCAACTGGGGTGCTATTTTTGAGTGTCACTGAGAGACTAAATATCATTAAAAAGGCCGCAAATCACCGTTTTTCAGGAGATATACTGGTGGAGACACTTGTATTGATATCATAGGTATAAGAGTTTTAGTCATCAATGAGTTTTAGATATATAGAAATTTGGAAATCGTGGAATAAACGGCAATTTTACTGACTTTTAGCCACTCAATGACTTTCAATAATAGCACCCCTGATAGGCTTTTGGTCAACTTCTCACATGTTCTTACAAAAACTAGTGGTTTTCTGTTTTAGTGGGTCACTCGGCTTTGCCCGCGTTAACTATATTTCCATAGATTTAATCACCTCATTTCACTCACATAGGGGTCGAGAAATAGGTACCTTTCTTACTGCATGCCTGTATGAAACGAAACTGACAGTGTTGGCCACGCAACAGAGACTTCATCTGCGTGGAATTAAATTTAACCCCCTCCCCCCCCCCCCCCACTGCACAATCTTAGGGGTTGAATTTAAAAAATTCCATTCTAAGTACAGTCTTAGACCACAATAGGAAAATACCCTTAAAATTTCAGGTCTTTTATTATTTTAATGCCGTAGTGTGTCCAGGTGCCGTGATGTGTTCCTACTTCTCCTCGCGTGGATGTAGTAAATGCCTTACTAAGGGATTACATCAGGGAACGGGCAGCGACATCCGCCTGAGTACTTAACACCAAAACTGCCTGCCAAGCGTGGTGATTATGGCAAATCCATTGTATTCAATGAGGGAGACCTCGTCCAGCAGTGGACATAAATAGACAGTAAGCAGAATCTGAGTTTTTTTGCAAACAATTGACACGGACGTATTGTGTAGTGTAACACGGATTTTATATGGCGACACCGATGAGCGCCCCTAGCTACAATCTGTGAACCTTTTTTTTTATACTACTTGGCAAGCAAACAAGCATACGACCCACCTGATGGACAGCAGTTAACGTAGCCTATGGGACGCCTGCAACACCAAAGGTATCACACGCGCGCTGCCGACCCTGACTCATAAAGATGAAAAGTCTCATGTGCCTGTAATTTCACCGGCACCCGTACCCTTCAAACCGAAACACAGCAATGTGAACACTACTGCTTGGCGGCAGAAATACGTACGGTGGTAGTACTTCCCCGGACGAACTCCTTCACAAGAAGTTCTACTACTAACAAACCCTCAACCATATATATAACATGGAACCTCATTTTCCATAAAAAACAGTATTTCACTACACCTTACGTCCGTGTCAATTGAGAGTTAAAACTCAGACTTCGGTCTCTGGTGTAGATGATTACTTTTTTAGGTGTGCGTTGATTGCCGTCAGTGACAACAGTTTATTGAGAAGAAGATAGTGGTCCATACCTGTGGATCCTCATCCTGGATCAGGCTGCGTCGCTTCATGGCATACTCCTTGAAGGCGTTACTGTTATCGCTGCAGGTGTCCACGTTGAACGTTTTCAGACGCAGCATCGGACTGATAGCTCCCAGCGGATTCGTATACTTGTTATACGTCATATACTTGTTCGCGGAAGAGTTTGAAGGGTTCATATGTAGTGAAGGGTAGAGTGAAAGGTTGGGGGAGATGGAACCTGGGTTGGAAGAGACTTCGACGATGGCTTGGATGCTGGGCCGTTGCACCCACTTTTTGGGCTTGACATAGGTTCGAGAGTCGAATTTATGCTTGTCCGGTATTGAAAGGATGTCACCTGGAACAATTTGTTGAATTTTTAGTTATTTAATTAGTAACGACCGACGTAGTGTAGACCGTTCGTCGTGGCATTCTAATGGGGAGGCCTATGTCCAGCAGGGGACTTCAACAGGCTGATGTTAGTAACGATGCAGTAAAGACCCCATCTCCCCTAGTTCTCGATGGACCAAGTGCATTATAAGGTTTAGGTTGACGACCTCTGTGGCGCGGTGGGCGAGTAGCCAGCTTTGATGAAGAGTTTGCGGGTTCGATTCCCGCTGCGGGACAAATTTTTGTATGATCAGCAAATATTTGTTCCGGGTCTGGGTGTTATGGTACCATGGTACTCGTAGTTCCTGATGCCCACGACATAGGGAATCCTAGTGTGGGATCAGAACTATGTATGTGACTGTTGGGTGTATCGTTGTAATGTTTACATTCACATATTCAGAATTTGACTCGCCTGAAAAGTACGAGATGGAACCTTCAAATAAGGTAATATGTTTCGTCCCAACTCGACCGAATATTGTTTTCCTGCTAATATAGACTTTATTGAATCAAGTAATGTAGGAAGGATTGTACCTAAAAATAGATCGCTGGAAATAATACAAGAATCATGAAAGACGATGATGGTAAAAATACCAAACTATTTTTGTCATTATAAAGACGCCAATTTAACATATTAGAACTACGAGTTTTCTATAAAAAGAGTGATAATGACCTGTCTGTCAGTAATTAGACCAATGTTTAATTAATCCTTCAGATAACAATTACCGAGACTGTAGCGAAACATCAGAAAAAG
Source organism: Epirrita christyi (assembly GCA_951392215.1). Lineage (NCBI taxonomy): Eukaryota > Metazoa > Arthropoda > Insecta > Lepidoptera > Geometridae > Epirrita > Epirrita christyi. The sequence goes on along the minus strand of OX595848.1, from coordinate 8,955,188 downwards.
CAGTTCAACGAACCCATAAAAAACCGCATCTTAAAAGCTTCAAAGTTCATAAAACACCACTGAAAAACAACTTTATACTAATTGAAATAGGGTTTACTTTTAATTGTTATGTAAGCGTTAGAAAAGTGTTGCAACGGAACGCACTACCGGAATAGAAGTGGGTTAATCTGTGCCAAAATCGGTGGATTTGCATTTCGTATGTGGCTGGTTTGGTGGACAGGAAACAGTTGAAGCTGTGACATGTTCGTTCGTATGTTGTGACGGGAAGGCGTGATGGGACTGGCAAACTTGACTATCTACTTTAAGGTGGAAGAGTTCGCAAGCGGCGCCAATATTTTTTTCTGATCCAGCTCATTAAATCTTCTTGAGAAAGCGAAAACTGATATTGCGAAAACAAAGAAACCCGAATGTCCCTTAACCTAAAACACGGTAAAAATCATTGAAGGGCATTTGTAGATAGATCTAAACTGTTGACGAGAAAAACACAAAAAAAAAACAAAAAAACGCGCCGCTTACAAACCTTTCGGGTGTTATTATAAAAAATGCCCTTAGTCTGGGTTTAAACCAGGACTACCAATCTAGGCTTAAATATTGACCTAGGGCATATACGACTGTAATACAAAAGCAGATGGTTTGTTTTCCAGAAGCAACTTTCGAGCTAGATATGCCAAAAATTACATAAGCTTGGACTATCTCTGGTTTATCTAAAACCAGGCAGCCCCCTAGTTTAGCAATGGTCTATAAATTGACAGTTGATTGCTTGTTAGAGGTAAGAATTTGGACATCTCAATTGTGATGTGACACAATCCGTCAGTTTGATACTTTGGAAATTTGTGAAGTAGCGCGAGAATTGATTTCGGAAAACAAACCATCTGCTTTCGTATTTAAAGTCGCATATGCCTAATGTCGATATTTAATCCTAGACTAGTATGCCTGGACTAAATTCAGATTTAGTCCATGTTCTGTAATAAGGCCGTATAGGTCAAAGGGTATTTAGTGCTAGCAGAACATGCCAGTTGGAATCTCCCCCCTCCCTATGTAATTTTACACATGTGTTGTTTTAGGGTTCCGTTTTTTAGGGTCATGGTATCAACGGAACCATTATAGGATCACTCATGTGTCTGTCTGTCACACATTAATTAACCGATGCGCGGTAAGGCGGTAACGATTAAACTGAATTAAATAAGACTGTGTGCGTCCGTATAATAAGACTATAGGGATCTATGTACTTAATAATTCACTTTTATAAACAAAAGGTCAGGTGTGTTAGTACAGATATAAATAGAACCCGGTGGTAGCCAGGTGGATCAATATGTAGCAAAAGTCTAAAGATAGCTCGGAGTTAATTAAATTGATTAGCTGCAAGTACGTTAACATAATATTCGAGAGAGTTTTGGATAAAACGTATGATCTACGAAATATTTATAGCTTTGAGGACGTGGAATCTCTTATTAAGAATGCAGTGATAATTAATGTAAAAGTAATCCAATCAAATTTTGTAAAAAAAATCGTCATATGAAATAATGAAAGACAAAATCTTCTTATCAAAATAAGAAGTTTATGGTAAAAAGTTAATTTATGAAAATTAATACATTTTGGAGGCTGCGAAATTAAAAAATTAAATTACTACACTTACAAGAGCCGATAATCGAATTAAAATTAGCGAGTCTTTGAATTTGTCTTTTAGGGATGCAAAAGCCATTAAACACCAACAAGTAAGTAATAAGAACCAGTAAGAACGATCAATTCACAGGGTCGCCCCCCCACGTATTGTGTAGGTATATCCTACTAGGTAGGTCCTATATACAACCACGCTAATAACACTACAGTGATAGCAGGTAGTGTCTCAGATCTCAGGCTGCATGTAGCATAGAAAGTGAAACGTTATACGCAAGTTTCGAATGCTAATCGAACCGTGGGTGTTCGTTGCATGCGAATATTATTAAATTACGTCATTGTGTTACATATCTGATAAACGGTATCATTTGATTTTGATATAGAGTAAAGAACACTGGTTTGTGCAGAGTGCTGTGTTGTGCCCAGCCTAAGAATAGATCCCTTCGTCTCCTCCCGTGGATGTAGTAAAAACCTTATTAAGGGGTACATACACCAGGGGATAGGCAGCAGTATTACACCTACGCTTTTTACAGGCTTTGAACAGGAGTAATTTAATTTTATATAAGACTATTCAAAATGATTCTTGTGATTTCAATGAATAAAGTTCTTTTTGACTTTGACTTTATACGCTTTGCTAATCCATTGAGTCGATCGAAAATCTTCGTAATTGGTAAAACTTATAGATACAAAGTACCGTTATAAGTTATAACTCGGCATGAATAAACTGTGTCAATCGCGCCAGTTTCATTGAATATAAACTGCCGTGCAATTGAATAGAACCACTTAGAAAAACCACAATACATTCCAAACTAATTTGTTTATTGAATAATATAAATAGTTTTTTACAAAAGTTATGTATTTAATGACGTATAAAATATGTTTTATATAATTTTTATTTCAATTCGATATCTTGCATGGTATGCGAGGTATTGTGGTTTTTCTAAGTGACCCTATTTCATTGCACGCTATGAAATGCAATGAAATAGCGTGAGATATTTGTGGTTGGGCCTCCGAGACCGAAGTTCAAGTTTTTTTGCAAAGAATTGACACGGACGTATGGTCTGTAGAGTAACACGGATTTTGTATGGTGACACCGATGAGCGCCCCTAACTTACACTCTGTGAACGTCATTTTCCATACAAAAATCCGTCTTACACAACACGATACGTCCGTGCCAAATACTAGTTGAGTCTCAGACTTTGGTCTCTGTTTAGTATTCGTTGACGTACCTAATGGCCAACATGAAGGTGTCACGGTAATCCATGTAAACATATCTCATCTTCACGCTAAGATGTTTACTTCCGTCAATCTCGAGTGATTGTATTTTAAACACCCAATACAGGCTGATCCAACACACACTACTACGAAAATAAGAGGCTACTGATATGGACGTTTGTGGCAGTCTGTCACTTTTTCACTCACTTGCAATCATATTTCTGTTTCGAAGAAACGAAGATTGCCGAAGCCTCTTATTTTCGTAGTAGTACTGTAAGTACATATACTGTCGAGCAAGGAGTGCGTAGCTAGGCTACTTTCAATATTTAAGTTCAAGATAAATATTGAGCTCTCTAGTAGTCATCATCATCATCACCAGCCTATAGAAGTCCACTTATAATAAGTAAACTTATATAGAAGTATAATCGTATTTTCCATAATTACCACGCTTGGCAGGTGTATTGCTGATTGCCCTGGTACCTTAGTCGGGTTTTACGACAACCACGGGAGGAGAAGGAGGGGTATATTCTTCTCTACTTAGTACTTAGTAACCCTTGCTAAGATTGTGTAAAATTTCGATTAAAGAAAGTAAGTGGGTCTTTTATGGGGAATTCTGTACGGTTCTATAATAAACTTGCAGAAGGTGCATTTAAACTTCCTATTCGAAGATTTAAATCCTACATAAAAATGAATCTAATTAAGAAAGCGTATTACACTCTTGATGACTATATTAATGATAAAGCCGCGTGGCCTGATGTCGCTCTGCCCCTCGACTGCTAAAATGGAAATTTGCAATATCTGTACTTACCTATTTACTTGTTTGTATTAGATTATTATTTATAAGTATAAAAGCGTAGCGTGTGCTGTCTTGCATATTTTTGCTGATGTTTATTGAACGAGCGAAGCGAGTTCTCTGAGTCAAGTTGGAAGAATCGGCGTTTGTATGTATGTATGTATGTTTGTCCGATCAAAACTTCCAAACCGTTAATCCGATCTTCATGAAATTTGGTATGGGAGTAGATAGTATTGGTACAATTTGTAGGTAAGGTTATGAGCTATATCGGTCAGGGGGTTGCTGAGATATTGGGGTTCAAGAGGGGGTAAAAAAAAAAGGGAGACAGTCAGATTAAGTGGGGTGTCTAATGAAAGCGCTTTGGTTGGACATTTCAAAACTGTTTTTAATAAGTATTTAGCCTTAGTAGTTTTCGAGATATTAGGGAAAATAAAAAACGTAAAAATCAAAAATTCTAGGGTACTTCCAGCAATCCCACAATGCTGAAATTTGGTATGCTTGTGGCTTTTGTGTCACAACTACTGGGAAAAGTCTGAAATTGAAGAATTTAGAAACTTGTACTCCATGAAAAAAAACCAATATAACATCCATTGTTGACCTCCCATTTCTAGGAATTTGAATGACGTTGGAGTTCTATGATTTCGTCAAAAGGACGTTATCAATTAATTCGTCAGGTACTTGATATAGGTACTAACAGGTATGTAGTATTACGCCCCGTTGCTTAGCCCTATTCAAAGGTTATTTCAATGATGTGTAGGTAATTAGAGTAGTTACTGATAGATACTATACTGGTAGACCTAGAGGTGAAAATTTTCAAAAATAATAATAGAAAATATGGAAATTACTTAGATAAGTAGTCGGGCTGATAAAGGTGTTATCGCGATGCCTCGGTTCGGGGCGAACCACTAGTTTACTTTTGACTACTTTCCTAAGGTTTTTAAGTTCTCATTTACTATGTATCAGCAACTCCTTGCTCCGAGGCACCACACAGGCGCTTCTCACCTAGTGGTAAGACGGATCATTTATGTAAGCCAAGCCGAGTTTGTTGCCTGACTCTTCTAGGTTTGGTCGCGTTGGAACAGGAGTAATTTAATTTTATATAAGACGATTCAAAATGATCCTTGTGATTTCAATGAATAAAGTTCTTTTTGACTTTGACTTATATACTTATTGAGGTTTGGTTTAAAAGAGTCTTTGAACTCAAAAAAAATATAGTAACCTTTCAGAGGTGCTGAAGCTCTGTAAATCGCAAGAAGGAACCTCGATCCTTATCTGACAGATATGAGTGCGTAGTTAAAGCTTACCATATTGCATATGTATGACAGATATGAGGTCAAAATCTCGAAAAATACTTTGCATAACGAATGTAAGCAATAAATATCTCGAGCGCTAATTCATTGTCTGTGATTGATACACATCTCACTATTTCTACAACAGTGTAAAATATTGCAGAGATCTGCTGACTGTACATAGCTGTATCGGGCATGTCGCCAGAACCAAGCCACTCGTCAGCTAACCAGTCAAAGATTGCTTGCTGTGCAATTATTAATTAGCCAGCAATCGCCTTTCTGCGAATCGTCTTGAATACGGCATACGACTGATTCAATTCTGGTTACCAAGGCAGTAGTAGACCACTTCTTCTACTTCCTGCGAGAACCTATGAATGAGTTGTAAAACATTGTACATACTAGCTAGCTACGCCGCTACGCAACAATGGAGCTCGCATTCCTAATTTGCGACTTTTCTACAACGTATCGAAAGATCTATCTCGTTTTCCCGTGTTTTGTGGCAACTGGCGTGCAATGAAATAGGTCCACTTAGCACAAAACCTCCCAAACTCATTTTTGTTTATTTATTTTTTATTTAATAAACCATAAGTAATTTTTTTATAAAAGTTATTGTATTTAATGCACCTGGATGACAGAAATTTGCTCGGAAAAATCGAAAAAAAAAACGCGTTATCCCAAATACCTATACCAAATACCTAGCTAGATCGAATTTTCGCCCCCAAAAACCTCATGTATAGCAAAAAACGGCTCTAACGATTTCGAGATCTCAATATATAATAATATATATTCAAATATTACTCGTTTAATAGTATTAGATCAGCCTTTCCCAAAGTGGGCGATAACGCCTCCTTGTGGGCGCTGCAGAATGATCCTAAATCCTAAATCTAATGGGGGGCAGTAAGAGACCCAGAAAAAAATGGTCGGTGCGCTCAGGGGGCTTAGTACGGGTTTTGATAGTTTACGAAACTATATGAAGTTTCGTTTCCATCCAATACATTTACTGACAGCGTCGTTAGTTTTCTTCTCGTTTTCGCTAGGGGCGCTGCAAGTAAATGTATGGAAGGAAACGAAACTTCATATAGTTTCGTAAACTATCAAAACCTGTACTAAGCCCCCAGGTCTCAAGTTAACTCTTGCGGGTTATAGTAAAAGTCTCGTTTAGAATGAATGTTTAACTCTCCGCTAATATAGCTCACAAAAATTAATTTAATTTGACGTTTTAGTGGTTTTTAAGTAGGTGAAAAAATGGGGACGCTAAAAAATAATTTATTCTCAAAGTGGGCAGTAGACATAATAAGTTTGGGAAACCCCTGTATTAGATGAAATATAAATTAAATATGATTTTTATTTAAACTCGATATCTTGCATAGTTTGTGAGGTATTGTGGTTTTTCTAAGTGACCCTGTTTCATTGCACGCCAGTTTAGTTTGTTTTTTGACTCTCTAACTCATAATATCGTTTTCTTTCGTCATCAACCTTTATAAGCCACTGCTGGACATAGGCCCAAGAAACCTCCTTGATGACAACATCATTTCCGCAATTCAATAAGAACACTAATGACGTCATAGCTCCATTTTCATTCGAAGATTTTTACAATGTATTTACAAATCAATCAGTTTCCTGTATTTTTCCTATTCTCACATGTATATAAAGCTGTAACAACACGCCAGCCTTCACAGTTGATAAGTCACGTTACAATATCCTTTAGTACCTACCTAACTAGGTAGGTCTGACGAATGGTCATATTGTAATTGGATGATTACTTACTGGCATTACCTACCTACTATAACTTGGAATTTAGAGTAAAGATCGGAGAGTAATTTTAAAAGACAGAGCGCAAACGCTGGCGTCTGAGTCCCTGTAAATTCCCGCAACCGAGAATATTATACCTACTTGACATTTGCAAAACTAGGGCGACTTTACTCAGAGGCAATAATTAGAAGAAGAATACAGCTGCTGACCACAGTCTCTCGCGTTGCTGGTCTTTGATTTTAACATCCCAGCAAAGAACTGCAGGTCTAAAAAGGCCACTTTATATGAATCATAATACGATTCATATAAAGGAATAGCTAAGGATCTGCTGGGAATTCGGAAAAGGAATAACTACCAGATGAATTTGCCACATTAAGCAACTCATCTGGCAGCAATTAATTTTCTGAATTCTCTGCAGATCCTAAGCAATTCCTTTATATGAATCGTAAAATGATTCATATAAAGTGGCCTTTTTAGACCGGCAGACCACTTTCACTAACTTCTTATATTTAATAGGATTACATCCGACGCAGTAATAGGATCTTTGTCCTGACTTTATGATGCGTGTCGAATGTTACTAGATCGGCTAGATGCGATCGAGCACGACTGCCTACCATTGTTTTGATCGAGATGATCGACGAAACTCATCAGAGTTTAATTGGCATTACATTCATCGATTAGATGTGGAGACTAATCTTGTTCAAGATCAAGATGGCTGTATTGATGTTTGTTTGAATGAGACTTTTAGCCAGTGAACTATCACTTTAGTTATTTTAGCTATAAAAGTAAAATGATGATAATCTCGTATCATACAGCGTTCGTATCGCTTAAGAAGAGTTACAATGAAATCAATTACAATGAATACGAAGTTCACTGGGTCGTCTAGTTAGATATAAATTTTTCAACTACCAGATTAATTTATAATCAGGTTATTAGTTATTCATCTGCTGGATAACATCCATCTGCGATTAGCCGATTCGATTGCCCGTTTTTTAATTTCACAGCCAGCGTCAACTCGATCCATGCCCAAGGCATTGCTGATTAGGAAGTGCAGCGCAGGCAACACCGCGCCGTCTCGATAGACCGACGACATCATTAATGTAGCAGGAAGTCGTGGATGAAGGCAGCCCTAGACCGTTCGTCGTGGCATTTAATGGGGAGGTCTATGCTAGCAGTGGACTTGTGCAAGCTGATTGATGATTGCCAATTAGAGACGAAGTCTATTCTTTTAACAAAGGTATATATCACTTACTTTTAAGTATATTATCTAGGAGTGCAAGCAGGTCTTTTTCCATCTGTAAGTACTCGGAGTCCTCATTTGGCCAGTCGCAGGATAAGTTCCAATCCACAATATCCACTTTCTCCCCCGAGTCCTGTGGGACCGCATATAACCTGAGGAAAAATGGACAACTATCATTTTTTAAAGCATTTATTTTGTTTCATTAGGTAGTTAATAGTAGTAAGTTTTTTTTTCTTTCAAAATCGATAGCATGATCATGTCAGAACATGAATCTATTGCCAGAATTAAAACTAAGTGGACGCCATTTTGAACTTTTTGCTTCTTGACTGTCTGCTTTCAAAATCGATATATTTGACAATCTCTGTGACCACTGAACACGAATCTGTTGTCAGAATTATATATAAGTGATCGCCATAGGTCTGTTCACAGAATTGACACCCTAAGATAAAGATAAAAAAAACTTAAAAGTTCTCCTTAAAAGTCCTACAGTAAAAATGTTTTGTGACGTTGTCGCGAATGGGGAGCATTGGGAATGAATGGAAAAAACCAGTGGCCTCATAGAAATAGATAAATCGTAATCGTAATTACTATTTAGTAATGTTTTTCGGAGCCAGTAGAACCTACCCCTGCCTTTTGATGGATAATTCCTAAACATAATAAGGAGTAGGTAGTCACTGATAAATCCTGTGGTTATGATCTTGTGAACTTTGGGGTTACTAATAGATCCTTTAATCACTAATTGGAAATCATTTATATTTGATTATAAAATAATTACTGTTAGCTGTTTTTTTATTTGACCTGACCCTGACCCCTCTAACCCTGAACTGGGGGGGCTGAGGTAGCGCAAAATACCTAAACTTGTTGAAAATCCTCGCCTTAACGGATTTGGAAGAGTGATAGATTATGATCTGGATTGTCTAATGTGTTTCTTTTTATCCTGATTTCACGTGGCTTTGGATGAACACTAGATATTGAATAAATTAAATTGTTCACTTTGTATTCAAACTGATAACAAAGTTCAATCATAACAAAACACCCAACAGTCACATACATAGTCATGATCCCACACTAGGATTCCATGTGTCGTGGGTATTGGGACCTACGAGTACCATGGTACCATAACATCTATTGCAGGAACAAATATTTGCAGATAATACATACATTTGTCCGGCAGCAGGAATCGAACCTGCAACCTCTCGCATCTCAGCTGGCTACATGCCCGCCGCGCCACAGAGGTTGTCAAATCACTTATCTCCAATGATTTAATAAGAACCTTAGTATGAACCTATGAAATATGCATTATGTAAATAAATATTTATGACAGCACAGAACAATTGTTTCTTTGTTTATCAAATAAACCTTATCACTTAACATATCTTATGTTAGCATCAATAAAATTATAATGCATTTATGTCAACTTTATTTGCCCAAGGATAATGTAATCTTATCTACTGTTATCAGCTAGTGCTCTTTGTTTTAATTATACAGGAAATTTAATTTAAAAGCTCTTGATGAAAATGCAGTTTGCGAAATGACTTCAGAAAGTCGTTTTATTTAGTTTGATGGTACCTTTTATATCTTAAAAGTGAGTGGAAAGAAGTCTATAGTAATGGTGATTATAATTGCAAACCTGCCTCCATTGGAAGTACGAAAGTATGAGTTCATACATCTCCAAATTTGGGCATTGACCCCAAATTTGTTATCAGGAAAGTTTGATACAAGTATGGACTTGATAATACAGAACCAGAATAGTTGTCCTCTAATGGGCTTTATCACCCAAATTATGCAAAATAATAGTCAACTTTACAAATTGTTTCCAACAAGCACACATAATACATAAATTAGAATATGTATATGGAATCTTTTATAATAAATAATATGGTTTACAAAATTTTTTTTGGAATAATAATATCTTTTGGAGGATAGAGTTCAGAGAATTCCCTAATATTCAGATAAATAACTACATACTTACATTTATATATACTTACCTACAAACATTACCTACTTTTCTCATTATTATAGAAAAATAAGCACAAATACAGCTAATCTACCACTATACCTAGATGTGTTCCATTGTCCACCTATCCTCTGCATCATCAGATCAGCTTGCTGTCACTATAGTATTTTATTGACAATGGAACTACACACGTATGACAAATTCCAACTCAAAGAGTAGGTGCAAATTCAAATACTTACCTACATTATTTGATTGATATCAATACAGCTGTGAAACTAAATTAAACCTTGTGAATGTGAGAAACATCAGTCAGCATTATATTGCTTTTTTTATTGTAATTAAGAGGTGTTATATAGTTTGGTAGTTTGGCATACCTACACAAAATGCATCTCAACATCTATGCCAACATGAGCCTCTGAGTGTAAATACTACACACTTGCATAAAACCTGGGTTAGGTGTAGTAAATTAACTGGTTAGACCAGAAATCGTTCGCTGAACTAATAATTGACATGGTCTAAATTGTAATTCTTTGAGACTTCTTGAGGACCGGACACGGATGGAACGAAGCAGTGCACAGCGTTAGGTAACTATTTACTACCACGTATATAACTAAAACAAATACTTACCAAGTCTGATCATCGCTTAAATCCAATGATTCCAAGTCGATCAGCTCAGAATCAATCATAACTTTGTTTATATTTTGATCAACCTGATTCATAATACCAACAATAATGAGACATCAATTTGGCACTTTGCACGAATCACATACAATTTTTCACACACAAGAACTACATTAATTATAGAAAATACTGTAAATATCAAACAATGAAAATCTAAACAAGAAAACCAACACGAAATTGTCCCAGATCGAAAACAGAAAAGTTTAGTTCGGAATTTGACATTTCATTTCACATTTCACCATTTTCACCATAGAGCAAATAGTACCAAAAACATAGAAGGACGATCAAGCCAACGGTAAGATCCATAGACTAATCTAGAAATTGTAGATTTTTAGATTTTTATAAACCTCAGAGGAATAAACTCGTAGACACTCGTCTACGGATTTGCCTATGAGTCCTTGCCATCGCGTGAAGCGTGAAAGTAAAGTTTTCAGGGAGGCAAAAAAATAAAAAATAGTTCTTAAAACTCTGGTAGATGGCGGTGACTCGCCATGGTTGTCTTCTGAAGATTTTGCAAAAGCACCACAGAGAACAAATTCTCTTTGTTAACAACGTCCAACTTCTTACGCTTTTGTTCTACAAACAACACAAAACTCTAGTAGAGATACTTCACCAACGACGTCGTCGTCGGGTCAGAGGCCTTACCATGAACTCTTATAGCGATTCAGTTCAAAAACTATTCAGTACAAAATATCGGTTCGTCGTTGACATTCGTCATCAATGCATATGTTTAATCGGTGTTTGCAGTATATCTCTATCAAGGCTGGATCTTGTACTAGTAGGTACACGAGAAAATTAGTCGTTTTACAAAATGAGCGAATAATGTGTTTTGTCCTCATTACTGATTTCAAGGAATGGCAGACAGTAAGTAAAGTTTACGGGTCTTGGTCACTCGCGGAAATAGGAAGACTTGCAATGATTTTACACGTACAGCCCATAAAGTACTACAAGATCCAGTGACAGAGAAAGACAGAAGTTTAGAAATGGAACTAATTTGACAGGCAGATGTTTTGCATAGGTGCGAGCAAGACAGCGTCAAAAATGCATAGAAAGTGGCGCCCTTATTATTTTCAAGACTTTTTTGCCAAACTTGTAAGCATGCTAAAAACTTTTGGGTGCAAAGCATTTATGCACATTCCTGATCAAAAGAGGACAAAGTGGGATGTAAAAAGCAGAGAGCTTATTTACACAGGCTTCGATGACAACGCGAAAGCGTATCGTCTTGTGCATCCTATTTCCGGAAAAGTATTTAAGGCCAAAAATGTTGTGTTTTTGGAGAATCAAAAATACAAAGAGCTACAAGAAAAAATTATACTTCTAGAAGATGTACCAATTGACAGGAATACAGTAGAACCAGATGTTTTGCAACCTCTACAAGAGAATGATGATGTTAGCAATGTTCCTAGAGTGGAACAAGAACAAGAGAGTTTTGCTGAAGATCCTGTTCAAGATGAAGTAGCTATTCATGAATCGGAGGATGTGGATTTTCAAGATTGTGAGTCAGACGTAACTGAGGATCGACCACAAGAGGTGGAACGGAGGTATCCACTAAGAGACAGGAAACTCTCTGGGACTAACTACTGGAAACTAGAAATTAATATGAATGAATAGAAATGAAAATTCAGCGCAGTGGAAGCGTGCTGGGCCCATAACCTGTTATGTTATCTCTACTAACGTGCAATGCAGGAGACAAAGAATAACGATTGCTAAAACGTAGATTTAAATAAAAGCTTAGATAAAACTTATATCTTCGTTTTATTCTCTTTAACAATGTACAAAGGTATATAGATGACAGACAATAGGAATATAAATTGAAATGTAGAAAAATAAATTTAAACAGAATAAAAAGGTCGATATCAAAAACAAACAGACTCTTTTTATTCTAACAATCCCACGCTAGGATTCCCTGTGTCGTGGGTTTCAGGAACTACGAGTACCATGGTACCATAATACCCAGACCCGGAATAAATATTTGCAGATCATAAAAACATTTGTCCCGCAGCGGGAATCGAACCCGCAACCTCTCGCATCTCAGCCTGCTACTCGCCCGCGGCGCGGGCACCATGGAGGTCGTCAAGGTCAATCGTTGTTAGTGGCTTTGGTGTGGAGGCTTTTGTACGTAGACGAATAACGTTTTGTAGCTATGGCAGCCCTATTTTGACATAACCTACTGTCATAGATATGTCAACCATCCATAGACAACAAATTCTTCCTTTCGTTTGTGAACACGTCGTGTGAGCACGTTGTTTGCCGGAGTTTTTCCAATAAAAATACAAAAATGTCGTCCCATCTCAACTGGATGATCATCCGCAACAACAACGCTTTCATAGTAAAGAAGCGTGACATCAAGAAGCCGTTCAGCAAGGAGCCCAACAATGTAACTAACCTCAACTCATACAGATACAGTGGCTTGGTTCACAAGAAAGCAATCAGCGTGGTGGAGAACCCAGACAAGAAAGGATTCACTGTTGTGGTCAAGAAAGCCAAGGCGACCAACAAGCCCGCTAAGAACTCCGTCCGCCGTCCCTTCAAAGCTGGCGCGAGGAGATCACTCTTCAAGGTAAAGAAGCTACTGAAAGCTAACCACTACCGCACTGACCTGACCAAGGCTACCCTCCGCCGCGCGTCCGCTATCCTCCGCTCCCAGAGGCCCATCAAGGCGAAGAAACCCAAAGCTGCAGCGGCTAAGTCAGAATAAGTTTTCTATGTAATGTAAGGACAATAAAATATGTGAAAACCACAAACTCTCTTATCCTTTTAGTCATACCAACTCCACAAATAGAATTTTATGAAATTAGCAGCAGTGTAAAATTAGAAACACCCTGTTAGCTTAAAAGTCCAATAATTTGTATCAAATTTAATGTCTTGACATTGGGTCCATTTTGTAGTTTAATTCAGATTGATGTACCTCAATGGTGTAGTCAGTTTTATGGGGTCATTCCCAGTCCGATTGGTTCCTACCAATCGGAGGACTGGAGGAGCAGGATTTTTTTTCCCATTCCTCCAATTGAGCATCATGCTACCTGCTTTGTACCCTATGTTAAGTAAAGCCATATATAGCCTCCGTTTTGGGTTGGGCGAGCAGCCACTAAGATGCTAGAGGTGAGGGTTCCATTACTGCTGTGGAACTCATTTTTATTCAGGTCTTGGTATTGTGGTACTATGGTGATTGGATAATGAAATAAGAACTATAAATTTGCACCAATCATTTATTGATTAACATACCATGATTACTAAATCACAAAAAAAGGAAGAATAATTGCACTATTTTTTAATTTATGGAATATATATTTCAGGGACTTTTCCCACCACCTACAATTAGCGAGAGTTGAGCTAGTACGAGTATTGTACCAAGCGAGTGTTTTGACTACCAAGACGTATCTTAATCGAGAAAGTAGTTGATCACCAGTCGCTTCCTCGCCGGTGGTGGGACAAGTGCCATAAAACTTGCTACTGGTAAATGCATACAAACTGTTGTAACTGAACTTAACATCAACTTTAAAACCAAACAATGCATAGTGCTTCTCTATAATATTTCAAACCAATATCTTATTACGTTTGTGTAAATTTAAACATTTAATTATATCTATTTACAAAACATATCACAAATATTATAAGTAACTTTTCGTTTAATACAGAGCACAAAAGTTATAGACAGCTCATTCAATGATAAGGAAATTTCAAGTACAGAAAATACTATGAAGAATGTATATTCATACTATGAAAATGTATTTTCTAAGCTCTTATATATTTCATAAGTTCATGTTCAATGATAGAAAGTACTAAGAGAATATTCAATGTAATTTGTATTTTTGAAATTAAAAATTTCGTGAATTTCCATTCGAAAAAAGTACGATGTTAATACATGAGAAAATGTTGCATAAAATTGTATCGGAATTATTTGAATGTATTTTTATACAAGCTATTCTAACACTCATGATTATACATTACATTTTATTCTTTGGACATTTAATTTCTACTACAGGATCTTTCTACATTGGAACAGTGGTACACACAATTAACTACATTTTAAAGGTGTAAAAGCAATAGAAACGAAATGGAATACAAGTAAAACATTTTATTTACTCCATGTCAAAATCCTCAGAGTAATAGTAAGATAGCTATCGACCGTGAATGACGCTAAGCTCAAATGTATGAACAAACAGGGAAGCTTAGCTCACATAGTTTTGTTTTGCTCGTGGTCGACATCTCGCTTACTAGCCTGAGCGTTAGGCCGCAAATAGATACGGAGCGGCCGCAGCGCCAGCGGCGCGGGGCGTTTGACCGATGCAATAGAACCATGTTAAAATGACAAGTGAATTCTGTTCTGGATCATGTCACGTAAACGCTTCGCCGCACGCCCCGCCGGCTAACGATCCGAATTAGCGGTTAGGAATCGTTATATTGGATCCAATATAACGATTCCTAACCGCTAATTCCCAAAAACCTCACCAGTGAGGTTTAGTTACAGGGTTGGATCACATTTGCACGCACCGAAACACAGCCCGTAATTATCTCTTTTTGGCACTCTGACCAGACTCATCGTTCGCTAAAGCGAGAACGGAATCAGGGGAACGATGTTGACGCGTGCGGGCGCGCTCTAGCAGTCTTTCTCGCTCTAGCGACTATGTCTGAGCGACAGAATGGATAGTTACGGGAAACTTTTATTAGGTGCGAGCAATGTGGCCCAAGTCCCTACTCACGGGTGTTCATACCCAACGGGTTCACACTTGCTTATACGGGCTATACAGTTAGCGTCTAGTAAATACTCTAGATGTGAACAGACAGAGACGCAACTACCATAGACATCACATAATACACAAGTAATACATAGTTCACGTGAAAACAAAAGGCACATACATTTTATTATATCCTTAACAAAGGCACATTACACCAAATATCATACATTATTAACACAGATTAAGTATTATAGAGATCATAATATTAAACACACAACACAACACCCAACAGTCACATACATAGTCCTGATCCTACGCTAGGATTACTTTTGTCGTGGGTATCAGGAACTACGAGTACCGTGGTACCACAACACCCAGACTCGGAACAAATATTTGCAGATCATACAAACATTAGTCCCGCAGCGGGAATCGAACCCGCAACCTCTCGCATCTCAGCCGGCTACTCGCCCATCGTGCCAGAGGTCGTCGTATTATGTGATTAACGTAGTGTTTAGTATTTAATTTGTGATTTAGCCTCCCTTCAGCACATCAAGTGGAACCGTAGCTTGCCCTGTTTTGTAAGATGTGAGTGAGAGTTTTTTTTACTATTAGTCTGTTACTATCACTTACATAAACAGCGCACCTAGCGGGAAAATTATGAACAGTTCACATCTCCATACAAATTATGTTAATTTTTTATTTTATTTAACAATAACGTAATGTTATTTTTATGCTAATCATTACATTACCCATGATTTACATGGTAAAGTCCACGATTATGTAACAAAAAACGTATGCTGTGATCAAAACAACTATAAATAGCGGAAGGTAAACTTGTGGATCACATTTATATTCCTCGCAGATACCGGCCCTTGGCGTGAGACAAATCAATTTTGTTTGCTGTAGATGACGTACCCCTTCTAAATGTTTTAATTGGTTATCTGAATTAGTAAATATGTTACATATCGTGCAATAATATCTCCTGTGTGTTTTAGGTGCTGGTTGTTTATTTCTTCGTAAATCCTCCATTCTTTATGTAATTGTATGGGTCTGTAGATGACAACGTATTTCTTTATTAAGAAGTAGAGCACAGTCCAGTAGGTAGGTATTTAAGGCTTAATTAATGTTACTGGTACTTGGAACTTGTAGTTGAGCTTGTAGCTTGTTGTTGTATTCGTGACAGCATTTACTGACTAGGATTGAACGAACCCCATTATTCAGCTGTGTGCGTTATTGTTTAGTTTATATTCTCATGGCAGTACTAGCTTGAAGTTCGGCTGTACTTCTTGATGATGTTGAAGAAATTAGGTAGGCATGTACGTAACCCATGTTACATGTAATACATGTTAAGTTAACACACGTTAAGAGAACTGTATTGCTTGTCCGCTCCAAACAAACCCTCCTCATTTGGTTAATCAAATCAACTCAATTAAATTTTGTAGACACAATCTAGAGATTACTATCTAGGTCTTTGGTTTGTTAGTTTCCCACTAAATTGATAGAATCAAACTAGCATGGGGTACTTATAAGATTTTCATACAAATATTTTATGTCGGTGTGACTTGGAAACCATATATCTAATATAAGAAACTGACAAACTACAGGCACACATATTACATAATAGTGTCATGTTTATAAAATTTCAAGGAGTTTGATGAGATAATATCCAAAATAGGATCAAACTTCGTTTGTATTGAAGAAGGCTCAAGTGCCCTAAACTTAAACTTAACATTAAAAAATTGTTAGCTCACAGTTGTACCTCACAAGATCTCGCTAATGAAGTGCTTTTACCCGACTATGCCAGCAAAGGAGGGTTATTGCGCTACTGTTTATCCACTAGATGTGCCTGCAGGAAGTTGAGATGACTTCAAAGGAACAAATTAGAATTCCTGTTATAGTATGTATTCTTACATCTGATATAATAATACAATTAAAAGTATAATAATACATTACCAAAATATATTAAACAAAATTACGAATCTAATTACAATGGACATTTTCCTAAACCAATTTTGATTATACAGAATATTTGGATAAAAATATACCAATTCAATTCACACAACTACAAGAAGCTCATTATGTATTTACGCATTAATATTGTTTTTAATTATTATACACATTTTGTTTATTCTTTAGTTTATCTAGATACATAACGTTTAATAGGCACACATTTATTTTATTCTAACAGTTTAAATTCAATTTGAAGTTATACATTTTGGTTAAGGCAGTGAATAGGACAATTTACAAAAAAAAAATAACTTAGCCAGGAAGGACATGCATTTTTATGAAAATGTGAAAAGGGTATGTTGGTCATAATAGATCTAATAATTCTTCTAATATTATAAATGCGAAAAATTGTATGATTGCAACTCAATCGCACAGAGACGAAAAAACCGTTATTGAAAAAATTTGGTAAAGAAATAGATTATGAATCTATATAACTATGCTAGTTTACAATATGTAGAAACTTTCTAGAAAGTATTTCCAATCACTAGAATTGGTTAGAAATAAAAGAAGATAAGAGATAAGGAGGATCGTCTCGCATGTGGTGGCAAATTCAAATTTAATTGTTTTTTGCTCGTTTGCATGTTTTTTAAAACATGTGTTTATGGTCTCTTAGTTTTCGCAAAATCGGTTTTTGCTTTAACAACAAGTGATAATGAGCTGTGATTAGCAAAAAACACGAATAAATTTGAATTTCGCGCCACATGCGAGACCATCACAATAATACGTGGAACTTAAGCAATAGGTACCTACTTATATTTTAATTCATAAGGACGTTATACCTTTCAAGGTTTCACAATAATACTGAAAGTATATATTAAAAAAATATACACCATGTTTAGGACCAAAATTCACCGAGATACTAAGTATAGTTAGCTCATTATAGTTTACATGTAAAACTAACATCAATGTATAATATATTTTATATACTAACATGTACATAAGTAGCTGCAAATCCATTTTAGCATCGCAAAGTGGCTCGCTATCTAAATTTGTGCGCAAAGCTTACATGATTTCAATCAAATAAATACAAATAAAAATAAAAATTATGACTAGTGCGTTAATTCGATTAAACTTAAAATATAGTTTGTACATAATTGTGAATTGGTAAGATTATGGCTAGTGACATTATACGTTGGGACTGGAACTGACTAAACAACTATAGAAACGGTACATTCACAATACCCTAGCTCTTACAAATGGGGAAACAACAAAATTACCCACAGCTGGTTTTAAGTCAAATATCCCTAAATACAACGTGTTTTTGAAATAACGCAATACGTCGGACACCTTTCGACACATTCGTTACTCTATGGCTCCATAGCGCGCCGCGACCGGCAGAAGGTCGATGCACTGGTCGGGCGTGCGATAGCACCAATAATTAAAAAAAAATATAATATACAATATATATAGTGGTTCAATGAATATCAGTAACAATTCAAAAAAAAACATTTTTAGTTTTTGCGTTATTTCATTGACATGTTGTACAGCGACAGACAGCTTAGTGGTAACGACATCGTACATTAAAGGTAACGGTTGCTGGATCGATCCCCATCTTTTCGGTAATACTCGGAATATATTGGATCCCAAATTAGCCAGGTTTACAACATAGTTTTCAGATACAAATACTATCAAAAGCTGTAGCAGCTTTTCCTTTATGTGAAAGATTTTTACATAATTATTAAAACACAAAAACATTGATGGAATGCAAAACACTAACACAACCGACATCACAACACAATAATCGCAAAAAATGTGTAGCTAAGTAACAGCTAAGTAGGTACACACTTTTTCACTAAAAATAAGTTCTAGTTTTTTTACTTTTCATCCAACCCGATTGTTTAGGGTAATGAGTATCTTTGAGTGGTAATTTTTAATTCGTGTTTCCAACTTCAACCTTTGTGAAAAAATGTCAAAAAATACCATGCAGACGACAATATAAATAAGAATCGTATTCACAAGCAACGCAGTGTGAGCTCATAGCATCATAAATTTGCACTGCATTGTTTGGGAATGATACTAAGATTCTGGGTCCTATTTCATAAAATTACAATTACGACATGTATATAAAATTTAAATTAATGTTATCTAGTGATATTTGATAAGTAGTTGAATATTTGTCGCACTTACACGCCAAAACGGCAGGGACAATTTTGATGATTGGTACACAGATAGTCTAAAACCAGGATCCAGGATGATCCCCAAGATTGACTGGTCAGGTTTCCCTCCAATCATGTTTGATGGTGTTCCTATACCTGTTAGTGACACTGTCAAAAATTTAGGCATGATTATAGATAAAAATATGTCATGGGGACCTCATCTGGCTGAATTAAGTCGGAAGATGTTCGCTTCAGCTGCTTCACTGAGGAGACTGCGGAATTTTCTGCCGACATCCACCAAGATTACGCTGGCACAATCTCTCTTAATTCCTATTCTAGATTACGCTGACGCCTGCTATCCCGACCTCATCGAAAAACACCTCGATAAGCTTGAGCGTCTTCAGAATTTTTGCATTAGGTTTATATTTGGCCTACGCAAATATGACCACGTCTCCGAATTCCGCATTAAGCTAAAGTGGTTGCCAATTCGCCATCGCAGGAATACTCACATTCTCTCTCTCTTGTACAATATCTTATTTAATCCTTCGACTCCTCCCTACCTCAAGGAGCGCTTTCAATATCTTCATCTCTCCCACTCTCACACATTGCGCTCCTCTGAGACCTTGCAACTTAAAACACCCGAGCACACTTCCACTTTCTACGAATATTCCTTTACGGTACAAGCTGTCCGTCTATGGAATGCTCTCCCTCTTGTTATCAGAACCGCCAAATCTCTTCCTGTCTTCAAAAGGTTATTATTCAATCACTTTATGTCCGTGTCGCAAAGCTGTTAAGTTAGCTCTATTAATATGCTCAGATCTATATATATATTATTTGTATTTTTATGTATTGTATGTATAGTTAAGGTATATAGGTATTTATTATTATTGAGTACACCGTATGTATGCATATACTTTTATTGGTTTTACACCACCGTCCTTTATCGTTCTCATCAATTCCAGTCCATCCCAAGGTTGTCTGGAAGAGATCGCTCTCAGCGATAAGACCGCCCATTGTACTTCCATACGTATAATTTTAATTATGATTGCTTTAATATTTTAATTTTAATGTGGTGTGCAATAAAGTGTTTTTCTATTCTATTATTCTATTCTAAAACCTACATTATTTTTTTACCGAAATTTAGCTATCTTGGAGGATAGCGCGGTGACCTTTTTGTTCGTAATAACCTAAGAGTTGTCAGTCAATAGCTAAAACTCAAAGTGAGGATATCCGTAAACGAATCAAGATCACAGACATAGCTCTCAGAATTAGCAAGTTGAATGGCAATGGGCAGGTCATATAGCTCGCATAACTGACAATCGTTGGGGCATAAAGGTTCTTGAGTAGCGACCCTAAACCTGACGGCGCAGTAGAGGAAGGCCCCCCTCACGATGGACTAAAGACATTATAAACGTAACAGGAAGTAGGTGGATGGAAGCGGCTCAAGACCGTTCGTTGTAGCATTCTAAGGGTCTATGTCCAGCAGTTGACTTCTATAGACTGATAATGATAAAGGCCACTCCATACGAACATGATAAAATAATAATAAAAAAATAACATGGTTGCGTAACATACTGGCAATTGTGATTTCTAATTTATTACGATTTATAGGTTTATGAAATAGGACCCTGTTTAGCTGAGCAATTTGATAAATACTGATTTAGTAAACGGTTATCTTTTAATAATTCATATCTATCAATAGCTTCAATATGGCGTCGATAAAGCCTTTTCCAATAACAATTAAACCTTATCAAAATCTGTCAATCCAAGCCCCCAGTGTAAATAAATGCAATATCTAAAAACCTATTTACAGTTTCGTTTACTGAAAAGAATAGTAGGTACGACCGATACAACTAGATACAGACAATTCAATTTCTAAAAAAACCATTTCAATCAAACAACTAAGTTCAGAGGTCTTACCGTGAGCTCTTATTGCGAATCAGTTAAAAAATTATTCAGTACAAAATATCAGTTCATCGTTGACATCTGTCATTGAATAACTTTAATCGTAGAAGTCTATAGACCTTCTGCTACTGTGCTTTTAAATATAGCTGCGGAATAGTTTTGAACTGAATCGCTATAAGAGCTCATGGTAAGGCCTCAGAGTAGCCTAGTTAAATCGGCAATAGTGAACGAGCGCACATCTGCACGATAGTAGTACTAGTTCTTCTCAGTAAACAAGGTAAGTACAATCAAAATCACTCGCAAGCCAGCTTGCTGTCAAACGAACTCAGAGCGATACCGAACGCTTGCAAAGCGCACAGAGGATATCTAAAATCCATTGTAAAAACATCTTCGGAGATCCGACCGAATTGCATGACCACATAGTCCGGTTCTGAATCGTGAACGATCTGAAAATTCTTAACACTCGCCTGAGTAACTCTACCATGAAAGTTTAGGACGTAGGACTGCGTTTCGTCGTTCCACACCGGCGTTTTATTGTGTAGGACCACAATGTCGTCCAAGTTCTGCGCCTTCAATCTTTCAAGCAGAGTCTCGCTGTCGTCTTGGGGCGCAATGGTGACCCTCTCGCGATCCGGAGTCATTCCGGGGAGAATTACGGTCATTTTTCGAGGACCTTTGAAGCCGAGAACGTTAGTATCCTGGAAACAGAAATATCATAATGAAATCATGTAACGTCATTATATTTGTTAGTAGTAGAACTTCTTGTGAAAGAGTTCGTCCGGGTAAGGTACCGCCGTACCTATTTCTGCCGCCAAGCATTAGTTTTCGCATTGCTGTGTTTCGGTTTGAAGGGTACGTGTGCCGGTGAAATTACAGGCACATGAGGCTTTTCATCTTTATGTCTATGAGTCGGCAGCGCGCGTGTGATGCCTTTGGTGTTGCATGCGTCCATAGGCTACGGTAATTACTTTCCATCAGGTGGGCCATATGCTTGAAGAATGCTTGCCGAGTAGAATAAAAAAAAGAATAAACAAAACTTACATTCTGCTATCGTTACATTGCTGGTATAGTTATTACGTTAGAAATATTTTTTGATACAAAAAATATATTAGTCTAGGCCTAAGAACTCCTCCTGTGGGGTGTGCGTTTTTAAACAAGTTCCAACTTAGTAAAACGATCAATAACCATCATCACCATCATCAGCCTATAGAAGTCCACTGCTGGGCATAGACCTCCCCCATAGAATGCCACCACAAACGATCTTGAGATGTCTCCATCCACTGACTTCCTGCTTCCTTACAATACCTATATTACCCGACAATTTTGGGAGAAATAACTAGTTTTTTTAATAGTGAATGCCCATCCCCTGATGTAATCCCTTTGGTCGGCTTTTATGACATCCACGGGAGGACACGGAGGGGTATATTCTTAGGCCGGACACACCACGGCAATGTAAGTATATGTTATATGTATGTTTTAAGATCTCGAAAACGGATCACAATACCACATAAGCGCATTGCGTCATTATAAGGAAACTGCCAAACCGCTAACAAGTAAACAATGACAGATCTCCGTAAATTGAAGATTTCATTGTTTTAGTAGGTACGTAAGTATAAACAGGCGTTACCAATGGGCAGGGCATATAGTTCGCAGAACTGACAACCGTTGGTGAATAAAGGTTCTCGAGTGGCGACCACAAACTGGACGACGCAGTAGAGGAAGGCCCTTCTCTCGATGGATAATAAAGACATTATAAGCTTCGCAGAAAGTCGGTGGATGGAGGTGGCTCAAGACATCGTTCATCGTGGCATTCTAGGGGGCAGGCCTATGTCCAGAGTGGACTTCTACAGGCTGATTATGATGATTACCTATCTAGTTTACATTGTCTTATGTTAAGTACTTGCATTACATTAAGTAGAAAGCAATGGTTCCCTCCAGCCTTATTTAATTAATTAGAATTTGAACTATCGTTCTTGTAGAAGGTCGTCATATAAATATAGATAATATATTGGCATAGAAATTTATAGGTATATAAAAGGTACATAATGTTTATTGAATGCCCTATAAAGCGTCATAGCTCATGAATCCTTTGATTCATCATGCGCGTAGATCGGTCGGCCTTCAAGAGTAGGGCGTCTCAATGACGCATTTTCAGTTAATACGTTTTTAACACACACACAAACATAACACTCAACAGTCACATACGTAGTCTTGATCCCACTTAAAACGTAGTAAACCGTAATAAGTTAGTGTTCGAGAAAGCGACACCCATTCGAATACACTAGTAAAGTTTACTCTAACAATTTCGATTCCTGTTGTATGTTGGCTTTCCTGTTGTAAGTTGGTTTTCCTGTTGTAAGTTGACTTTCCTGCAATGTTACAATAACTTACATAGACAACCGCAGCTAGCTCGTGCCTCGTCTTGCTGTGGTCGTGCTTCCGCCACGCTTTGCCGTTATCGTACACGGTGAAGGCGGTCCCCAGCAGGTTGGATCTTAGTTTGCCCGCGAAGCTGTCGGCTTGGCGCGTCAGCTCGGTCGGGTCCGTTGAGATTAGGTAGTTAGATGTGGCTGACTTCTTACGTTTACGACCTGAGAATTACCAAAAATGAAGATGCTTTTAAGATCTGCAGGTCTAAAAAAGCCACTTTATATGAATCAGAATACGACGATTCATATAAAGGAATTGCTAAGGATCTGCTGAGAATTCGGAAAATGACCAGAAAAACCACTACCAGATGAATTTGCCACATTGAGCAATTCATCTAGTGGCAATTCATTTTCCGAATTCTCAGCAATTTCATTATATGAATCGTATTATGATTCATATAAAGTGGCCTTTTTAGACCTGCTGGACGTTTCTGTTCTGCAGGTATAGTACAACCTTTACAGGTTCATCAGCAGCAGCCTATTTAGACGATCACTGCTGGACAAAGCCGTTGAATGAAATCACAGACTTGACAGGCGAGTCGCAGTATTGGTGTACTCAAGTGAATGCTGCTGCCCATCCTCTTTTGGTATACTTTATTTGGCACCCACACACGAAACGATATCCACGGGAGGAGACGCAGTGTCTATTCTTAGGTCGAGATAAATAGACGTTACTTAGTCCGTACTAATGCTCAGAACTGTCCTTGTCACTGTCACACAAATGTTAAAACACGCGTGCTAGAGAGTGACAGGAACAATGCTAAGCGTAAGTACGTGCTAAGTAACGTCTATTTATCTCAACCTTAGTCTTCTTAGTCTAGCTTTAATTATGTTTGGGATCCTAAATCAATAAGTTTGGTACCACCCACTCCTCGTTGATTTCGCTTCTGTTGACAGTTATTGATAGTTCCCGAAAACGGACTGGGTTGCTGTCACATAGTTGCAAAATTACATCTATGAAGATTTAAGATAAATGCGATTCACTATGCGATTAGTAGGTAACTCTTGCTTTTATCGGGTAAGGTTGGGGCGAATAGGGATAATATCTTCACAATCATGTGATCAGAGTGAATCTTATTGCAGCTTTCTATTACGCTTCTGGTGTTAAATTAAAGAGTACCTATTTCAAATAGTGTCATATTTACCAGCCAAAAGGAAAACTTTCTTCCCATAATCCTTCTCCAAATGTAGAAAGTATGTAGGATAGAAACCCCTGTCCATCCCTTTGCGGTCGCGAGCGATTCTACACTTATACAGGGTTCCGTGTTTCGCTGGAGACACCACGAAGGATTCTACTGAGCCTTCGACGGAACCCTCGATCTCTGTTGTCTGGAAAGTAGGTAAGTTAGTTATTGAAGTTGGAAAAATCGCTAGTGTCACAAGTTTTGTGTGTGAGATTTGTGAGTCACTCACGTGTAGTACAACTTAGACGAGCGAACAGAGATACTCTTAAGGGTCTAGTCTGAGAAAACGCTTGAAAAGTGGTGTTTTAGACAGCCAAGAACTCCCCGAATTTAGCTTAATCTTAACAACATTTTAGATCAATATAAAGAACACTTCGGGTTGAATAAAAGTATGTATATACTTAAGGTGAATGCTCTCGTTGCCTTGCCCATACAAAATAATTTAAGTATTTTTTCAATCCACAGATTGTCGTTCTTTATATCGTATTTTTTTTTCGATTTTCTAATGATTATCGTACTCGCAAATGGTTGTTTCAAATAAAAATTTACTAAGGGTAATTTTTAAAATTAGTTTGAAATACGACCAATTTTACGTATGTGTGAGTGTTTTTAATGTCCATTTTGAGTCGCCACCTACCATCGAAGCGTGATATTTTTACGCAGAGCACCCTGTTTTGTTTAATTTGACAGAGATGGCGGTTAAATGGACCTCGAGCACCGAGTTTTGAGAAAGATAGTGAAAGATGGCGCTAAATAAATAAAAGTATGCCTCGCGTTATTTTCGGGTCTGTCACCAAAATTGCGAAACGCGACGTTGCCAGGCAACGCTACGTCACAAGTTTAGTGCTTGCTAGTCACCCGTAATTATTAGGCTTTATGAGCTGGCTCTGATAGGGTTGCCAACCGTTCGTTATAATCATAGTTTACAAAGTTATTTGCGGCTATGTTCTTTATACTTTGCAATATCAACAAAGTAGGTACCTTCGAGAAAATACTTTATTGTAACGTACTTTATTGAAACTCAAGTTTCAGTTTTATAAAATAAAAATAAAACAACGAAAGAATATGTAAAAACTATACTTTCGTAACTTCATTCGCAGCAATAAAAAAAAATTATTATTAGTCATTGACCGAGCGAGCAAAGCAAGGTAAGTCCTTGCAATATAATATGGCAAAATTTGCTATCGTCTGTTCGGATGTATGTACCTATGTACGTAAGTACTCGCGTACGTCGCATTTTTCAATTAATCTTGATGAAACTTGATATATGTACTTACTTATATATTTATTTTACAATATAGTTTTTGAGAAAAAATAAAAATGAAAACCAATATTACGTGAGCTCTCATTTGTTAGAGTTTCAACGACTTGTGGTTCAAGTAAGATTGGGTATATGCTAGATCGGACTATGGATGCGATTTTTAAACTTTATCGAAAAACAAGATAGTTTGTGCTCTTGAGGTATTCTGTTCGCAAAACTACTAGTTTTTATAATCCGACCGTGTACCGTGCTGTGATTCAGAAACTCGGTGTAGCAACCCTGATAATATATCAATATCAAAGTGTAGTATGAAGTTGTCATCTCGCTCCTTAAATGCAAAAGAGCCACAAGTCGAAAATTAATTTTTTTACTGGAAAGCCTATCAAAGTTTTGATAGTAGTTTTTTTTGTATTACTTTATAAATCTTTTTTTTCTACATATATGTATGGTATATTATAAGATGCGTATTTTGAACCTTACACTACCTTGAAATTTACATTGAGATCAATGTAATTAAATGCGGAAGAAACTTATCCATAACTATCACCTCTTCATCTAGCAATATTACAAAATAAAATACTCCATAAATCTTTGACTTACTAGTAGTAACGATGAGATCTACGATCAATAATATCTAAGTCATCACAGTAATCTCATTAAGTGTTTCATTATTATACATAAAAATCCTTTAGCTTAAATAATCAATTTTAAAATAAGTAAGTATAAAAAGTTTAACATTACTTTGGGATCACATCCTTTTCAATCAGTTTTAGGATGCTTTGTTTTTTGTCTCAGCAACTTGTAGCTTTTGGATATTATTTTATTTTATTTACTTGGGAAAAATCTGTATCCTGAGAAGTTTTGTATAAAAATATATTTTAATGTTGTTGATCAGTTTTAATAACTTTGAGGTCTGCTCTTTACGACTCTTCCTTTGGAAATCTATGTCAAGAGGCTGAACACTAGGAAGTACTGAATCAACTGATTGGTAATCAATCATCTGTACTGCTGTCTGAGCTTGAAGATGAGGATTCACTTGAGTATATCTGAATCGCTGTCTGTACTTTCCTCAATGACTAAATTTATTCATTGCTCTGGACTTCCAAAATCAGATAATGTTTTCATCAAGTAACGATAGGCTAGGATTGTGTTGGCTGTCTGTCTGGTATGGAATTTGTACCGTTTTTGATGAAGCGATTAAGATAGAGACTCCAGTGAATCCTCATCTATAAGCTCAGACAGCAGTACAGACGATTGATTACCAATCAGTTATGATTCAGAACCTCTTAGTGTTCAGCCTCTTGGCATAGATTTTCAAAGGAAGAGTTGTAAAGGCATAATATATTTTTATACAAAACTTCTCAGGATACAGATTTTTCCCAAGTAAATAAAATAAAATAATATCAAAAAGCTACAAGTTGCTGAGACAAAAAACAGGGCATCCTAAAACTGATTGAAAAGGATGTGATCCCAAAGTAATTTTAATAATCTTAAAAGTGATTATTTAATTCAAAGGATACTTATATATAATAATGAAACACTGTATTTTAAGACTGATTGTACAGACTGATTGTAATAACAGTCATTTAACAAATATTGCATGTTTGTTTATAAACAATTACAACCATAATCACGGTAATCTTATATGCAAAACAGACACATTTCCAAGTACTGCGGTTTCGTTTTAATAAAATAGTAATCAAACTTATTGAACTTTCATTCAAAAGAAACGCATTCCAAAACCTGACACTTTTATGTTTCGTAATAAAGTTATTATTATTATTATTATTAACTGGAAAGATGGCTGCTTTGCTGTGAAGTTAGTCATCAAAGTCTCAAAATGCTAAATGGGTAGTTGTGTGATTGAACTATTTTAAACGCTAAAACCATGGGTGTCTTTTTCGAATATAAAAATTGGAATCATCTAAATGCCATTTTTGCATTAAAAACGATATTGAAATTTTTTGATTTGTGGCCCTGTTGAATTTAAGGTGTTCTGTTTGTCTGTGGTTACCTAGCCCAGTGCACTTATTTCTCCCTATATGTTCCTTGACTTTTTTCTCTATGGTCCTTGTCTATGGTGCACTGTGGGTGTCATGCGATTAATTTTCTTTGGGGCGGTGTCTTTGAAACGAGTGCAAGCCAGGTTATAACGGTTTCACGGTGAAATTTCGTAAGTAAACAGATATTTACATAATTTTAATGTGTTACCTACTAGTAGAGTAGTACTATTATAGAAGATGCCTGCCCTTTGTTTGAAGCCTTCGTTGTTGTTGTTGTTGGACATAGGCCTTCCCCTTAGAATGCCACGACGAACGGTATTGAGCCGCCTCCATCCACCGACTCCCCGCGACGTTTATAATGTCTTTATTCCATCGAGTGGAGAGCTTTCCTCTAACGCGTCGTCCGGTTTGTGGTCGCCACTCGAGAACCTTTATTCTCCAACGGTTATCACTTCTTCGAGCTATATGACCTGCCCACTGCCACTAATTCTGAGAGCTATGTCGGTGACCTTGGTTCTTCTACGGATTTCCTCATTTCGAATTCTATCACGTGGTGAAACTCCTAGCATAGCTCTCTCCATAGCCCGTTGCGCAACTTTGAGCTTGTCTATACGGCCAATAGTTAGCGACCACGTCTCAGTGCCGTAAGTCAACACTGGCGTGTAGACTTTCGTCTTGAGGCTCTGCGGTATCGGCGACGAGAAGATTTTTTTTTATGCTACTTGGCAAGCAGACAAGCATACGGCCCACCTGATGGAAAGCAGTTACCGTAGCCTATGGACGCCTGCAACACCAAAGGCATCACAAGCACGCTGCCGACCCTGAGACATAATGTGAAAAGTCTCATGTGCCTGTAATTTCACTGGCACCCGTACCCTTCAAACCGAAACAGAGCAATGCGAACACTACTGCTTGGTGGCAGAAATAGGTACGGTGGTAGTACTTCCCCGGACGAACTCTTTCACAAGAAGTTTTCACAAAACCAACAAACTAGATATGGCGTAGTTTCCCGAACGCTGCCCATCCGAGTTGGATTCGTCGGTTGACCTCTTCATCTCATCACATCACACTAATATTATAAATGCGAAAATTTATAAGTATGTTTGTTACTTCTTCACGCCCAAACGGCTGAACAGATTTGAGTGAAATTTGGAATGAAGATACCTAATAATAATAATAATAATAATAAGCAAGCAAGTACCTTGACTTGGCCCACGAGATTACCGCCATGTGGGATGTGGATTCGACGATTATCGTCCCGATAGTTGTTTCTGTGAATGGCCTTATAGCAAAGAGCCTCGACCAATACCTTGAGAGGCTCTCACTAAATGGTTGGATCAACGGTCAGATTCAGAAGGCAGTACTCCTGGACTCGGCACGCATAGTCAGGAGGTTCCTCTCTCTGCAGCCCTAGCCTCCGACCGCTTGGGCCTTTGCTCCGCGGTCGGTGGTTTACCGTTTTGTAATATATTTTTTACTATACTGTTTTTATATACTATTTGTTTTTATAGATAAGTAGTATTTCTTTATAGTGAAAAATGTATTTTATAACGAGTTTTAAAATAAATCTACGTCATAATAATAATATCATGGTTCACGCAGGTGAAACCGCGAGGCGCACCTCGATATTTATATTACTTGAAATATCTTTAAAAATTTAATGAATGAAAATGTAATAAGTAAATATGTTATGTTTTCAGATCTTATCTAACACCAAGCTCCCAATTTATGGACGAAATATTTTGAAGCCGAAATTGACGAAGCTGACTCTGGTTGCACGAAAAATAATAATGCACAACAGCAGTCAGCCAGATTTGATGGCAGAAGATTTGAGAAATGGTCCACAACATGAACAGCATGGAAATGATTTATACGTTACTCACAGATCGGAACGTTTTTTTTTATGCTACTTGGCAAGCAGACAAGCTTACGGCCCACCAGATGGAAAGCAGTTGCCGCAGCCTATGAACGCTTGTAACACCAGAGGCATTACACGCGCGCTACCGACCCTGAGACATAAAGATGAAAAGTCTCAT
The DNA here is from genome assembly GCA_951392215.1 of Epirrita christyi. Classification (NCBI taxonomy): domain Eukaryota; kingdom Metazoa; phylum Arthropoda; class Insecta; order Lepidoptera; family Geometridae; genus Epirrita; species Epirrita christyi. The sequence continues at coordinate 8,925,044 of OX595848.1, read as the reverse complement.
GTGCCTGTAATTTCACCGGCACCCGTACCCTTCAAACCGAAACACAGCAATGCGAACACTACTGCTTGGCGGCAGAAATAGGTACAGTGGTAGTACTTCACCGGACGAACTCTTTCACAAGAAGTTCTACTACTAACAAAACTACTAACTAGTCGTCTGACTGCGAGTCAATTTGGAATAGTGAGAGAGGCAGATTGTTGATTGTTTATCCAATATCATATATTTCCAACACAGTAATATTTGTACACTGTTATGTTTGCAAACGCCGTATCACCACACCCTATAAATGAGTTTATCAGCAGCATGATGCTAAAGCTGGTAGCATTTTTCAAAAATGCGATTTTATCTGAAATATATATTGAGACGTGTTCGGAAAAATGCAAAGTGCATAGATCTCAATGAAATGACATCATGTACGTTATTTTTTCTCATACAAAAAACCCTTACAACATTGTCTAAAACAAAACTATATCAAGAAATGTATTTTTTTCTAGCCACTGATGATCAACCAGAATTAGCAAGTTGAAGTGGCAATGGGAAGGTCATATAGCTCGCAGAACTGATAACCGTTTGAGAATAAAGGTTCTCGAGTGGCGACCGAAAAACGGACGAGGCTGTAGAGGAAGGCCCTCCACTCGATGGACTAAAGGCATTATGAACGTCACAGGAAATCTGTGGATGGAGGCGGCTCAAGACCGTTCGTCGTGGCACTCTAGGGGACACCTAAGTGGACTTCTACAGGCTGATGATGATGTAGTTGATCATCAGATCAACTACATCTAATGATGATGAAGATGATACCTCATATCTCCGGCGTTTATGAACCGATTTAGAAAATTCTTTTTTTATTTGAATAGATATATGTACTTCCAGATTGGTCCCATTTTTTTCAAAACCCAGTTCTGATGATGGAATCCATGAGGAATTGAGGGAACTCCTCAAATATTTTAGGCATACATATGGCGATTTTGATATTTTCAGCAACAAACCAAGCATTTGCATTCAGAAAGTATCATAATCCTTTCACCACTATGGTTCTTTCATCATTTTTTTTTCATCCTAATATTTAGTCGAATACAATGGCGGAAGTCGGTTTTTTAAATGAAAAGTTATATTTAGAAGAGATGCAATGGGCACTAATGGTAACAATGAATACAATATACGAAGACAAAATGTGCAGTTGCACTGATCGCTTACCTATTGATGAATATTTGTTGTCAGTGTATGATATTTCTAGTGGAAAATACTTGTAATTATAAACCAATAAAAATACCTAATCTGTTTGTTTTTTCTTTTTATTAATTTCTGTAAAAAGACATTCATTTTTGTGGGGGTGTTTGCCATAATTACCACCCTTGGCAGGTTGATTGGTGATTGCAGTATCGGTTACTCAGATGGATGCTGCTGCCCATGCCCTGGTCGACCCTTAGTCGGCTTTTCCGACATCCACGGGAGGAGGATTATAGATTCTACGCTGCACACCACGGCACTTTTTATAGGGTGGCAGGAAGTCGGTGGATGGTGGCGGCTCATCCCTTCTAACAATTTTCTTTAACGCCATCATTATCGAGATACCTTATAAACATTTTTTTAACGCCATCTATATAACATCTGGGGATAATGGCAACGCCATCTAGTGAAAAACAAAACAGTGAATGTAGAAGTGTGCGTGCGTGTAATTACATGAGGCAAATTGACAGATCTTATTTATAGTGAATTTGAAATTTCTAACGACTCTTTAACGAAAATTCATGCTGCATCAAATTCTATGACCTACACCGTGCTCGCAAACGGTAAAATTACTCACTAAAGACGCTCGAGTTTTGAACAAAAAATAAAAAAGTCAATATCTGTTTTTCCACGCCATCTAGCGTGAAACGAGCTTTAAGTAATCGAAAGCATCCCCCTTAAGGCTTTTTCGAAATCGAATTCTAGATTTTGTTAAAATAAAATTAATGCCTACCCCTTTTCACAAAATTGACCAAAATAGAGATTCCAATCGTAACAAAACTCGTTGATTTTGGTGTCAATCGCCAATTATAAACTTAAGCAAAGGTTTAAAAATCATCAAGATTGGATAATATTTAACGGCGGTATATCTCCTTTTGTATGGGCAGTATACTTGCCTCTTAAGAATACGAAGGAAGGGCATCAGCCAAAAGACGTCTACTGTTGGACATAGGCCTCCTCAATATAAAATAGACGAACAAATATATAGTAGTCTTTTTCGTTCTAGTACGCAGTGAGCCTACTGTTTCCTGAGGATGCTTCGTTGAGAGGCGAAACACGTGTCGAATTCTTTCAGAGTTTTCGTTGGAGAGGAGCAGAATTGTTTGATTTCAGCGTGACTTTGCGGAAATCCATTCTACAATTAGAATGGATTTCCGCAAAGTCACGCTTGAATCAATTAATTATAGGCCTCCTCTTTACATATGTCATGATGATCGAGATGAGGCCTGCAACCACCGACTGTAAACGTACCAATCTCATTGGTCTATCGAGTAGGATCCTCCTTTACTGCATCTTTTGATCGAGTGGGAACCTCCTTCACTGCATCTTTCGATTTGTGGTTGCTACTCGGGAACCATTTTTTTCATTAGTTGTCGGTTTTGCGAGCTATAAGGCTTGCCCATTGCTAATTCAAACATACCGAGCTAGGTGACACATCTCTCTTGGCAGTCTGAGCTTGCATGGGAGCCACGGCCGCATCTGCACAGATGTCATCTACACTTGCATCCCGAGCCATGCTGCAGACTGGCACACTCTCGTCATCCTCTTCACCACTATGGTCTTCACCCACTGTCAGCACTTCAATTTGGTTTCCTAGATCTGAATTTTTTTATTATGTTACACTATTGCCCAGTTTAAGGGGTGCCGGGTAACTTGAGGGTGCACGGAAAATTCATAGAATATTATTGCCAACAATCACATCAAATTTCAGATAAAAACCAAAATTTTGTATAGGCGTCACACGGGATGTGACATTACATACAATATTGGACAAGATTTCCTGAGAATACTGGTCCTGTTTTGGGTACTCTAATGTTCACACTCATAACATTAATCCTGTCATTGTTGGTTGCGTTGGAACAGGAGTAATTATAGTTTATAAGACGATTCAAAATGATCCTTGTGATTTCAATGAATAAAGTTCTTTTGACTTTGACTTCATTTTAAGTGTTACATAGTATTTCTGAATGTTCACAAACTGAGCAATACTCAGAATATCTACATGACAGGTTTAACTTAGACAAAACATTTTGTATAAACTGTAACCATATTGACTGTTCTTAAATACAAGTTAATATTTAAAGAAGCATTGGCTAGGTTATTCATTTAATGAATCTTGTCAACAAATGAACAGCCCCTCTATTAGTCATCATCTCAGTATTCACTGCTTTCTATGTTAATATTGAGCTCGATGTTTGTTATACATAATAGAGGAAATAAATGAATAATAACTTTAATGATTATGCCACAAAAATGTAAGAAGCGGGCGCTCAAGCTTACCGTCATAGGTTGATATTCTGTTAGTCTGCAGGGGAATTACTTGGTCCGGATTGACTGGCGACATAAGAAATTGCATGGGACCATCATAGCCTGACATGGAACGAAAAGAAAATGAGCATAACTAAAATACATTCAAACCCATGCAGAACATGCATACACAAGATAAATAAATAATAGATGAGGTGTTGATGGGGCTTACCGTGCAGCTCGCGTGAACGGCTACCTGAAATAGGACGTTTAGCGGACCCAACTCTTAAATCGTTAGCTTGAACGAGCCCAGAGTTCTGACGTTTTTGTTTCATCTTCTGCTCCATTAGTTGCCGCTATAACAGAAAGCCTCAGTTAAAAAATGATCTAAGGCACTTTTACAATTTGATCGGCTGAATGTGGATTTAGGTGAGAATTATAATTATAACTGGATTTGTTTCGCTTACTTGCTGTTCAATTTTTTTATCCCGAACGTTTGTTGAAGCCATGGCTGAGCACTGGATTTCTAATAAACTGTAACTGCAAGGTAAACTGTGAAATTTCACCTCCAAGTCGACGCGTTTCTTTTATAATTCGCTAGATTAATTGGCATTTTTTAAAGCTCGATTTTTGTTTATAAATCATCTTGCCTACCGTTGCCCAGGAAATTAAATTATTGTTGCCTGCCTACCACTTGCCAGAGTTGCCATGCCAGACCACAGAACCATAGAACAACATTACTCACGACACAGAACAGAATAATAGTCTGTGCCAGACACAGTCAGTCAGTATTGCCAGCAGCGGCCTCAGAACCAAAGAGGGTGTAATAGCCTAGTCCTGTGTGAAACGAGGCGTCCCAAATTACCAGCCTCAAGCAGAATGTGGTCTTCAAACTGCAGCCCGTACAACTACAAACTGCGTTTTACTTATAGGCTGAATAGAATAAGAATAGAATATAAAATTTGTACCTATACAAGAGTTACACAGAAACACATAAAAAACTTAGACTAAGAGGAAACAGACCCGAAGGTACGAAGTGTAACTATAAAATGCTACTACTGCTGTTGCGATGATGAAAGTGGTCAACAGTGTTTTGGCAAAAATACTGTAGATTTGATAAAAATGGTGTAGCCATGGTGTAGTTGTACGTTACAAGTCAAATATACCTTTTGGAGTTCACAAAATAACTTTTCATTCAAAAAATGAATGAACTTGCTGTATAAAAACACAGTGAATCAGCATGAATTTAAAAACTGACCGATTATTATCGTTGAGTTTACGTAATATTAAAAAATTCTGCCATCTGCGGTTAATGCTCTAAGACCATAAAAAAGTAGTATAAAATTCCTTGATTACTTTATGTTTAAGACCCTGAATGAGAAGTCGTAAACCGGAAACTTTTTTAACCTCTATACTGGTTGTCAAAGTCTTAGATGAAGGTAACAATAACAACCTTGGACGAATTATCACAAAATTCCACAGGGCGGTTGTTCTGATAAATAAGGCGTGCTCGGTTTTTGGGTCAGATTGGGTCGGCTATTTACCCGACCGAGCCCTAGTTGTAAACAATCTTGTAAGCAATAAATGAATTACTATGAAATAATGATATTTTACACAATAATGGCACTAATGTCCTTATGTTTACTCTAAAGCACACTAACGAAACATACATTTAGAACAAAATAATGAAGCAAAACTACAATTTTGAAAACTGTTGAAGCACTTGTGTAAAGTCAGCCCAGGCCGATACTGGCTTTGCCTCGTACCACAATGCACAATATTACACTCAGGCATTGTGAAATCCAACTTGTGTAATAAAAAATATAGGTATTTGCTAATAAAATTGTGCAAATTTACGAAAACACAAAAAGTAAACAAAACTTTGAATGAAGGCAATCAAAGGTCACAGAGTATTAAATGAATGGTTGAATGGCAAGCTAATGGTGGGCAATTTTCATACAAAATAAATGTTACTGCCGCTCCATTTTGTTCCTTGCTCCAAGGCTCCAAGCAAAATCGTCCAAGATAACAACCGTCAATCATGCGTCAATCTGTCAGCGCAGTCGCAGTCAGTCATTCATTTATAATTATAAAATTTATTTTCCAAAATGGCTCCGACCCGGAGTGTTCTTGGGTTTTTGAACCCAAAAACTCTCAGTGCCGTATTTACAAGCAATTTAACCAAAACACCATATCGTTTCGTGCATAAAACGTGTAATAATTGTGATAAAATTTCGTCCGGTCCGATTCTCTCAGTGTTTTCATTGGGTAGTATAAATTGTAAGTTTTACATGCTTTCATTACATCACCGGTATTCGGTCAATTTCTAATGATACTATGAATTTATCCGATTTTAAATTTACATTCCTTCATCGCAAACTCTTAAACTAGGCCATTGTAATATTTTTCAATGTCAATAATGTAATTTTAATATTTTTAGAAAATAACCTCAGTTTCTTGTCTTCAGGCTTCTCGGGAGTAAGACACAGGTTCATTCATACCACCAGCAGTTTGAACGCCCGGGCGGACTATTATAAAGTGCTCGGAGTAGCCAAGAATTCCTCTCCCAAAGACATCAAGAAGGCATACTACCAGCTTGCCAAGAAGTATCATCCCGATGCTAACAAATCTGACCCTGAGGCTTCCAAAAAGTTTCAAGAAGTGTCTGAAGCGTATGAGGTTAGTTATCAACTATTTCATAATAATATTGTATCCTATGCTCACACCATTTAACTTACATTAATATATCAATTTGTATAAGCTTAGTATCCCTATAATCCTCCTATGTGTGTAAGTTGAACCTACTTACTTTATTAGAGGGATTGAAGGACGTTTTGATTGGGTATCTATCATAGTTACTACTGTCTAATTTGTTCAATTACTATATTAATAATTGTATCATTTATTGGGTTATTCTCGCATAACCATTCATTCTGCCTTCATTCTATTTCCAAGATACTTGTAGTTTCTTCTATGTATATGATTTGTTTAATCTAAGCCGTTGTTGGCGTGTCCCTTGTAGGTAGGTATATGTAATGTTATCCACTTACTATTACCTTGTGCATTTAAAGTGGAAGCCTGTTATTGGCCGTACTTTCTACAATCTTAGCCTTAAGTTTTTTCATAATGTATCGCTGTTGGTTTCCCAGTAAATAAATAAATAAATAATACAAAACTGTATTATTTCAGATCTTATCAGATGAAAGCAAACGTAAACAATATGACACATACGGCACCACATCAGAACAGATGGGCATGGGCGGTGGACCTTCGGGGACAGATGGCTTCACCCATCAGTGGCAGTACAAGTCCACCATAGACCCCGAGGAGCTGTTTCGAAAGATATTTGGTGATGCTGGGTTCAAGAGTGATTCTTTCAGTGACTTTGCGGAAAGCCAGTTTGGATTTGGTGCTGCTCAAGAGGTAGTTAAAACTTTTGATATTCAGGTGTACCGGTGCAGGACTAGCTATGAGTGGGATCAAGCAAGCCACCCTTAACATTATTATTGAACATATTATGCAAATCATTCAAGTCAGAGTATTTATTATTATTATTTATTTATAGACAAGCAGCTGATGTGTCTACGTCACACAGTGTTGAAATTTAGTTGAAATAATTGTCTCTTAGTTTTGGTAAATTTTTTTGAGCACTGTTTTATTTGTTCAAAGCCAGATGCCGAGTTTGTTTTTGAATGCATTGACGGAAGTAGCAGTAACAACGTCATCTGATAGCGCCTTCCAATTGTAAACCACTCTATTGCTGAAGAAGTGATGAGCAACAATTATAGATAGAATACAATATTTATAGATTTATTATTATTATTTATTTATAGACGAGCAGCTTTCGCTGATGTGTCTACGTCAACAGTGTTAAAATTTAGTTGAAATATTGATATATATGTTTATTGATTTATGATATTTATATATTTTTTTATTTGAATTCATGACGGAACTGGCTTGTGGCCCACCTGATGTTAAGCACTAACCCCAGCTGCAAAATTATTGCTAAATGCAATACCTCTTAGGTCATGTCTACCTACCTAGGATGCTGCCTACTTGGCATTTTATTGCAACCGTTATCCTGAGACTTAAAGATGGAAGTCTCATGTGCAATTTCACCAGCTCCCATAACACTCTAATGCAAGCACTACTGTTTGGCGGTAGAAATATGTATGGTGGTAGTATATCCCTGGATGAACTCTTTCGCAACAAGCTCTACTACTAGCACTCTGTCTAGCTTAGGCTTTTGTCACCCAGTCATCATTGTCTTGCCCTTATCCCAATTTATTTGGGGTAAATTTAAATTAAATTTAATTTTAAATGTTTAGGTATATGTTTCTTGGTGAAATAATAAACCATTATTTGTCCAGGTGATCGTTAATCTGCGGTTTACGGAGGCAGCCCGCGGTGTAAACAAAGACATCAATCTGAATGTGGTGGACACTTGCAACAAGTGCCAGGGCTCGCGCTGTGAGCCCGGCACGAAGGCCATCAAATGTACCTATTGCAATGGAACCGGCATGGAGACGTTCTCCCGAGGTACGATGACAGCAAAACCTACGAGTACTGTTTGATTCAACATAGTCTTATTTTGTGATATGATGGAACATGATGCATAAAGAAAGGGAGAAACAGTAATTGGACCACTTCTTTTACAAGTTCCACCACACAAAGCCTGCGTATGGTCCAAGGACTGATTGCTGATTGCATGCTATAGTTTAACAACACCTAACAGTCACATACAGTCAGTTCAATTATGTTATCCATTCAAACTTGGAAACTACATAATTTTAGTGCGGCTAATTACCACGGTTTTTGTGCTCGGTCTTCTGATTTTTCTTCATACTAAAATGATTCCCAACTATTATAGATTCATCATTAATTTTAACTTCATTCCTCCTATAAGTGTTGATTTCAAGAAGGGCAGCATTTTAATTGCCAATAATAACATGTTTTATGCATGCTATTGCAAATTGACAAAGCAGTTGCTCTTTAACATTTCTATGCTGTTAGAAACAATTTAATTTAAACCTTCATATTTTTAGGTCCATTTGTAATGCGGTCGACTTGCCGTCACTGCCACGGAACAAGGATGCTAATTAAGTTCCCCTGTGCTGAATGTGAAGGAAAAGGACAGTCTGTAAGTGCCAAAATCTATGCAATTGGTCTGTAAATGCCTAAATCTATGCAATAGGTCTGAAGTACCTACCCAATCTATGCACTATTTTGTTTACTCTTCGGATGGGCATGTGACAACACATGCCAGGTGCGTTAGGGGCTAACCCACCACAGAGTGGATGTTGGATCATCAAATAGAACCTAAGTAGGTCAATAGGACCTAAGAGAGAAAGTGCTCTCTTCGTAATTGAATTAAATAAATCCCTAATGGCTTATACTATGTGAATTTCAGGTCCAACGAAAGAAAGTGACCGTGCCAGTCCCGGCTGGAGTAGAAGATGGTCAGACAGTTCGCATGGCGGTCGGCAACAATGAGATATTCGTCACTTTCAAAGTGGAGAAATCCGAATACTTCAAACGTGACGGACCAGACGTGCACACTGAGTGTAATGTACGTATTTCATCTTACTTTTTAACCAACTTCACAAAAAAGGAGTAGGTTCTCAATTCGGTTGTATTTTTTTAAATTTTTTTTTGTATGTTTGTTACCTCATATCTCCGTCGTTTATAAACCGATTTGGAAAATTATTTTTTTATTTGAATATATATACTTCCAGATTGGTCCCATTTTTTTAGAATCCAGTTCTGATGGTGGAATCCATGAGGAATTGAGGGAACTCCTCAAATATTGTGGGCATACATATAGCGATTTTGATATTTTCAGCAACAAAACAAGCATTTGCATTTAGAAAGTATCATAACCCTTTCACCACTATGGTTTTTTCATCATTTTTTTCATCCAGATATTTAGTTGGATACAATGGCGGAAGTCTGTTTTTTAAAGGAAAAGTTATACGGGGTGTAAAAAGACAGCTCCCGAATACTGAAGGTACCGGTAAAGCTACCTATATCATAGCTATATAAAATAGCTTTCGCCTGAGAGGTGATTCATAACGGAGAAAACCTTTTTCTTTCGTTTCGTATCGTATATGTCAGCCAGCAATGTACGCATTTATACCGGCCGCGCGAGTTCAACGCTCCCGGTCAGCTGATCGACCCGTAGCGCCAATAATTTCTTATGTGGTTTTCAGTGCTTTTTTTGACGTTTTTATTTATTAACGTGTTTTTAATAATGGAAAATAGGTTTTTGTGTTCCTTTAACGATATTTTATGGATATTTATAAAGAAAACACGAATAAAGCGGACCAAAAGTGAGCATTTTTGAATCATGGTCTGAATGCACTTTTTCAGTTTTCGGGAGCAGTCTTTTTACGCCTGGTATATATCTTAACCTGAGGCCCAATTCTCTAATTTAAAAACATTAAATTCGCAGTATAATCTCGTCTCAGTCGCACTGTCAGCTGTCACCTATATAGTAACTATTACTTAATCTTCGCATGCATACGCGAAGATTAAGTAGTAGTTACTATACGATACAGTGCGACTGACACGAGATTATATTGTGACTGGAATGTTTTAAAATTAGAGAATTGGGCCTCTGGTCATTGACCTAATGCAGAACCAAGTCAAGTACATGGTTACACCATATACCGTCAAGAGCGAGTCTGACTCGCGTGGAAAGGGTCCCGTACAAGTAGGCTAGCATAGTAACCACCTAGACCAATTAAACTTATTAGTCAATCGACTTGTAAGAATCGGATCGAATGGTACCTTTTGAGGTATGCATCCCTGAAAATAGCGTGATTGTGTCCTAGGATTTGATCATCATCAATGATGATGATGACGACCTCTGGCACGGCGGGCGCAGGAGGTTGCAGGTTCGATTCCCGCCTCGGAACAAATATTTGTACAATCTGCAGATATTTGTTCAGGGTGTTCTGGGTATTTTTCTATGTATAATAAAAAATATCTATCTATGTAATGTGTTGTATTAAGTATATCAGTTATCTAGTACCCATAAAACAAGCTCTGCTTAGCTTGGGGCTAGATAATGTTGTGTGAAATGTCCAGCATTTATTATTGTTATTTTTATTATCATCAGCCATTAGACGCCCACTGCTGGGCAAAGCATATAATGCAAAAAATTGAATGAATTGAGCATGCTTGCCAGGCGGATTGGTAATTGTTTTATTATTTTCAGATTTCAGTTTCTCAAGCGTTACTTGGTGGCTCTGTGCGGATACAGGGCCTCTATGAAGATCATACTTTACAAGTAAGTATTAATTGCTAGCCTCCATTTGCGGGTTCGCTCGTTTGGGACCGGGCTCGAAAATAGGCCATCTGAACCCGCCCCAGTATTGTCTAACGAACTGGTAATCGCTTTCAATTACGATTTCGCAGTACATTGCGCCGCATGCTTGAGCTTATTGTCACAAGCAGACATCTTCAAAACATAAAGCGCAATGTACTGTAAAATCGGAATCGATTTTACAGTACATTGCGCATCGATTATCAGTTCGTTAGCCAATAAAGGGGCCGGTCATAATCTATCATTTAAATTGATTCAGCTGTGATGGTGTGTGATGGATGATTTCATAGAAACATTAAAATTATCGCGTTTATAAATTATTCAACAGCCTTTAGACGTCCACTGTCGGACGAAGCCTCCCCCATTGCTATGGTGGGGATTTGCCATAATCACCACCCTTGGCCGGCGGAATGGTGTTAAATAATCAGGTGGATGCTGCTGCCCATCCACTGGTGTGATCCCTTAGTAAGGCTGTTACTACATCCACGGAAGGAGAAGGAGGGGTCTATTCTTAGGCTGAACACACCATGGCGCAGGGGTGTAATAAATATTATAAAACACAATTTAATATTTAAAGTCAAGTCAAGTCACTGAACTAGATACTACTACTTCATGTCAACTTTTATTTGTGGCTCTGAAAGGGGCCTGATGATCTATAGTGAAAGAACTAGTGTGGTGATGTGATTCAGGGTGCCTTCACGTTTTGAGAGTACGTAATATTGCGCACATACAGTTTTAGTGCCAGTGCACAGCCAGGATTAAAACCGGTGACCTTAGGATCGCATGTCAGGTTCACTAGCACACCACCAGCGGTCTCAATATATCGTGTTTTCCACAGATAGTGCCGGGCACTTCGTCGCACAGTCTGATCCGTTTGTCTCGGAAAGGCATGAAACGTGTCAGCCACCAAGGCTACGGAGACCACTATGTCCACATTAAAATACAGGTATTGTTCACTGTTACATTGTCGGCCAGAAACATACACATTTTTAGCCGAACAACTATTTCATCATTTAATTCAAAGGAGTGTACTGGTAGGGTGCTTGAGCCCTCTGCATACATAACACCCAACGTCACATACATGGTCCTGATCCCACACTACGATTCCCTGTGTCGTGGGTATCAGGAACTACAAGTACTATGGTGCCACACCCAGACCCGGAACGAATATTTGCAGTGGGGCTACTCATGAAAACAGTTCCAATCTCAATCCAGTTTCAACGCTTGTTTGGCACTCTTGAACCAAATCGAGTTTGAAAAAGAGATAGAGCACGCGATTGACTTTGCGTGAAGAACAACAGAGACAGAAAGTCGATTTCACTTAGTTCCATAAAATTCCACTCCAAATTGTGCGCTAGTATTGAATTCAAGAGTACCAAATGACCAAGGAATCTAGTACTCCCTGACGACAAATAACACTAAATCCTGAATTACGATCGAGTAGAGCGTCAAGAGTAGCACTGCTGATCATGCCAATATTTGTCCCGCAGCGGGAATCGAATCAGCACCTCTTTGATCTCAGCCGGCTAGTAACCACCGCGTCACGGAGGTTGTCAATACAAACGAAGTTTGCTCCCGGAGCTTGCCTTCTGACCGAGATATTTTGTGCTATTATCACCTATTATTTTCATCATCATCACCAGGCTGTTTACATCTCGAGCCCCCCCAATTGAATACAATGAGGGGATTTGCCATAATCACCACGCTTGGCAGGCGGATTGGTGATTGCTGTTGGTGATAAGTACTCAAACTCTGTTAGGGTTACAGACAGACAGACAGACAGGCAGACATACAGACACACGGACGTAAGCGTAAGCTTAGTAATGAAGTCCCATTACAAAAGACAAACCCTATCTTAACCTATCTTTTTCTAGCCTTCTCTACAGAACTTTCAATATGTATTCCAGGTACCGAAGTCACTGTCACAGAAACAGAAGGCGCTTATGTACGCGTACGCCGAGCTGGAGGAGGACACGCCCGGACAGATCCTGGGAGTCTCCTTCGATAGAGATGGTGAGAAAAACAAGTAGCTGTCATTATTGGCCGGGTGAATAGAAGTGCCCGTAAGTGTCTTGGGAATGGTCGCAAATTCTAAAATCTTATATGTTTGAATTCTGTGGTCTGTGGTGGTGGTCAAAATGCTGTCCATTGAGGTGGACAACGGGCCTTCAGTAGGGGCAGTAGTATTATCATTTCCGTTAGGTGTTAAACCCGTGCCATGGTCCAACTATAGATATAGTTGTCATGTTCGTTTTACCACTCGTCCATACTGCGTATGCGTCATGCTTTTCATGCCATAGTGACTGGGAGTGACTTAAAAATAGTAAAAAAATCGAACAACCTATCTGGGGGCAGCTCTAGTCCCTATGTAGGTTTTGTAGAGTTACGTACTTCAAAAGGTGTTGGTACCTTTTAGAGCTATTATAGGATCACTCGGGTGTCTGTCTGTCTGCCTGTCTGTCACAGCCTATTTTTTTTAATTATGATTTCGTGGGTTAAGGTTAGGAGCCAAACAAGAAAAATAAAAAAATAAAAATCATATCTTCATTAACTGAAAGAGATTGTTATGAGATGTACAAATATAAGTTAAAAAATATTTTTAAATTGAAGAAAATATGCGAATTCGAGTTACAAAAAAAAAAAATAAAAAAACTAAAAAAAATATGGAATATTGTGCCTCGCTAGTTACTCGCATAGTTTATGTTTCCAGATTCCCACTCAAAACGGAAAATACTCGTAATGAGAAAATTTGTATAAAATTGTGTTGATTGACTAACAAGTTAATTGGTCTATTGTTTGCTATGGTAGCCTACTTGTATGGAACCCTCTCGACGCGAGTCCGACTCACACTTGATCGGTTTATTTATTTGTATCTATAGTTGAACTACGGGTCTGAGGTATGGGGTCATAGTCCAGCGAAAAGTGATAATTTGATTACTGCCCTTACTGAAGGCCCGCTGTCCAACTGGTGGGACAGAATGGTCCGACCACGACCCTAGAACTAATGTCATGCTTAGGCTGCCTGCCCACCAAGGTGGAACGAAAAGGAGCTGGAATAAAATTGAGAGACCAACTCGCTTTGGTGGATAGCGCGGAAAGGACAGATACCCTATACACTGCGTCTCCTATGTTAGGACAAATAAATAGCTCTCATATTTATGGTTGAATGATAGGTGCGAAGGTGACTGTGTGAAGTGAAGTTTGCGGAGGAATTGGTTCGAAAGGTAATAAGTGTATAACTAAACAAAATCAGATTAATTATTGAAGATAGGTTAAATTATTATCATTTTATTTGTCAAAGTGATTATTAATTTTACTAAAAATATCCGTAAAACCCAACCCTTTTGGCATTAATCTGGGCGAATAATTTTGAATTGAATAACGTAAGGACACATCATTTGATTAATACATTAAAAAATATTTTGCTTTTAAATGGATTCATAACTTTCATTTTAGTTTTTCCCTAACCTATTTCGCTCTAAAGTTAAATCTATTTACTTTAATTATTATTATTAACTATCATATCAAAAAAATACTCAAGAATTGTCCGTGATAGTTACTGTTATATTTAGATGTCTACTCAGTTCGCAGTAACACTGAAAAAATAAAAAAAACGCAACTCATGAACTTGTAACCAAAAATAAACATCAAAATTTATTTTCCAGAAAAGTCAAAAAGCTCTACCGTTCCCCCCAATTCGGACACAAAAGCCGATACCGAAAAGGTACACCGTACGAACCGCGACTCGGAATATAGCGAGAAAAAGTCCCAGGCGTGGACGTTCTTAGAAAGCTTAGCTGATTCATTTTACAATAACAGATCCAGCTTCTTGGTCGGTTTCGTTCTAGCAGTCATATTGGGCTATTTGGCTATGTTCAACGATCCAACTGATAAATATGGGGTCAATGAGTATATGAGTCAGCCTCCGGAAACCAAAGAGCTAGACACTCCTTATGGATATCAAAAGACAATTAAAAGACAGAGGGAACACAATCCTGAGTTGTATGATGCATGAATGACTGTAGAGTCTGTAGACTTGTATTTAAATAATGTTAATTGTATTACAATACAAAATGTGTTGAATGTATCAGAATCAACATAGATTTTGTGAAAAATTAATTAGAGTTTACTTTTGATCAAAATGTTGTATTTAGGTCGAAACCTGTCTAATAAGACACAATCAAATAGTATGGCCGAGTTCATAGAACAAAGTTTATTTCGGTGGTGTATAAATATTTCCCATAATTTATGAAGCATTAAGTCGCTGGCCGCACTTTTTGCATATACAGGGTATTTCTTTGGAATGGGTCAGTGAGGGGAAATCTTAAACGGTAAGAGGTATCAAAAAATACTGAAAGGGCTCACGTCACCGATTTTGTTAAAAAATGAAACTGCGTTCAAAGATTTTGGTAAAACCCACTCTTTTGCGATAAAAAACCATTGTTTAGTTTGTGAAAGTTGGGATAGGTAGGCTAAAAATTTTTTCCTTTTGAATCCTCATTTCTAAATTAACAGTAAACCTAAAAACCGTTAATTTTCAAAATCTTTCGATGTTCCATTCAATAGCTATTTTATTGTTTTTGATATCAAAATGACGTGAGTCCTTTCAGCATTTTTTATATCTTTTACCTTTTAAGATTTTCCCTCACTGACTCATTTCAAAGAAATACCCTGTATGATTAATAATGGTTGCATGCCAAGAGTACGCAACTTATGCTCACGAAAGCATACGCTGGCTTACGACTCACTCGCGTTCTAGTGTTGTTTGAAAGTATATATGAATCGTTGGGTGGATCCCACTATATCCATTGCGCATATTCATTGCCATGTTTTTAATATATTATATAAATCATTTTCAAGTACGCTGACAAAATTTTATATGCAACTTTTGTTTTAGAAGTGGGTTAATAGAAATATGGAAATAATTAAAAGAGGCAGAGGCAAATTTGTTTCACTTTTAACGCGTGGCTTTCCAATCCTTTTTTATGAATAGTATAATGGGATAACGTAGTATGTAATTCTTGTCCATTTACGATTATTTCTCGGCAATGGATAAAGTGAGACATAATTAGAAAAAAACTCTTGTTCCACTTAAGGTGAATCGTCTCTTATGTGACGCGAAGTTCAAATTTTATTCTGTTTTTTACTCGGCACAGCTCATCAACATTTCTTAAGATAGCGAAAACTAGTTTTGCGAAAACTAGGAGACCCAACACACAAATGTTTTAATTGATAGTATCTCATAATTATCATTAGTTAAGCTACGAACAAAAAAAAACACTGTAAAAATCATTGAGGAGTATTCGTAGCTAAACTAATTATCTTTATGAGATACTATAAACTAAAACATGTGTAATAGATCGCATAGTTTTCACTATCAGTTTCGCTATCACAAGAAGTGTTGATGAGCTGTAATGAGCAAAAAACAAAAAAAAAAAACTAAAACTAACTAAATTAAAGTTTGAATTTCGCGCAACATGCGAGACGACCCACCTTAATCAATTAATTATGCATATCCATGGATAAAGTGGGATCCACCCGAATAGTTAGGGATATAGTATGATGGTCATACATTAGTGTTATAAATATTGTAAATATTTGTTGTGAATATATCCGAATGAAGTTGAAAAGTTGTTTAATTTCGTTTTCCTTTTGCCGTCCCCACACCATCATGCTATATACCTGTATGTTCATACAAAATCAAAGATAATACTTCCTTTGAAGCTTTTGACCTAGCGAAGACCATAATGCATTCTCCTTTGTCATTTTTGCTACCGAGATTGGAGAAGTGGGGGGGTCACGTAGGTAGGTATTATACCAATCCAACTAATGATGCTTATGTTCCTAGGTGATACAGTGTAAATGAAAAAAGAAATTCATTTTGTGAGTCACACAAATTACTTGTTCCTAATATTAGTTAGATAGAAGTATGTAGGTTTTGTCGTACAATACTTGATTAGTTGGCTTTTCATCTTACTACTTAGCTAGTACTAGAAGTAAATCAATATATGTAAAATCGTCGCGTGACTGACAGACTGACTGACTGTCTGTCAACGGACAGCCTGAACCGTAAGTTGAAACGAAATTTGGAAGGTACAGTCCGACCGCTATAACTTGGCGCGGCTGTGCGCCACTGTGCTCGAAAGTTTGTGTGAAGTCAAAGTGACTTTTCCTTTGGACCGGTTTAGGTCCACAAATCGCCACCGCCAACTTATACTGGTGGCACTGTATCTCCTTTTTGTGGTCTGGGGTGCACTAACAACAAATATCCGAAATTCATCCCTAAGCCAAGTGGTGTTGAAGTTTGTATGGAAAAAACTCCACGCGGCAGAAGTCGCGAGCGTTCTCCTAGTATAAAATATATGCAATAATATATTTATTATTTTCATCATCATCAGCCTGTAGAAGTCCACTGCTGTACATAGGCCTCCACCATTTGATGCCACGACGAATGTATTTGGTATTGACGATGGTTTTGTGCCGCCTCCATTCACTGACTTCCTGCGACGTATAAAATGTCGTCGGTCCATTGATCCTACACTGTCCTCTACGTCGTCTGGTTCGTGGTCGCCATTTGAGAACCTTTTTTTTCGTAACGGTTGTCAGTTCTGCAAGCTATATGGCCTGCCTATTGCCACTTCAACTTGCTAATGAGAGCTATGTCGGATATATGTTTATTCTCTTACATTTAATTGAATGTTGGCGTTTCATATGTAAAAACAAATAAAAATATTTTGATGATTAAAAATCCGGCACTTGCAAATTGAAATCCGTAAGTCAATGAAAGCCGTTTTTCAGCCCACCGTGCGGCACGTACATCGGCCGAGTTAATGTTAATGTTAAAGAACTCCCTTTTCCGCATTCGAACTCTATGGGTGGTTCATTATGTGTGAGAGCTGTCTGACTAGGTAGTAACCCAGCTTAACTCCGTCCAGAAGCACAGAAGTTTCCTGGGGTCTTCGCAGGTTTCGCGGAGTGACATCGGGTTTTTGAGGATTTGTTCACGTTGATCGGCCGAGTTATGGAGCAATGAATATGAGCCTTTACTTTGTAAAATATCCACAGGTAAAAAAGTATCGATCGCCGAGCCTCACGACGTTGTGGACGCCGTTAGAGAGGCGCTTAAAGATAAGAAGTCCATCGAAGATGCCTTCAAAGCACCCGAGGCTTCTACTGAAGCGCCTAAGGCTTCTACCAAAGCGCCCAAGGCTTCTACCGATGCGCCCAAGGCTTCTACCAAAGCGCCCAAGGCTTCTACCGAAGCGCCCAAGGCTTCTACCGAAGCGCCCGAGCCCTCTACCGAAGTGCCCGAGGAAGAGGTCAAAGAATCCAATAGGAACAAGGGATAGGGTCTTACCTATTTTAGTAATGCGATATAACGTTTAGACAGTTGTAGAGGTCTAGCAAAATGAATTGAATTTGGTAGGATCTCTTTTTTTTTTCTTTTTTTTATATGTACTACTAGGCAAGCAAACAAGCATACGACCCACCTGATAGAAAGTAGTTACCGTAGTCAATGGACGCCTGCAACACCAGAGGCATCACACGCGTCTTCTCGACATGATATCCAGGTCTAAAAGATAATGCATGAAAACGTCTACCCAAAGATATAAGAACATTGGTTACTACAAAAAGGTTACATCTCAAGGCTACTATAATGTTTGCTGAACTTATACATGAACCGAAAATATTATTTTCTGAGGGTAGGACCTAGGTTTTTTAAACCTATCTCCTTACCACTGTTGGGTGAGGTGTCCCTAAATCTTTCCTCCTGTCTCTCCTATGTCACACCACTACATATCGAAGGCTTATCCATGTTTTTGGGGGGTTCGGACCTAACCCACCACGCTGTTCCAGTACGGGTTGTTGTTCCAGTACGCCATAGCCTCGTTCGTTGGTCGGCAGGGTACACCACGTGTCGAATTGAGGTCGAGGTTGGCTTGAGTTCCGATAGATGTATTTTGGAACGCCTTGTACCTCTTATCAAAATATATTGTTTAAGAATTTTGACACTTTTATATATACCGACTGAACCGAATAGGGGTTTTTAAAATCCATTTTGCTAGACCTCGGTCTCAAAAAGAGCACAAGGTTCTTGCTGTAGAATATTCCAATTTATATTTATAAAATTTCATTCATAAGTGGCTCATATTTTCGTCATATTTTATTTACCAACAAAAAGCAGGTATTACATAAACCAATATATCGTTGCTTTTCTGTGATATAATTTTGTAGTGGATGACAAAATAATGTTGAGTTTTCAAAGTAGAATATTCGTCAAATAGTTTTGCCCGATAGTAACACCAGCTTACGTCACTATCCATTTGCCACTTTATTGCAATAATTACGAAATTACGGAAATATTTATGTGATGATTCTGTTCAAATATAATTGAATTAACATTTCGTTTATTAAATGAAACAGTCAAGGTAGACTGAACGTATTTTTTTAAGTAAACACCTCATGGTTTTGTTTGTTTCGGACAGTTAATGGAAGGGGTTGCACTACACCTGTCTCAATTCTCATTGGCCATGACGTAGGCTGGTGTTACCCATGTGACCATCGTGTCTCGGAATGCCATACCTCGCAAAGTATATTGTGATACCATAGTGTACCTTACTAGGTATAAAGGTTATCCCATAACTTTTAAACATGTTTTACGAGTTTTGGGATTACAACTTTTTCAGAAAATTTCTAGTTGTCTATTAAGTTTTCATTTAAATTTTTAGCTGTTTCTTGAACTACAAAGTCAATGACCTCATAATTAGGTAGTCAAGCTTCAAGAAACAGCTAATTCATAGGCTGTCAAGAATCAGTATTTTGACAAGAAATGTTTACGTTGCGGGTAGAATCAGTCCTTCGGCATTGCCTACGAATTCTGGGACACCTGTAGTCACAGGCGCAAACGTATATGGCGAGTATTATATACTTATATTCAAAGATTATTGCTGTTACGTAATAAACAATGATCGCTGTACATAGCCGTTGACTAGTGTGTAGGAATGGTAGGTAAATAAAATAACAAATTAATAGGTATGTTGTTTCATTTGTATTCAAGAATCCTAGTCCCCCATCCATAAATAAGTAAGTAAGAAAGGCATTACTAGCACATTAACCTATATTATTATTATTATTATGGTAATAACTTTATTCATAGAACATTGATCTACTTTCCTAGGTTAGGTAACAAACTCTTACCAAGTGCTGTGCTTATAAAAATGGCGGAAAGCCCGATGAATTTACAGATGTACCTAATGGCAACTGTCAAAATGCTGTCTGCCAGACTTACAATAATAACGAAAGTGGATTCCATTTTCACCCAAGGAATTTTGATAGAGGTACTAAATCCATGTTTTCACCATATCTGGTGAATGTGGAATAAAAGCGGCTGATAATCACGAAGAAAGAAAGCCGCTTTTATTCCACATTTGCCAGATATGGTGAAAATTGAATCTACTTTCGCCAAATTTTCCATCATCGCTCACAAGGGTAGTTACGTATCCGTGGTCTGAGGCCCAAGCACGAACATCTAACGTTACCGAGACGCTAGCGTTACGATAGTAAACGGGTTATTCCCGCTCGTCCCCACGTCTCGTCCCCACTGGGGACGAGCGGGAAGTTTTTTACTAAAACCTTCCCGCTCGTCCCCGAAGGGGCGAGCGGGAAGGTTTTAGTAGCCATCGTCCCCACTACGATATTAACGTCAATCAACTTACTAAGATTTCAAGTTACCCTGATGTCATTGGCCAATATTTGACATTTGCGATCGTCTCGCTAGCGTCTTGGTAACGTAAATTATTCGTGCTGACCCCACAGATCGGCTTTGTTTGATTGGGTCATTCCTGATCGAGTATCCATAAGCCACTCTCCCAGTAGTCGCTAGGAAGGTTATTAGGTTTTTATTTGACTATTAATTAGGAGCTACTAGTAGTCAAGTCACTAGATAGGTTCTTCTCTATCTGTTAAATGTAGCAATATGGCGAAAATTGAATCTGGTGAATGTGGAATAAATCTAATTTTTTGCATACTAAAAATTATAATTTTATCAACATTGTTTTCGATACCTGTGGAATGCACAAGCGCCCAACAAATGCCGTGTGGCCTTTCCTGTATATGCTCAATTTTTTTCGCTAGTTTGCTCTTTACGCTGAATCATCGCAATAAGCACGTTGTAGGCCTGTAGAGTGTAGATTATTTCAAACGTCCACTTGAAACAGTCTATACGTCTCGGCGACGGAGTTGACAGCAGCGTTGCTGCGCCTACGCAGCGTTGCCACCGCGTACGATAGTAGCGCCATCGCGCCTTCTACGTAGAAACCGTACAGAATGCGGACGTGGCCGAGGACCTGTGTGGGCAGAATGATACATAGTTAAGCAAGTAATGGTGACCATACACTATGCTGCCTATCATCCAATCGGTATAACACTGCAGGCTTGATCCAATCTGCAGTTCGTCCATATACACCACACAAGTATACCTAACTGTCATGCCAATTCACGACCAAATACGGTCAGCAGGGCAGGGCTACTCTTAAAAACAGTTCTAATCGCAATCCAGTTTCAATCCTAATAACGCTTATTTGGCACTCTTGAACCAAATCGTGTTTTAAATTGAGATAGAGCACGCGTGTTGACTCGTGAAGAACAACAGAGACAGAAAGTCGATTTCACTTAGTTCCATAAAATTCCACCAATCTCCATTCCAAATTGTGCGCTAGTATTGAATTCAAGAGTACCAAATGACCAAGGAATCTAGTACTCTGACGACAAATGTCACTAAATCCTGAATTAGGAATGGAGTAGAGCGTTAAGAGTAGCTACCCAGTTCTACTTGATACAATTGGCAGCGTCATGGCGATTGGATGATAAGCAGCGAATTCGCAATCAAACAATTGAAAAACTATTGTCATAATTTTCCTGTCTGGCAATTAAACCTCGTAGGTATTCACTTGGGGACCAACATGGTATTTACATGACGCTTTGCATGCTATCATTTCGCGAGTGAGCGCACGGGTTGCACTGTCTCCGGGACGAGTTAGGTATTCCGCGTTTTTTGTCTCTGAGTGTAGCTTTACTCCATTTTGTGTAAGTATGATTACCATAACTGGCATTAGGAACCAGACGGAACTGCTAGAGGCCGGTATTTTCATTGTTTTATCCTATAGTACATTCGGAAGGTTTATCTCTACGGTAAAGGTAGTGAACCTACAGCCTGAAACCTAAGCCCCTAGCGTCCTAGTAACCTAGCATCCCTAAATTCCCTAGCCCTAACCATAGTGGTAATAAATACATAGATATACCTAGTACCTAGGTCTAGTATAGCGCTATTATAGCGAACCCTCTATGCGAGTCCGACAAGCACTTGACCAGTGTTTATTTTAGAAATGATTACCAAAAAACATACCAAAAGTTAAAATGTTCCTGACTAAGTTGAAAATTAATTTGACGGCATAATGCGATACAGCCGCTATCCGCCTTGAAATTTTAATATAATTTAGTTGCTGAGCTACTTACATGCTCCAATCCTCCAGTGGTAGTGAACTCTAGAAAAAACATGAAAGTTTCAACCGCACTTCTGCCCCGAAGCACACCGAACGCAATTGCCCCACACGCGAAGTATAAAATAGCTGCTACTGGCACGCAGTGGCACGCACTCAGCACGTTGATACATCGCTGCAATGTTTTATTCATCATCAGCTTAGAAAAAAAGCTTCCTTACAATACACTCATTAAGTAGTCAAACGGTGAGAACAGGTGTCGTCTACAAACTCTAGAAATGCTACGAAATCTCTAGCTACGGAGTCTACGAAATAAAACCACGCAAGTGCTACGAGCTCTAAGTAAACAATTAAGCTCACTAAATTGTGAAACGACAGAATTAACAATTGCCCCGAATTAATTTAATCGACCGATTTTTCGGGCGAAAAATGTTTGTTCAAAAAACTCACCGTAATATTTTTTCGAATATTTCCACATTTCGATGTCTTTAAAACATCGGAATTTCGACTACAGTTTGGGCTTTCTGAAATTAATAACGCTTAAATATTAACTGCCAGATATTAAAACAATTAGGTATGTTGGCTTGATGTCCTATGCGTAGTTATAAACATACATACCTTTTACGACACACATACATACCTACACTCACACCGACAATCGCATTAGTAAACTTTCGCATTCTACCAACTTTAGGAAATACCTCCAAATCAACGCTCTTTGATGATAAACGAAGATAAATTCCAGGCAAGAACTTAATCAGCCTCTACATTAGGACTAATTCATCTCACAAATTGCCGACCCTTATCTGACTTGAGAATGAAACTAAGATTAACAGATAGGCTTATATCGAGGGCGACTATTAGCTACGAAACTGTACTGATCGAGTGATCGTCATTAGTGAGAAAAAGATGAGAACAAAGGATTTTTTACGAATATGAGTTTGCGTTGTGTCTAAATCTCAAAGCGCTGAATGAGTGGTACCGTAACGTATTACGGGCCAGATAAAATTATGTTATGACGGACAAAATCTGATAAAATTCAACGAAACTTAAAAAAATACTTTCGGTGCAGGTTTTTTCCGTGATTTCGAGTTTAATACGATTTTTAAATTGCAACACAGACGTGCGTGTGAGAAGCTCTTTAGTAGGGCCGCGTCAAACACAAATGCCTGTGTATCGCCGCCCTATAGATGGAGAAAATTCGCCTAAAGAAAAAAATCGCAGAAAAAAAAACATTTCGTCGTTAAATTCGTCTCCCAAAGACAAAAATCACATACCGGTACCTACTTGTGCTTTCAGCAGAGAACGTGCTAACAACCTACCATCATCAATCTTTTGTCACTAGGTAGGTTAATAGGTTTTTTTTATTTAGTGCGCTGATTCCCTTTAGTAGCAGTTCAAACCAGATTTAGTACCTACAACTGTTTCAAATCAAATGGTACAGTGGCTGTGTACTATTTATTCACCATCTAGTCTTTGCATTCACGGTAACGTAGGCGAACATTCATCCCTACAATATCAGCTACAATTCGTCCAAATGGTTTATCCGGATTATTCGCAGTACCATCTAGTCCATCCATTAGTTTCATGGATCGAGTTCCGAATTCAGTGATTTAAACCAAATGTTCCAGTCGGCAAATTATAGAATCTGGTCCAACTTGTACAGTCGTGCAACACAGGTCGTCAAACTTCCTAATTACAATTTGATGATCCTATAAATTTGAAATTACTTAACAGGCGTTACAGTTTACCATTTCCCCACATTATCGGTACCTAACCGTTGCCAGTTGTTAATTTGGTAAATGCGTACTTCGGTGTGGATCGCGCAACACCGCATAAACGCGGGTATTATCGTTAAGGGGAAGAATTGGAAGATAATTTTCTTGGTGTTTACGGGATCGTTATGAAAGTAGAGGTTTATGAAAGCGGAGGCAATACATAGATTTCCTCCTGATTAAAATTTAGAAATTATTTAAAAATGTAGAATGTTGTTAGTGAAAGTTAACAGGTGTCTGAACTTTTGCGTCGTTTTACTAGATGTACCTATTGAGTGAGCCTGGTGGGTCTTTTTCTGAGAATAACATTGTTAGGGTATATAGAGTCGTTTTTGTTGACAGCGAATGCGATCCGATGATGCAATGATGTTG
This sequence comes from Epirrita christyi, assembly GCA_951392215.1. Taxonomy (NCBI): domain Eukaryota; kingdom Metazoa; phylum Arthropoda; class Insecta; order Lepidoptera; family Geometridae; genus Epirrita; species Epirrita christyi. Next base: position 8,900,595 of record OX595848.1, on the reverse strand, counting down.
CATCTTGGAGGCGTCCTGTCATTTACTGACAATTTATAGATTTTAATTATGATAGCTACCTCTTCGAAGGCATAGATTCGCTTTAACAGTAGTAATTAATAGAGTAAACAGTGCCCTAGAGGCAGATGGTACAATATTTACCTACCCCTGCCTATTCCGCCCGGCGTTCAGTATAATGTACATTTACGTTGTTTCTGTAATCAAACTGCCTATTTATTAATATTGAGAAGGGATAGTCAATATCAATATTTATTTGTTATCATACCTAATCCTTAGCATCATCAGGGAAAAAATACCTACTGCCTATTTATGGTATCGTAAACCTATTAGGTAACAAACTTAGGTCCATACTCTTATTATTCTTATTCCATCTGCTGTGCTGGCTAAATAATGTTTCAAACCTACAAGCTTTGTTCATTGTAAGCGTTATAAAACATCGTAGGACCTCAAAAAAAAAGTTAAAGTAGATCCAATTTCAACAGATAACAAAATAGCGAAACTTGTCTAGTTTCTTGTGCACTGGTAAGCAGTGAATAGTCTACTGTTATGGGCAGGCCAGTAAGTACCATCTTGTTGTAATATGATGTTATTTTGCCTCTGGTAGATAGTTTAATTCATTTCGTAGAAGGTCTAATATTAAGACATATTTTAGCATATTCAGAAAAAATAGTCTAGGTATGAGTCGATATGTACGAATTATTGTTAGATTTCATGGTCTTCCATAATTGTAAGATACAATGTTTATTCGAGAGATGTTATACTTATCATAGACCCTATATGGTATAATAAAATTGTGAGTGTTTATATATTAAATTTTTAGTTGGTTCGATTCCCGGAACAGTAAAGCTGGGACATTTACCTGCCAAGCGAATATCTGCATACTCTTGTTAGGTCCTACTCTAATGTTCCCCTGCGGGTATTCATACCCATGTCTATGGTGTCATGATTTCATACCTCTGGGTATTGAGGTGAGGTTTGCACTTACGTTGATTAAATGACACCATGTCTGGTGCACTTGTTTCAGATAATACCCATATTAGTTATCAGACAGCGTTGTGTTATGAGGTAATTTGTAATTTAATGCTTGTTTATTGGCTTAGATAGTTATTACGAGTAAGATATATTTGACATGGGTCATCGGGGAAGTACCAACAGGTCCAAATTTATCAGGTAGTCAACTGCTTACCTTTTGTGTTATCCTTATTATTAAGTTCTTCCTTGAACGACTTCGTCTTCATATTTGTACTTTTCAATGAACAGCGGTACGCATTAAACTTCGACACTGCACATGTACTAACATTTACCACTAGAAATAATAAAAAATGTTAAAATGTATCCTAAAAGAAGGTAATTATGATATTGGGTACTTCGAGCCGGAGCCTGGTAGAAAGCTACAGGACTAATGTCAGTAAATCTAAATGGCCGTTCTGTTACAGCCTTTTTCATAGTTCCGCTAAAATATTCAGAATCAACTAGTTTTTGTTTTATAATTAGTAAGTGCCGAAAGAGGCAGATGACGCGCCTGATGTGAAGTGATAACCTCTAGCTTTAACAATCCGTTAGGTACAGGATATTAGGACGCGCCCTACGTGGTACAACACTACGCTCGCCGCCCTGAGGCCAAAATTAAGTCTCATGTGCCTATAAGTGAACGACTGGCATGTACTAACTGAGATAGATATGAGTAGGGATGGCAATGATAGCGTAGATCAAGGCAGCACTCCTGCCCCATAATGTCTGTGGAACTGGTGCACCAAACCCTGTAACAAGAATGATCACAACTGAATCACCCTGTGACTGGTTACAATATATCCAGTCCATCGAGTGCCGAACGACGCTGTTACGACCCCTCGATAGATCGACACTTTAAAGCTCGTAGAAGTCGGTGGATTGAGGCGGGTCATCGTGGCATTCTTTTGGGCCAGGTTTGCTCATCATGCAAACATTTGTCCCGCAGCGGGAAATGAACCCGCAACCTCTTGCGGTTTCAGCCGGATACTCGCCCTCTGTGCTACGGAGGTCGTCAAGAAGAAGATTGTAAAAGATTGATATGGTAATAATAGATGCACCTTTAGAATAACAGGTTGTATCATCCCTTATGCGGCTTTACAAAGATAGTGAGGATTTGGTTATGCTGAAATATCACTTTAGTGGCATTTTTGCGCGCGAGATAACCGTGGTTATCAAAATTGGTTTTGATGGATAAGGATGGGATTTTTTTTCAGTAAATGGTGGCTATAAACTTCGTTTTTTACGGTAGTCGTATGCTGATCCATGTTTAGGTATAATGCCCTCCTTGGCATCTCGCGTTTAAGATAACTCGATCATAAGGGATACAAAGTACCTAAAGCAGTCATCACATAGACAGTGAATAGGAAGGTGCCGGGCAGGTCCCAGAAGAGTCCCGGGCGGGCCCGGGCACCGCGCCCAACCGCAAGGATAGTAAGATGCTTTTCTTCTTGAATTCGTGTCTCGATCGCTTCCCTCCATTTCGGCGAAAGTGGGGTTATCTGTAAAAAAAGAAACATCTTCATCATCATCATCAGCAGTTATAGACATCCACTGCTGGACGAGGCCTCATAAAATACCTGCCAAGCGTGGTGGTTATGGGGGAATTTTCATAATCAGTGTTGAGTACCTATACTCTGAGGCTCAATTCTCTAATTTAAAAACATTCCAGTCTCGTGTCAGTCGCACTGTTTCGTATAGCAACTATTATATATTCTTCGCAAGAAACGCGAAGATTAAGTAATAGTCACTATACGTGACAGTGCGACTGAGACGAGATTATACTGCGAATTGAATGTTTTTAAATTAGAGAATTGGGCCTCAGATTTTTAATTTTTGTAAACAAACAAATGTCAAGATCTTTGATTATATACACACTAGATAGAGTTTCGTCCTGCAATCACTGCAAAAGAAACAGGCCAGCCTTTGCTAGCGCGTGTGCGTGTCTACACACACAAACATGCGCGCAGCTTTGTCTTACACTCGCGTCACGTCATTGCTTTTGTGTCTGTTTGCGTGCGTAAAGATAACAGCTACTGACATATTTCCCAATTTATTGGGAAAAACTGACTATGTTCAGATAAGTAAGTTTTACCGGTTACTACAAAACAAACAGTGAAATCTGTTGATTTTTTACAGAATGAAGACTTCGTGGGCTGGTAGTAATAACAATAAATAAATAAATAAAAAGCAAACTTGCTTTTTTTAATAATATTCACCCAGTGACTGTGAACTATAGGATCATTAGGTAGGTATTCTGAAAAAAAAACAACAATTTGAGTGTTAAAATAATCTGCCTAAAAGTCGTTCAACGGACATAATATATTTTCAATTTTCAACTCACAATATAATCTCATCTCAGTCATCTTTTGATTAATCATCGCTGTAGGCATTCGTTAGAGTAGATAAGATAAAGTATGTATGCCTTCGCCCACCGCGCCCACAGAGACCGATACATACTAGGTATACTTTTCATAGGTAAAAGTGAAGTAAAGTTGAAAAGTTGAGCAGGTGAACTCAATCGACGTTCTCACTTTACAAGAAATCATTTGGTCAGTCACCATAAGGAATTTAGCATTCAAAAACTGGCAACACAGACAAAAGTGCCAAGCTTGAGTTGAATAATCAGGGCTAATAAGTTCATTGTTTTTATTGAATACTTTTGAAAATACAATGAATTCTGGATACTAATCGATGGTAGGTGATTTTACTAGTCGTTTTTAAACGTCCTTTGTAATTTCTGCACACTTTTATGGCGCAACTCGTCATTGCTAGCATTAATTTCAATTTGCGTTGCGACCGTTCGCCTTGACAATACAATTGACAATGAGGGGCGGGAAGCGACTTATCAGCTAACAGTTAGCTGATATTTTTTTCGACGCATTCGTGTCATGAAGCTCTATCTAGTGTGTATATAATCAAAGGTCAAGATATGCCACTGTGTGTATAAGTGTCATGTATGTGTGTCATAATGTGAATTTACACGTATGCTACACAACCCACACACTTATACTCCAGTGGCATATCTTGACATTTGTTTGTTTACAAAAATTGTCTGAAATTAAAAATCAGGATATACTCAGGTGGATGTTGCCCATCCCCTGGTGTAATCCCTTAGTCGGTTTTTACTACATCCACGGGAGGAGATGAATGGGTCTATTCTTAGGCAGAACACACCACGGCATTTTCAATTTCAAATGAAATTATTTATTTGCTATAAATTGGGTTATAAGATTCTTAAAATATTCCCAAACATTACCATTATTTTTTACCATTTTAAGCATGCTAATTATTGTCAATAAGTAATAGAAATTTGGTGTAATACACATAGAAACGCATACGCGTAGAAATTGCTACAAAGCGATAAGACCACCCATTGTATACCATAGTTAGTTTTAGTTTTTTTTTCTAAGATTGTTGCTTTTTTGTTTATTAAAGTTTGCAATAAAGTTTTTTATATCTATCTTACTACAAAAAATACATATAACAGGAATATTTCCGTACAATCTTCGCTTACATTTATCTAACTTTAGGATTTAGCTTCTGTTTACAGTCGGGTATGCCGTTTCTATATCGATCGGTTTAACCCAAATGTATGTTTAGCACTAGCAAACCCAGCGTAACGTCGTAGGGTCAAGTACGACCCTCGGCCTGCACTTGACAACACCTGCCTAATAGCGCGGCAAGCATTTACGTTACACTTGGGGACAAAATAATCATCACATAATATAATTAAACCGGTCAAATGCCGGTTATAGTTATTATTTAGGGTTAAATTAAGTCACAATCGCTCCATAGCTTGAAAAGTATTGCTCACATTTTTCAGAGACAATTTTGTTTTTTTTTTAACTTATCAATCGCAATTTATTTAGTTATTAAATCAAAATAACGATTATATAAGTTGATGACCAGTATTGGTGCTAAGTACTCAGGTGGATGCTGGTGCCCATACCCTTTGCAATGTCATAAGGCAGTCTTAAAAACACCTATATTAACCGACAAGCGATAATTGCTTTGAATAAAAAAGATAAAGAAAAATGTCATCCACGCATCTACTCGCATCACATTCTTCATAATAATATGAGCTCGTCAGTTCAGGGTAACTCTTAGCTAGGACTTTCTCCAGAACGTCTCTGATTTCGCTACTCATGCGCCCTGGAGCCCGATAAGGCAGTGCTAGCTAATGGTCTAGAAAACTGCCTACACTCAGTTGAGCTTGAGCATCACAACACCACTAATTGGCTTGCTTGGCTCATTGGCCTAGTTATTAAGGGTGCGCTCCGAAAATATGTTGCTGATTTGCTGCCTAGTTATTGTGAGTAAACCAGATATCACATCAATATAATAACTGAAATACGTGATTTTTTTAAACTTTTTTCTATAGATGACTAAGCCAGAAACACAATTGGCAGACATTTACTCGATACTTTATTTTTTTGAAAGTTATGCCTTTGAACTAGATTTATTGAAATTTCTGGGAAACAACTTCAGTCACATATCCAAAATAAATACTCACCGAAGGAAAATATGGTTTATTATAGGTGACCAAACCAATATTTACCTAGACTAATTAGTATTCTCATAATAAATTAAATAAGATTTGAGACTTTACTTCTGTGTACGGTCGTGCGATATTCAATCTTATTCCGTTAGTATTTGCGTCTAGAAGGCGATTCATACATATTACATTTTCGGAGCGCCCTCTTAATGTATCTACTAATAGCGGCCCGCGACTTCGTTCGCGTGGTCCTAGTTTTATTTCGAAAGCCTGCCCCGGCTTGCTGAGAACAACTTACCAAATTTTAAATGTAGGTGGAGGAACAAACATACATTACTTTTTAGGGTTTCGCACCTCAAAAAATACCAACAGAACTATACTATTGTTATAAGGATTATAGGATTACTGGGGTGTCTGTCTGTCTCAGCCTATTTTCTCCGAATAGGCTAGGCCAAAAAAGTTAAAATAAAGTACATAATATTTAGAGTTAAGTGACGCAATCACGGACAAAAATGGTTAATAAATAAATACAATTTGGGAGGCAAGATAGAAAATTAAGAAAAAAGTAGTGTCAAATGCATCATGTAATGTATAATGAGCCCTCTGGCCACGTGGTCCTACAGCCTTTGTCCTACCGATCGGACCACATGAACTGTTTTTTCCGGTAGATGAAATAACTCTTTGATAGCTTCAGAGAAATAGAGTGGGAGCAAATCCAGCGTGTCCACGAATCAATTTTCACATATTTTCTTTAATATAAATTAAACTAAGCATTTCAAAATTATAAAAAAAAAAATAGTATTTCTCGTAACAAGTTCTTTCTTTTGATATGTCACATGATGCGTCACTTTTTAATTTTATAGTTTTTAATATAAAATAGTATAGTATAGTAGTATTATATAGTATAATATATAATATAGTCATAAGTATAATTGAAACATCAGTCAATACTCAAACTGAAAAATAAATCCTCGAAAATGTTAGTCAGACAAATCTACTTTTGAAAGTTCAAATGCGAAGTTAATAGAATTTTCATAAAAAAAAATCTGAAACTTTCCTTCCATATGTGTGGAACATTTCACAATGGATGACAAATTTTTCATCCAATTATTTAAATTCTCTACTTCTGTGTTTGGTATTCCACGAGAGATTCCAGTGATTTCAGTGTTTGTTTTATGAAAATACAAGTTAGTTTTGTAAAAAGAATGCCTTGGTATAAATATTTTAGTATTCGAGCAATTAATGGGGGGAACTATGATCGCATACAACCTTGTAATTTCGATGGAATAAAATGTGTTTGTTTTTGACCCCAAATGCTTTTGATTAATCTATTTGACGGCCTCTCGATTCCCGCTGCGGGACAAAATGTTTGTATAATCTACAGATATTTGTTCCGGGTCTGGGTGTTATGGTTCCATATGGTACTCGTAGTTCCTGATACCCACTATACAGGGAATCCTAGTGTGGGATCAGGACTTATCTTAGTGGAGGTCTTACAAACGGAGTGTAGATTATTAATAGGTCGTGCCTGACCAGTGTTTATTTTGAATGTTAATTTTTCAAGATTTATTGTATGTTAGCAGATGTTTACAACCATCAACAAAGAACCTGTCCGCCCCTTCTCCAAGAAAACCCTAAAAATGTCTTTGACCTAACAGGCTGTCTAATAAAACGGAAACAACCCAACATTTCCGGAATCCACAGAATTCTTCCCAACCATTTGTTTCTGTGTTGCTACTAAATTCTTAACATACCATACCGCAAGGCCTTCTAAAGAATTTAAGGTATGTGATAAGGCTTTGTCATGGTAAACATTTTAAGAAGAGATTTTTCACAACACAGTTCTTGACGAAATTGAGTTACGTTGCGATAGGCATTTTTGCATATTCTTTGAGTACGACAAAGGTCCTTTCTTACCAACCTTTCTTTGAATACTTAAATGAGTAGCTACTCAGAATATTAAGAATTTTATTGGAGTAAGTTTTTTATGGTTCTGTCAAAAAAACACACAACAAGGAATGTGTTTAATTTTTTTCGTCAAAGGATTATATGAACTTAATTTACTATTCATAATAATTATTAACTCTGTGACCACAAACCGGACAACGCGGTAGAGGAAGGCTCTCCACTCGATAAACTAAAGACATTATAAACGTTGCAAAATTCGGTGGATTAAGGCGGCTTAAGACTTCTTATCATGGCATTCTAAGGGGGAGGCCTATGTCCAGCAGTGGACTTCTACAGCCTTATGGTGAAATCTATGTTGTTAGCCAAAATTACCTAACAAGCGTTGAATAAATGAATAAAATTAGTAGGAACCAATTCTATGTTTTTTTTTTAAATTTAGGAGCTGTATTTAAAATTGAAACTGTTAAGAAACTTTCCAAATGATAAAGCTGGCTCAAAATTGAGTAAGACTTGGCTATGAGTTTAGAAAAAAGTCGTATTTCTTTCCTTCTATAATGTTAAGGAAAAGAAGTGTTATTAGGTTATCATATTTTTGCATGATACATCAATCACTTACGCGATACGACTTATGAAAAAAAGTATTTTTTCTTAGCTTCAGAGTAACAGTGCGAAAGTTTTTTCATAAGAAAATGACTTCATTCCTTTGACGGAATCTTTAGGAAACCGTGATAAATCACAGATCTTTGGCCAACAATTGAAAATTACTGCAATATTATTATATAATATAATATTTTAATTATTATATAACTAATGCATTATTACTATCATCATATGATATGCCATACATATAATATAGAAAAGGTTGTCAGTTATGTATATATTTACCCCCTTATTCATAATCATTTTATAAACCTATTTTAGTTAAAATATGTTTTGTCTTGTTTTGACGTATGACATTTTACATCAGAGAGAACAAAACAAAAGCTATTTTAACTAAAATAGGTTTAAAAAATGATTATGAATAAGACCCTTAATATTTATTATGTAAATATTAGTTCCGGGTCTGGGTATTATGGTACCATGGTACCGTAGTTCCTGATACCCACGACACAGGGAATCCTAGTCAAGATCAAGTTGGAATCAAGACTACGTATGTGGCTGTTGGGTGTTATGTTATGTAAAATCTTCGTGTACAGCTAATGTTACTGGCATCACGTTACTTACATGTAAGTGTTGTTGAATTATGAGGGTAATTTATCAATTGCTTTGCTTATAGCCGTAAAAGGTACTTTATTTCTATAATTTATTACCTACTTTGTTTTTCTTTTTTTTACGTTTGATCTTTGAACTTTTCTGCTGAATTACTTAAGCATGATTTATACTGGTTCAGTGATAAAAAAATCTAGAATACTGTAAGTCTTATGTGATTATATCTACGAAATTTTGTGAAGTAGGTGTGATCTCAGTCTTGTAGTTTTTTATTTAATGAGAAACTACGTTTTTTCTTTCCGTCTAGCTCCAGTAACCTATTATTTTTAGTTTAAAAACTACAAGTAAAAGTCTTCTTTTAATTTTGCTGGTATAATTGGATAAAGCTTATAAATAAAAATGAAATTAAATACATTTGAAATTAAGCATTTATTTGACAACACACATACGTAGGTACTTATCAAGGTACGCAGGGTTGAAACAATGTACATAACATTATGAGGGAGTTGAAGCGTAATTCCGCTGAAAAGTTCCACGTACACCAACCTTAAGTTTATGAATATATTTCATATTACTGTTGATTACCTTAACTAAATAAATAAATATTCAAACCAACAATATCACCAAACCAGTACCATAACCACAGCCATTTACAGTATTTGCCAATTCCAATTATGCCAAGGCTCGTTCCAAGATACCATTAAATCAAACATTGCTATTGCAATTATGCAGCGCAACATTCCATGGCAAGGCATTCGAGCAGAATAATCTTACTAGAACACAACAAATCTACAATCCTTATTAACAGACTAAATTCTAAAATCACTGGTAAGCAAGTATTAAGTTATTTTGACGACCTCTGTCGCGGCAGGCGAGTAGCCGGCTGAGATGCAAGAGGTTGCGGGTTCAATTCCCGCTGCGGGACAATGTTTGTAAAATCAGCAAATATTTGTTCCGGGTCTGGGTGTTATGGTACCATGGTACTCGTAGTTCCTGATATCCACGACACAGGGAATCCTATTGTGGGATCATGACTACGTATGTGACTATTGGGTGTTGTGTAGTAGAAAAATATATTTTTCAAAACAAGCTCTTAGTGAAATTAGTGATCGGTACCGTGAGCTGTTTAAATTGAATTCAAACACTGCCAGGCTACTGTTAGTCATCGAAGAGTTGTACACCTTCCGTCTCTATCATCAGATCAGCTCGTTGTCACCATAATATTGTATTGTCATTGGAACTTGACAGGTATACAAAATTTCAGCTCAACCAGTTTGGTGGAACAGTTCAAAATTCAGTTTAAAATTTGACCTAAACAACAAATATTGCAAGTTAAATTTAAGCTTGTAAAGATGGATAACTAGCTGCGCCCCGCGGTTTCAGCCGCATGAACAATGATGACAATGATGAAAAGCAGCCTATGTGCTAATTCAGAGTATAAGGTATCTCAATTCCAAATTTCACTCAAATCCGTTCAGCCGTTTAAGCGTGAATTTTTTTTTTTTTACCTCATTATCTAGCCCCAATCTAAGCAGAGCTTGTGTTATGGATACTAGATAACTGATATACATAATATAATACACTACATAGATATATATTTTTTATTATACATAGAAAAATACCCAGAACACCCTGAACAAATATCTGCAGAACGTACAAATATTTGTTCCGAGGCGGGAATCGAACCCGCAACCTCCTGCGTCGCAGGCGATCCTTAGCCCGCCGCGCCACAGAGGTCGTCTTATTAATAAACATACTCACATACTTTCGCATTTAGTACAAAACCCTCACAGGGTCTTCGGTTTTATTGTATTGATTTTATTTATCTCATTTTTGACTGAATAATCTGCACCATATTGAGAAACAATCGGCTAACTTTTGGCTAGATTCGAATGTTATTATTATCGTTTTTTTATATCGAGTAAATATTGTCCTATCTTGTTTTTATTAGCGTGATTCCTCGGAGTTACAATGTAGTATCCATGCATATTTTTAAACTCAATATTGTACTTTATTTACTTATTAAAATCAAATCTCCTCAGCCGGTTGATGTCCACTGCTGGACAAGGCTTCTCCCATCGAATGCAATGGGGGGGATTTGCCATAACCACCACGCTTGGCAGGCGGTTTGGTGATCGCAGTATTGGTGCTAAGTACTCAGGTGGATGCTGCTGCCCATCAGAGGCCGTAGACAAAGTAACATTCTAATAGCGATGACGCTTGTAGAAAAGTCCAAAATGTATGAGATTGACGTAAGCTATCGATATGTCACGTGGTCTTTTGTATTGTACGACTGTAGAAATAGTAATCGCTTTGAAGCGAATACCGTTTGTCTAGGCCGGCTGGCCTCTTATTTACAACGTTTAAAATGTACATGTTTTAAAAATACTATTTGCGTGTTCTCTCTGTGGTTACAGCTGTATTGGACGGATGTTATTGCTATTATCAAACGATTTGTTTAATACAGTGCAAGTACACGAGTTCAGGGATAACAATAGCTCATTAATGCTGTAAGTACTACTTGAATAGGATGTTATTGTGATTGCATGAGTATCTACCATTTCAATGCGATATTATTGCTTCGTAGCAATTATGGTACGGCCTACAACATCTACGAGTAGTAGCAGCGTTGCTACGATTTCGTAGGCCGTAACTAGAATCATTTACTGCTACGGAGCAGTCACCAATTTATGGTAGACTTGTTGCCCACAGCTGGGACTCGTGGTAATTTTGAATAGTGAGAGTGAAAGGCCCACGTGAACCCTATTTAATTTGATCACGAATAATACAAGTTTCACATTTAGATAGATAGATAAATAGAAAATACTTTATTGCACAAGACAAAAAAAAAAAACAAGTACATAGGCGAACTTAATGCTAATTAGCATTTTCTTCCAGCTAACCTTTGTGTAATATAGAGTGGGTGGTAGTGCTATAGGGAAATAATACATAACGAGATTATAAAGATAACATAATTAATTACTTACCTACTTAAAATAACTAGATACATATTAAAAAAAAAAAAAAAATATATATATATAAATATATATAATTATTAACATTTAATAAATAGATTGATAGAAATTCGTTATTGCACAAATACAAACACTAATAGATACATCATTATCATCATCACCATCATCAGCCAGTAGACATCCATTGCTGTACGAGGCCTCCCCCAATCACCACTCTTGACAGGTGGATTGGGTATCGCAGTTTGGTGTTATTGGTACTCAGGGGGATGTTCTATGGTCGGCTTTTACGACTTCCAAGGAAAGGTCTATTCTCAGGCCAAACACACCACGGCACAAGTACATAGACGGAACTTAATGCATGGTTAGCATTTTCTTCCCACTAACCTTCGTCATGTCAAACATTGAACTTTCAAAAGTGCTTACGTCAAATGCCTGCTGCGTATGTTTGTAAGAGGCCCAATTCTCACACGATATAATAATATGACCAAGTTCACGCAAATCGCTGGGGGTTATTATGTAGGTTATTATAATCTTTAAAAAGCCAATTCCCTTACTTTATAAGTATGTCCAGTACCTACATACATATACTAAATAGGGAAGGTACAGTAAGCAAGTTAGGTTTTCGTTTTGTTTTAAAACTACACTGAAAGTTGACCGAATCGAGACTGAATTGTGAATTGTTTCGAACTTTATTTTGTCCAGTTTTATTAAGTTAATTGGGCCTCATTACTAAAAATTAGTGGTTCGCTGGGATATGAAAGTAATGATTAGTTTCTCAACGTACGTTCTTCCAAGATGCTGATTAAGTTCAAAATGTGAGACAATTTCAAGCTTACAGGCAATAAGCTCTTGTAACAGGTTATAACATCCCCTGATAAAACACGTCCATTTCTATTTACAGACACACAGATACACAATCGTTATTATCCGGCTTCCCTCGGGACCTGATAAACAAGCTGGCTGCCTGCCAGCCATGAAGTACCAAAATTGGTTAAATTTTAGAACCCACAGTACAATGTAAGAGATAAGACTTCGTGCGCGCCTAAATAGAAGGGGTTTTGTTCGCTTGGAATTTAAAAGTTACTATGTGGCATAAAATTTAACCACGCAAAATATTGTATTATTATCAAAATATAATTATCAAAATATTGTAGAGGAAAGAAAAATTAATCTACGATTCTATAGTTGGAGGCTTTTCTTTTTCTTTTTTTAATGGAATAAATGCGCTTTCACCCATTTTTAACCGACTTCACAAAAAGGAGGAGGTTCTCAATTTGGTTGTATTTTTTTTTTATGTTTGTCAACTCTTGTCTCCGTCGTTTATAAACCCATTTTTACGATCTGCAGATAATTGTTCAGGGTGTTCTGGGTATTTTTCTATGTATAATAAAAAAATATCTATCTATGTAATGTTATTGTATTAAGTATATCAGTTATCTAGTTGCCATAACACAAGCTCTGCTTAGCTTGGGGCTAGATAATGCTGTGTGAAATGTCCAGAATTTATTTATTATTTATTTGGAAAAATCTTTTTTTATTTGAAAAGATATATTTCCAAATTGGTCCCATTTTTTTCAGAATCCAGTTCTGGTTATGGAATCTATGAGGAATTGAGAGAACTCCTCAAATATTGTAGGCATACATATAGCGATTTTGATATTTTCAGCAACAAATCAAGCATTTGCATTCAGAAAGTATCATAACCCTTTCACCATATGGTTTTTTCATAATTTTTGTTTCATCCAGATATTTAGTCGAATACAATGGCGGAAGTCGGTTTTTAAATGAAAAGTTTTAAATTCAGTGTGTCGTCAACTACATATTAACGGAACGCCTATATCTCATATCATTATGACACCTACGAGGGAACAAATTAACAAAGATACAATCATATCCCTCCTTTTTCTTTGCCGTAGTCGGATAAAAATGGTCTAAAATTTAGAATTTTAAATAAGAATTGAATTCTTTGTGGGTGTATGTTTATACAGCAATATATAAACTATATATTGAGAGACAAAAATATAAATAACACACATATATATATATATATATACACTCGAGAGCAATGAATCCGGGTCACTTAAAGAATCCTAAAAATCTCGGAAACTAAAAATGCTAGGTTAATGCAATAAATTGTATTTAATAGACAATGTAATACTCCTTAAATGAAGGTATTAAAACTTCTTAGTTATTGTAAAGTTATATCATAAAAAAATCAAATTTGAAAAAGGGTCACTTTCGAAGATGGAACTACGAAATTACAGCATTTGGTTTTGCTTTTGTTTGTAATCTGTCATTTATCATTGTTTGATTTCTGTTTTTTTGTTGTTTTTTTTCTGCGTAAACGCAGTAATGGAAGCACGAGGAGGCAATACGAAGTATTAAAATTCAAGAAAATCGTAATAAAGTTCAAAAATTTCATGTTTCCTATTTTTGTTTTAAGGAGAGATCAGCAGTTTTTTTCTTTATGTAATTTTGTGTTAATAAAATGTATGGTGACTCATATTTTTTTTACCTTCATTTAAGGAGTATTACATTGTCTATTAAATACAATTTATTGCATTAATCTATCATTTTTAGTTTCCGAGATTTTTAACATTCTTTAGTGACCCGGATTCATTGCTCTCGAGTGTATATATATATATATATAGCGAGTGTATAAATGTTATATATATATATATATATATAACATTTATACACTCGCTTCATCATAAAACAGATGTCATCATCATCACCAGCCTGTTTACGTCCACTGCTGGACGAGGCAAATCCCCCCATTGTATTCAATGGGGGGACATAATCAGCACGCTTGGCAGGCGGATTGGTGATCGCAGTTTGGTGTTGAATACTCAGGTGGATGCTGTCCATCCCCTGGTATAATCCCTTAGTAAGGCTTTTACTACATCCACGGGAGGAGAAGGAGCGGCCAATTCTTAGGATGGACACAACATGCCACAAAAAAAAAAAACTATATATACGAGTATATTATTATTTCAAATATTTTGTAACCTTGGCTCGGATCAAATGATTAATACGCACCGGCAATCAATATTTTAATCTAACTTGGACTGGACATGATTAGTTTCCTGAGTCTGTATTAAACAGGCTTCTCTTTATAGGTCGAAAAACTTCGATTAATTTATACGGAAAAAGTTCTAAATCAAACTTGTCCTGCCTTTAATAAAAACTTTTGGTAGCCTTGATCCAAATGACAAATCGTATAAAAACCCCCCTACTATGGCGTGGAATCTTGGTAAGTACCTTGATATAATTTAAGATTGGGGTTTCATCACGGACTAGCAAAACTAGGCGAGTAATATTTCTTTGGCATCATTTCTCAGTTATCGGTATAGTAATATATAGCAATAAATTACTTATTACTGTATTATGCTCGTCTTATTCATCACCAGCGGTCAAATGTCCATTGTTGGACGAGGCTTTCCCCCATAAAATACAATGGGGGAATTGAATCACAAAGCTGGATAGCTGATGGCAGTATTCATTTTTAGAACTCAAATGTATGCTGCCCATCCCCTAATGTAATCCCTTAGTCGTAAGCTCTTGCATAAAATATGCCTAACTAAAAACGAATTTAGTTTTATGTTGAAATTATATTTTCGAGGATGAATCCTTAGTAAGGACTTTATAAATAAAGTATGTTCGGCGTATAACCTAATTAAGTAGCAAATTTCAATTTGTCGGTAATTCTGCGAGATGGATTCGATGTACTCAAGTCTCAGTTCGATCAATCTATAAAATTAATCAGATCGAAACTTTTTATTCCAATAAATTTGTATTTTTAAGTAAATATGTTTTTAGCACCAACATGTCTTCGATTTCTAGGGAAACATTGGCGTGACGAACTTGATTCCCTTCATGAAGGTTGTGGGGACGGCGAGTGATCACGAGATATGCAGTAGGACTGAATAGGTTAATAAATAAACCGAACAAGTGCGAGCCAGACTCTATCTAAATTTCGAAATCGTCATATATCCCTTTTTGAATTTCTGCCTATTTTTCCTACAAACTTTACCATCCCAGTTTAGGGTAAAAAAAAGTGGGAACTCCTCAATTTTAGATTATTAGCAATCCAAATTTCAGAATGGTTAGGTTACTGGAAGTACCGTAGAGGTTTTTCATTTACACGATTTTGTTCCCAAAAATGTTAACATTCATAGTCATAAATTTTTATGACACGGAACCCTAAAAAGGATTTTGGGCGGATTGAAATTGTTTTTAGAGCTAAGATGCACAATAAATAAACTATTTGAAAATGTGATGAAATAAAAAGTAAAGATCCAGCAGGTCAATGACTTCGTCACATGTTGTACAGATGAGTTGGGCCTCTCTTGATGAAGGAAAAAAATTGATCAAAATTGACCTAGCCATTTTGCCGTGAAAGTGCGACAAATATCCATCATCATTAATTTCCGTACAGGGATTATATTTATACCTACCAACCTAGAACCACCTAGGTTACCAGTAAACCTCCTCTTAAATAGAGGGTACTTGATAAGAATAGGTCTAATTATAATGCCATCATAGCTAGTGTGTGTGTGTGTGTGTGTGTGTGTGTGTGTGTGTGTGGTGTGTGTGCGCGCGTGCGTGTGTGTATGTATGGGTGTGTGCGTGCGTGTGTGTGTGTGTGTGTGTGTGCGGATGTGTTCATACTAATTGAAAAAGCGAGTCAATATTGAGATGCTGGTTTCATAAAGTTAATAATTTGTATTGAGCTTCATACGGTTTTTTATGTAATTAATGTAGATTATTTGACATTAATTATGTATTGTTTTTTTTCGGGGTTTTTTTCTAACCCAAACCTACCTGGTTTGGGTTGGGAACGGAGATTTAAATGTTATTATCGAAAATGACTCGCAGATGATGTCCAGAGCGGGGCAGCTAGTCGATTAAATAAAATCAGACTTATTTTCAGATGCATTTACATCCATGTAACTAGCAACATACATACAAACCATCACAGAAACCTAATCAAAACAGATAAGCCAGTAGCTTACCTATAAAGTTACTGGCTTATCTGTTTTGATTACTTAGCAGTACTCGAGTGACTTAGTAGACTGGTTCGTATGTTTTCAATAAAAATAAAATTGAAAACATACGGAGCTGGCATATCTCAAGGCCCATCCTCCAATACCTGGTGTACTGCCAAGGATATTCAAATTTCATTTCCATGATGGGTGCAAATTGCCATGTAACCATACTTTCTTATTTTCATCTTTGGATCATATCAACATTTAGGCAGTTGTGAGATAAGATATGCGTCAATGTACGTTTTGTGAGTTCTTTATCCTTATAAAAGGTCAGACGATGATTGAACGACTTTTTTTCAGATATTACCCACTATCAAGGGGCCAAAAATTACCGGAATGATGGAATGAGGCAGTAAGATGATAAAATGAAAACTTCATAGTCGAATACTTGATACCCGGGATGAAATATTGTAACTGCTAGCAAAAAAGAACATGCAGTTAGGTACCTCGGCATGGAATTGAAAGAATTTATAGAGGCGAATTTCGCAACTGGTGCCGATTCTTTGTACCGAAACACGTATCGAACAAAAATGTGCCCTAGTGCGGAGAGGCTTTAGAAAATATTTTAATCCGAAACACAAATTAAATTGCCTTGAGTTTAAACGGATCTATAAATCAAAAAGCTAAAAATCATAGTAAAGGCGTTCAGTATGAGGGCTATCTAGAGTTTAATCAAAATATTAAGGTACCCACGGACACTACGTCAAACTTTTCGCCAGAACTACGCCAAAATAATTTCTGGTTCATTGTTTAAAAAATCTAGAACACGCCATACCTTCATAAGTTTTATTCGATTATATCTACACAATTTTATGAAACATACATCTAACGTTTAGTTTTTAAATAAATAAAAAAGTAAGAATGAGAAAAAAATAGTCTTGGCATTCTATGGGGGAGACCTATGTATAGCAGTAGACATCTAGGCTGGTGCTGATGATGATGATGACTGTATAAAAAAACTTGAAGTCTTGAAGTCAGTTTTGGGAGTTTAATTTTGTGTTTACCTGTGCACATTCAAAGCTATATCAAACTGAAAATTCGTTTAAAACGTAATTACCCACCAGCACATGAAAATGCTCATGTTAATTCCACCGGAGATAACTAGCGTGCCGCCTGGAGTTGGAGCCATGGAATCATAAGGAAGAGAAGGATTTTACGTACAGACTCGCCACGTAACAAACAAACAAATGGCACTGTCAATCTCGCAATATAGGAAAATTATGTATCACAAGTGGCCAGGAAACAAAATAGCAATTTATTACGAAGGAGTTTCTATCGTACCGTTATATAAGTACCTACTTAAAAACGTATACTAGATAAGCATACTGCCAGCCTCCATTTATAATGGTACTAGTGGGATAAGTCAGGGCCAGTTGTACCATCAAAATGGTACAAGTGGGACAAATCGGTACCAATTGTACCATCAATGGTACTACTCAATGGTACATGTACTCATGTACATGTAGTACATGGTCTGGTCCGGAGGCTACCTGTGACATGAGCTGCAAGTGCCTCGCTCCAGTCTTACGAATTACAATATCGGTCAATTCAATTCTCGATTGAAAGTGGATAAAAGAGTGTGAAGATAACTGAGGAACAAAACCAATTTTTTTAAATTTCACCTTTTTTTCGTCGCCTTATCAGGCTCATCTCACAAATAATTTCTTTGACTATTCAAGTGAATGCAGTTTGCTTTAGACGCAACTTGACGGCGCAATAGAATAAGACAAAAATTAACAAATATAAGAACAAAATACAATACAAAGTTTTATAATTAAAAATGTAATAAAAAACTTCTATATGTATGTAACTGTTTAATTATCACTAGAAACGGGATATTTACCATGTTTTTTGAGCATTATTGATTCTATATGTTTTTTGCATGTCCATTTTATATACTACTCACTTGAATAAATTAGAATAACATATTAATTAAAATGCAATAAAATTAAAATTACTAAAAAATTGGTTATTTTAATTATTTTATATCTAATAATTAAACTTTTTTTTGGGGAATAAAGGTTCTAAACAGGCGATCACGAACCGGAAAATGCAGTGTAGCCTTCCTACACTACCAACGACATTTTAAAGGTTACAGGAAGTTGGTGTATCGATGACTGTTCGTCATGCCTATGGTTAGAGCAGTGGACTTCTGCATGCTGATGATGATGATGATGATGAAGCATAAGTTATATCTACCACAGGTTTATCTTTTCACATAGGTTTTTACAGCGGTACCGCATCAACCCTCAAAGCAGTTACAAAACATGCACAAAGCCTCAGTTGATTTTGCAGACGGTTTCTATGTCTTACAATTCTACGGTAAGAAGTGATGTAGCTCGACGAAGTGAGAAGTTGCGCTGCGCAGATTATTAGCATAGTTAAAGTATATATAAAATTGTTGCGTGACTGACTTGGATCACAGACTATCAACGCACAGCCAAAACCTAAAGTCCTGAAATTTAGAAGGTACATTTCTTTTGTAGTCTATGGTTAAACTAAGAAAGGAATTTCTAAAATTCACCTTCCCTTAGGTCTAAGAAGCTGGTTGTTGGAAAAAAAACCACGCGGACGAAGTCACGGGCATTTCACTAGTTCACTAGTTCAGGATATGATGCTAGAATACAATGGGGAGAGTTTCCATAATCACCAAGGTAGGCGGATTGGTGATCGCAGTATCAGTGTTGACTACTCAGGTGGATGCTGCTGCCCGTCCCCTGGTGTAATCCCTTAGTCGGCTTTTACCACATCCACGGGAGGAGATGGAGGGGTCTATTCTTAGGCCGGGCACACCACGACATGAACGATGAATCAGATGCCTTGACTAATTGAAACAAAGTTTAAAAACATGTCAACTCACATGTCTCAACTCCGTTGCAAGATCAATAATGAGCTGATTCTCTTCCCTTTCAAAATCCAAAGTCACCTTCAGTTCATATGGACCTGAAATATTAATATAAGATAAGAAAACATAAATTTATGGAAAGTAAATTAGTATTGATAAAAAATAAGCAGATAGCCTTGTCAGATGATAACATCGTTGTAGTTTTGTACCTCACACGTAAAGATACGTCTGAATACTAACAGTAACTACTATTATATTTGTAGTGGCTTATGTAGTGTGGACGTAGCATGAGATTTAACGGAGAGCAACGCCAGGTCTGAGTGGCGTGCACAGAACAAGGCGTGGGTTCAAAGCCCGGTCGTGCACGACCAGTGGAAAAATCCTTTGATGCATCAAAGGATTTTTCCATTTATTATCAGTGCCACGGCTACTATGGCGCACACCAACACATCTTTATAATGAAATAGCTAATCATTGTACTATAGAATTAACGTAAATTAGTCACAGATTTAATCAATACTTTTCTCAGCTTTGATAATTGTTTTGGTCCCTTAAATTTGGAAGAATGTTTTAGTTACAGGGTTTTGACGTGACAACGTCTTATAATTCGATAGAGCCGGCTGCACGCACGAAAAAACATGACTCATGCGGCGTTACCTCGCTCTGAGGCGTTCCATGTAAGGCTTGAAGTGCAAGCGAGAGCGTGGAACGAGCGACAAAGAAGCACAATCGGTGACGTTGTCACGTTCAACTATCGTCAGTAAACCGACTTTACAGACAACCAATTTTTCGCGATCAGAACACATATTTATTAATATTATCACGGGTATTTATCGCGTGCTTTCTAATTATTTATAATTCCCGATGTTTCGAATGCGTTACAGCAATCTTTACGATTTATGCGTTTTAGTTACGTCCTGTATTAGTTATCCGTAGTGATTGGGGTTATTTTTTTCTTCTTGTAGGTATGTTTTGTTTGGAGAGATCTAAAAATAGGATCCCCTGTGTCGTGGGTATCAGGAACTAAGAGTACCATGGTACCACAACACCCAGACCAGGAACAAATATTTGCAACATTTGTCCAGCAGCGGAAATCGAACCCACAACCTCTTGCATCTCAGCCGGCTACTCGCCCGCCACGCCACAGAGGTCGTCATTGTGATACTTATACTTAAACAGATTTTGTTTTGTTGAGAAAATGTGTATGCGTACCTATTTACAATGACGAAGGTAAGTACCTTAGTCAAACCTTTGGAGATTTTTAAAACTAGGATAATAAAAAAAGACGTTACCTTCAAAGGAATGTATCACAAACAACCATAAAACTGTCCAGAGGACTAGTGTGCTCGCCAGTCCAAATTGACACGCGATGCATCGGAACACGGCGGAACACACCGATTCTTTTTCTAGCTGTGGCAGCGGGTACACTCGGAGCCATATGTCTGTAACCTTAAATAATAAACAAAGCTTTAGCTTCAAATTCGGTCAAGTGCGAGTTAAACTCGCGTGGAGAGGGTTCCGTACAAGTAGACTATCATCTACCATACCAGACTTACCAGTAAACACTTGGCCAATTGAACTTATAGGCAGTTCGCACATTTTATACACATTTTATCCTATTTTCGAAATAAGAATGATTAAATATTAATATTTTTTAATTTTCTAGGTTGCCCCCCTATATGGTAAATATTGGGGGGCAATATGGGGAGAAAATTAAAAGAATCAGAATTCGTTTATTTACGCTATACAATTACGTGATTGGTTTACCTAACTCTGCATAATATGTTCCAAATTTGAACTATTTTCGTTAAATAGTTTCGGAGAAAATAGGCTTTGACAGACAGACGGACAGATACACAGACATACAGATAGACAGATACCTGAGTGATCTAATAATGGTTCCGTTGGTATCATTTGAAATACGAGACCCTAAAAACTAAAAAATACGCAAATATTTAATAACAATTCTTCAGTCATGACCTACCATTTAAGGGTTCCGTAATCTACAGTCTGGCCCCTTATTACAGTAGCAAATGGTAATGGAGAATGCAACAATGGTGATCATGTTGGCAGCCTTAGCGCTATCTAAATTTTATGAAACTTGAATAGGGAAAACTTCTTGACCTAAATATTGCTCCTTTCGAGTTTCAAAAGATTTGAACAGCGCTGCCAAAATGATCTCCATTATTGCATTCCCCATTGCCATTTGCTACTGTAATTAGGAGGCAGGTCATAATGAACTACGCTAGAGCAGCGGAAGCTACTATAAAATACATCTTAGAAGTGTCTACACTCATACGCCGTGACCCAATTCTGAGAAGCTCTTAGTAAAGGCTTTGTTATCTCAACTGAAATTAAATAGACGATGTTGACTTTGAATTTGTCTCACGGGTTTGTGTAATTTGATATCACTTCTTTGAATAAACATAGATACGTCTCATCAAATTCAATGGGCAGGTCATATTGCTCGAAGAACTGGATAACCGTTGGGGAATAAAGGTTCTCGAGTGGCGAGCACAAACCGGACAACGCGGTAGAGGAAGGCCCTCCACTCGATGGACTAAACACATTATAAAGGTCGTAGGAAGTCGGTGGATGGGGGGTGGCTCAAGACCGTTCGTCGTGGCATTCTAAGGGGGAGGTCTTTGTCCAGCAGTGGACTTCTACAGGCTGATGATGATGATGATCAAAAATTATGTCTTGAGATGAAAAATTTTTGAGCTATAGAGGAAAAACTTCGGAACCTTTCACTGTGTGTGTGTGTGTGCGTGCGTGTGTGTGTACATGAACTTGGCCATGTACACACTTATAATATGTACATGCTTACTCTTAAAGGGTAGGTTCATACAATTGACACCACACACACCCAAACTAAATGTGAGTTAGTTAGTTTCTATTTCGATTGTTGTTTTTATTTCTGTTGTTTATCTATGGAACTAATTTTTCAAAAGGAGGAGGGCGTTGGTGTCTGCGACACAGTTTTTATACTTCTGCAGATATCATCATTTTCCCATTTTACTGTATACCCTGCTGGTTTTTGTTCCAAATAAATACATTTTTAATTTAATTTAATTTAATTTAATTGACTACCTGGCTTTTATTCAAAACGGCTTCAGTTTTAGTTAAAACCCAGAAATATTCTTATCTTGTACTTACATTGAGCGGCACTGCAGGCTTCTCGACTTGGACAATCTTATCCAGTTTCTCATTACCATTATTATCGTTACGTTTAGAATTTCCTGCATTTCCTATTTCCATTTTAAACCCTGCTAGTTCATTGTCTCTTAATTTATACACTTTTTTGATCACGGTTTTCGACCCTCTTGCTTCGCAAGCACCAGGCAAGATAGAGTCTTGTTTTATTCTATTTTGATTTATTTTAGCACCTCTCACTACATCAATTATCTCCCTTTTGACTTTAAAATCATTGCCATCTTGATTATAAGTACTAAGTACCGATACTAGCACATTTTTCGGCTTCACTTTCCTATATAATGGTTTCACTAGAACGTTGTTCCTAAATTTTTCTTTTAGTGATTTGCTTTTCATAACTTGAGTGCCTTCCAGAAATTCTGGATCAGAACTGAACCTTCAAAAGAACCTTATCTATAGGTGTGTTTTTGGTATCTAGCGTGTTCGAAGTTGAACAACTTCCGATGTACGATTGCTCATCAACAGCGAAAGTTTGGATGGGTGGATTTTGCAGACTTGTGAAAAGTTTGGATGGAAGTTTCGCGGTTTTGTTGGTCTTCATCGGTCTAGATTCGCTCATTGCTATTGAGTAAAAGCGTGTTTGGAAGTGACTTTCTTGTTTTATTTAAAAAGTGATGTGGAGTGGCGCCGGTTTGTAAGAAGATTACGGTATTTAGGTACTTGTTTGCTTTAGGGTGGTACCTACCTACGTTAATCGTAAATCGAATCATATCTAATGCTATGCTATTAAACGAGCAATATTTGTAATGTATATATATTTTGAGATCTCGAAAACGGCTCTACCAATCTATCAATATAGCTAGGTCTCATCTCTGGGAAATCGCGTTTTTCCGAGTTTTCCGAGCAAAGCTCGGTCACCCAGGTACAAGTAGAATAATAGCTACATACTCGTATTATACGAAAGGCCAATCATACGAAAAAGCTCATTGTAATCCTTTCTCCCTGAACGCAATCCTCAATTCTTCTGAACCTTCCGATAAATCCGTTCATGATCCAGAAGAATTTTCCACAGCGGATGTATGTATGCAGTGATATCGATCTCCTTAGCGCGCATGTGCCGACTGACAGCGCGCGCAACCAGCTGTCAAAATAAAAAATACGGCAAGTAAATAAATTTCAACAAAATTCTACTATTCCCAATAAATAATAACACTGGAAATAAGCCTAAAATCAGATTTTATTGCAGTTTTTCTGTAGAAGTGAGAAATGTAGTGAATTTGGTAATTTAACTTGTACAGTGGCTCATTATCATATTTTCTTAGGCGTGTTATTGTTGAAGAAATCAAAGAAAACCCCAGTGGTGTTTTGAAAATGTATGATATCATTTGTGCACATAATGATACTGAGGTTATGCGAATAGAGTGATGTAGGGAAGAGATAAAATTGATGTACCTACCTAGCTACAATGTTACACAGTGAGTTTATACTAAATGACTGACAAAATTATATACAATGAACGTTAAAAATGACGAGATGCCTGCGAATATGTGGTGCTTACTCGTTCAGGCTATCACGGAGACACTCGACTCTCCTTCTCATCACCTCCTTCATCATCACAATAATTGTAATTCTCGAGCTGTACTCCTACCGGCATCAAGGCCACCCCCACGTCCAACCGAGAATCGGTGACTTTGACTACCGACCGGGCAGTTTCCTACGAGGTCGTATGCCTAATGAGAATAGAAGCTATTGCGAATTCAATTATGGCCTCCCGGTGGCCCTAAAATGGGGCACGTTCAGTTTATACTCTTCTCCTGAAGCTGGACGCAAAGGTCCGTACAGAGTCATATACGACGCTATCAGAGGAAAAGCTTTCGCAGATCATAGCAAGTATGAAGCAGTGACGTATGCAACGCAAGCAACACCAGAGTTTCTCTACCACATTATAGAAATAGCAAGGTTTTGGGACGGTCCAATCAGTCTATCAGTCTTCGTTCCAAACTATGATTTGGATATAGCTATGCAAATAATGGTACACCTCTGTCATTGCTATCCAGGAATGTCCAAAGTGTCTATGCATTTATTCTACCCAAAAAAATATCCACCGGAAATTTTGAAAAGGGACCATACAGTCACTACTACAGAGATTCCGACTACAACTGCTAATATAAGTTCTGAAGAGATCGCGCAAAGGAAACTGGATAGATATAGGAACTTGAACAACAAGACAAGAGCACTGTACATCAAATGGGCAAGGCAAAAGAAAATTGAGATTATGATGAAGCGGATGCCAAAAACGAGTTCTGGTACAGGCCGTTTGAAATTCATAGACTGTGCTGGATTGGAATCGCTTAGCATTTCTACATTTAGGCGCGAACACCACATGGTATACCCAATAAATGTGGGCAGAAATGTCGCCAGGAACGCGTCATTGACTAATTATTTCCTTGTGTCTGATATAGAAATGGTCCCAAGCGATAGCTTAGCGCCAAAGTTCCTGGCAATGGTTAGAAAGCTCATGGGAGACAAAAAGCGAGACGAAGGATGTGTGTTTGCTAAAACGGTCTTTGTGGTGCCGCTGTTTGAAGTGGAGCGGGGCGAGGAGATTCCTCGGGATAAGGACACGTAAGTTAATGTCATCATCACCATCATCAGCCTGTATTACGTCAGATTTTTTAACTTTATGTATCAGGATTGCGGGCGCAGTGTAATGTCATGTAGGGTGCGTTTCAGGAAGACGTGAGTCACGTCTTCCTGAAACGTAATGCATTACCTCACAGGTCACGTCACGTAACCTGTGAGGTAATGCATTATCATTATGTATACTAAATTTAAACTTTTTTGGTCGAGTAACTTAGGATGAAATAGGCTTTTACAGACAAACAGACAGACAGACAGACACATAAGTGATCCTATAATAGCTCCGTTGGTACTTTTGAGGTAAGGAACGGTACAAAAATACGGATACGGTAACAAAGTACAAAAAGATTTAAAAAAGTTTTCAATCTCATACCACAACGAAGTCGCAGATGTTCCGGTGAAATTCTGTAACAACACAATCTAACCTTTTATACGAGTCCAATTTTATCTTTTGTGTGATAGAGCCGAGCCATCTTTAGATCAAATCGAGCGTTACAAATGGCTGGTACTTTTCCACTAGGCACCTAAATAACATTCTTTACCATAAAATAAAATGACATTTACGAGCATTGTTCTGTCTCATTTTACGAAGGAGAGAGAAAGGGAGGAAAGGTTGCTTTTAAACTTTATTTTATTATATCTTTTTATTGATATCGGGGGGTTTATGCTGCGTGAGATAGTTGTAAATTGTATGAATAGGTAATGGTTTTGATGTTTTAGATTTTATTGGCTACTTTGTTTCTTGTGTTTTATTGGGCAAAATGTCGGTCTTCAAAGTAGAACAAATTAAAAGCTTTAATATAATCTATGACGTTTAGCAACGAATAAACTGACCTGGTGCAGCGGACGAGTAGCTGGCTGAGATGTAAGGGGTGCGGGTTCGATTCCCGCTGCGGGACAAATGTTTGCATGATCTTCAAATATTTGTTGCGGGTCTGGGTGTTGTTAGCATGGAACTCGTAGTTCCTGATACCCACGACATAGGGAATCCTAGTGTGGGAGCCGGTAGTCAGTCACTTCTGGATAAGGCATCTCCAATAGCATGCCTAGCGTGCAATGAGGGGATTTGCCATAATTACCAATTAGTTAATTGGATTGGTGATCGCAGTCTGGTGTTGAGTACTCAGGTGGATACTGCTGCCTATCCCCAGGCGTAATCCCTTAGTCTCCTTTTACAAAATCCACAGGAGGTGATGGAGGAGTCATATTCTTAGGCAGAGACTACCACGGCCTTAGTTGTTTATTTTTTTTAATCAACTTCACATAACTTTTCATTTAAAAAACCGACTTCCGCCATTGTATTTGACTAAATATTTGGATTGAAAAAAAAATGATGAAAGAACCATATTGGTGAAAGGATTATGATACTTTTTGAATGCAAATGCTTGGTTTGATGCTGAAAATATCAAAATCGCCATATGTATGCCTACAATATTTGAGGAGTTCCCTCAATTCCTCATGGATCCCATCATCAGAACTGGATTCTGAAAAAAATGGGACCAATCTGGAAGTATATCTATTCAAATAAAAAAAGAATTCTCCAAATCGGTCCATAAACGCCGGAGATATGCGGTAACAAACATAAAAAAAAAAAAAAAAAAATACAACCGAATTGAGAACTTCCTCCTTTTTTGGGAAGTCTGTTAAAAAAGGAGGTGGTTCTCAATTCAAGTGTATTTTTTAATTTTATTTTTTATATTTGTTACCTCATACCTCCGTCGTTTATGAACCGATTTGGAAAATTCTTTTTTTATTTGAATAGATATACTTCCAGATTGGTCCCATTTTTTTCAAAACCCAGTTCTGATGATGGTATCCATGAGGAATTGAGGGAACTTCCCAAATGTTAAAGGCATACATATAGCAATTTTGGTATTTGCAGCAAAAAGTTATTGTTTTGTATGCCTTTAGCAAATAAAAACATGCAGATAGCCGAATTCAATGCGGAAGTCGATTTTTTAATGAAAAGTTATATAAATATAACATAGTGTCCACCGCCGGTTTCAGGCTATATAACTAAATCCAGGTCATAATATGTCTGTGTACCAAATTTTATTTAAATCGGGTAAATGTTTACGGTATGATTGAGTAACAAACAAAAATTCAAACTTAAAGCAAATTAGTTTGTAAGCTAATCAATGTAAGTAATCAATTGTTATGTAAATAATCTTTTATATTAATTTACGAGCACGCCAACCTCGGTTTTTCACCTTCTTGGACAACTGGCAGAAAACGTTGCACAGCATTAAGTCCTCCATTTGTACTATTATTTCGTAATTGTGCAATAAAGAATTAAACAAACAAAATTTTGCGTTTCTAATACACTCGAGAGCAATGAATCCGGGTCACTTAAAGAATGTTAAAAATCTCGGAAACTAAAAATGATAGATTAATGCAATAAATTGTATTTAATAGACAATGTAATACTCCTTAAATGAAGGTAAAAAAAATATGAGTCACCATACATTTTATTAACACAAAATTACATAAAGAAAAAAACTGCTGATCTCTCCTTAAAACAAAAATAGGAAACATGAAATTTTTGAACTTTATTACGATTTTCTTGAATTTTAATACTTCGTATTGCCTCCTCGTGCTTCCATTACTGCGTTTACGCAGAAAAAAAACAACAAAAAAACAGAAATCAAACAATGATAAATGACAGATTACAAACAAAAGCAAAACCAAATGCTGTAATTTCGTAGTTCCATCTTCGAAAGTGGCCCTTTTTCAAATTTGTTTTTTTTATGATATAACTTTACAATAACTAAGAAGTTTTAATACCTTCATTTAAGGAGTATTACATTGTCTATTAAATACAATTTATTGCATTAACCTAGCATTTTTAGTTTCCGAGATTTTTAGGATTCTTTAAGTGACCCGGATTCATTGCTCTCGAGTGTATTACCAGGATTGACAGATTTATGGCACTGCTGACGGAGGCCTAGTACCTATATGTAAGCCTTGGATAACTAGACTGCAGTTATTGAATATTTTGACTCTAGCCATCTTTTTCACACAAACTGTGACACTAGAAACAATGCACAACTTTTGTTTTTATTGTCAAAGCAGACTCGTCCGACTGGTGGCGTCCAACCGTGCGATGTACTTCCACCAGAAGTTCTGCTCCCACTGTCAGCGGTTTCCTGGCCTGCAGTCCTGGCTGATGCGCTTGTCTCCTGGGATAATTGAGGTAAGTACCTGCATCATATAACCATACACATAACACCCAACGGTCACATGTCGTAGTCTTGATCCCACACTAGGATTCCATGTGTCGTGGGTATCAGGAAATACGAGTACCTACCATGGTACCATAACACCCAGACCCGGAACAAATATTTGCAGATCATACAAACATTTGTCCCGCAGCGGGATTCGAATCAGATAATCATAACATAACATTTATGTTCTTAGAGCTACGTGTTTAACTTGTGATCACGCGGCCCTCCGGCCGGCGCCGTGGTTTCCTATAGTTGGAGAAAAGTTATAGGCAAGGCGTGTGCAAAGTAGATTTAACTGAAAAATAATCGAATACAAATTTACTTAGTGAAAATAAATACTACTTTATTATTGTATCCCTTGGCAAGACTGAAAAACAGCGTCTGGTTCTCGGACTAGGCAGTAAAAGCTGAGTCGTTGCCTTTTCACCAAACAGGCTTTATCCTAGTACCTATCAAACCTTTGTTTTAAATTTTTGTCCTAAATGTTTTTTTTTAAATGTAGGTACATAAATGTATTTTGCACTATACCCTGATTTTTAATTTCAGACAATTTTTGTAAACAAAGAAATTACAAAATATGCCACTGTGTGAATAAATGTCATGTTTATGAATCATATGTGTAAGTACACGTATGATACACAATCGTGACATTTATTTACGCAGTGGCATATTTTGACATTTCTTTGTTTACAAAAATTGTCAGAAATTAAAAATCAGGATATAGGGTTGGTGAATTAATGTATTTTCTTTCTTTCTTTACTTACTAAGGTAATTTATGGCACGTTTCGTGGAGGGTTCCCAACGAGTAACACCCAAACGAGTAACACTGTTACTCGTTGGGAATTTTTTTCCTATCGAGTAACAGTGTAACTCGATGGGATACAAATTAAAAGAAGTATTCCCAACGAGTTATACCCAGTGTAACACTGTTACTCGATAGGACAAAAACATCCCAACGAGTAACATCGCTACAAATTAAGACATTTTGTTTTAGTTCGGTTATAATAGTAGATTGTATCATAAGGGAGCAAAATAATATTTTTACGGCGAGGGCGCTTTTTTGAATCCAGAACGAAAGCGAGGGATTCTTTAGTAGAATCCCGAACGTAGCGAGGGATTCAAAGTACGTCGCCCGAGCCAAAAATATATTTTGCGCCCGAGTGTTACACTCTACTTTTCATCACCCACTATGAGAAAATAAAAGGCGCCTCATATTTTATTTCAAAACAAAACTATAAATTTCTAACAATCCGTGAATAACTTATCATTTAAATAACTTTTCATTTAAAAAACCGACTTCCGCCATTGTATTCGACTAAATAATTTTCGATGAAAAAAAAATTATGAAAGAACCATAGTGGTGAAGGGATTATGATACTTTCTGAATGCAAATGCTTGGTGTCTTGCTGAAAATATCAAAATCGCCATATGTATCCCTACAATATTTGAGGAGTTCCCTCAATTCCTCGTGGATCCCATCATCAGAACTGGATTTTGAAAACAATGGGACCAATCTGGAAGTATATCTACTCAAATAAAAAAAGAATTTTCCAAATCGGTTCATAAACGCCGGAGATATGCGGTAACAAACATTAAAAAAAAAAAAAAAAAAAAAAAAAATACAACCGAATTGAGAACCTCCTCATTTTTTGGGAAGTCGGTTAAAAAAAGACTTCCGCCGTTGTATTCGACTAAATATTTGGATGAAAAAAAAATTATGAAAGAACCATAGTGGTGAAAGGATTATGATACTTTCTGAATGCAAATGCTTGGTTTGTTGCTGAAAATATCAAAATCGCCATATGTATGCCTACAATATTTGAGGAGTTCCCTCAATTCCTCGTGGATTCCAGCATCAGAACTGGATTCTGAAAAAAATGGGACCAATCTGGAAGTATATCTATTCAAATAAAAAAAGAATTTTCCAAATCGGTTCATAAACGCCGGAGATATGAGGTAACATTAAAAAAAAATACAACCGAATTTAGAACCTCCTCCTTTTTGTAAAGTCGGTTAAAAATGACGAAATCGCGGGCCGTCGTTTCTAATTTGTTTTTTTTATTCAGCCGGTGGCGCGACTATGGGCCGTCGTACCAGCCAGTATTTATTTAAACAATATTTGCGTTCGCCTTCTTTGGCGCTGAACACTAAGATGATCCAAATTTAAAAAGGGCGCGGAAAAGATAATTGCGGCGCACTTATTTGTGTTTGATTCTTCTCAAGATGTTCCAAATTCAAAAAGGGCCGTAAAAGATTTTTGCGGCGCACTTATTTGAGTTCGATATATTCCAAATTTAAAAAGTGCGCGGCAAAGATAATTGCGGCGCACTTATAGAAGCTTCGTACAGAAAACACCACCTTTGGGTGCACTTAAAGGCGAAGCAAGTCGTCCTTTTCGAATAGATGGGATGAAAAAAAATATACGTAGCTATTTAGTTGAAAGTGTCCATACTTCGTTGCTATTTTGGAAGTAGGGATTGCAAGTTGCATTGGTATTTTTATAAGAGTTTGAAGCTTGTTGTGTTTCTCACAGCGTAGTAACTATTTATTGTCCCATTTATTTATCGAGAAAGTAAGAATTAGAGATATGTAGCATAAAATAGAGTAGGTACTCAAAATCTTCTCTGATAGAGTCTGGTGTGAGAACAGTATGTTAAAATGGACCTATGAACATAAATGTTACGGCATTTTTATGATACCTAGCATAACCAAGATCATAATATTTTTATTGAGTTACCTGAACCACGTACCATGTTTATATCCTTTAACATTCTGAGATCAGATTCTAGCGAATAAATAAAGACACTACCTACTTATTTTATGAGGAAAATATTACGAGTTTGCTAATTTACTGGAAACGCGCGCGTTATAATTGATATTAGATGAGTCGTAGATATTATTTATACTATAAATGTGTGGATTTTTATACTAAACCATCATAATTTAAAATGTACGACATAGCTCTCAGAATTAGCAATTTGAAGTGATAACGAGCAGGTCATATAGCTCGAAAAACTGATAACTGTTGGGGAATAAAGGTTCTCGAGTGGCGACCACTCGAGAACCTTTACCTACCCTTGTCGAGTGGGTATCTTTCCTCTATGATTTGACCATGCTATGAATCTGCCACAAGTTTTGATTGAACTGAAATAAACCTATTTGACCTTGGAGTTAAATAGCTAAACGTTATCGCCTTCTATATAAGTTGATAGGTAGGTAAGTAGTTTAGTTTGCTACAAAATTTGGGGTCAGCTCTCTCTTGGCTACTACTGGTGCTATAAATCCAATAAACTCTACAGCAAACAAGCTTCGTAAATAAGTGGAACTTAGTAAAGGAACTCCCAAAGTTTCTGACCCTCACCCGGTCTGCTTAGCACGAATTGGGTAAATTCGCACCCGACGACGTGACAAAGTCTCGGGGCACCACGCACAAGGAACATGTTGCGGAAATCGGAAATTATTATGTGGTTTGTTCTGGCAAAGGAAATTTCTCCATAAAGCTAAAATAAACATAATTATTATAGCTGTAGCAGCTTCAGTGCTACGGCGTAGCGTTGCTACGTGATATTCTGAACACACACACACGCACATGAATTTGGGTTGTAACCTAATTCATACGTCTTTAAGGGCATCCTAAACATAACAATAATTATTGTACTTTTAGCTAGCTATTAATAGTTTACGTAGTTTTTCATATGTTTTTCATGCTCTGAAAGTAGGTCAAAGTTGATTCTTTGGTCAACTCAGCCTACACCTCACTTAACTCGTAAAATGCGATAAACGGCACTAAAGAAAAATGGCTAGTAAATTTAAAAATAGAACTAGGCTCATTAAATTCATAATATGCTAAACTGATATACAAAAAAAAATATAAAAATAAAACAAGGCGACAAACCAGTGAATAGTAGTTTGATTTTGATTACCTTTTTGCTGTTCATTGAACTGCGTGTTTTAAATATTTCTGCTTTTGAAAACATACCTAAAACATGCAGCACAATAATAATCGACATCGATTAGGCAAAAGCCGTGCTGGTACGAAAATGTTCTTTTTCGCAACATACTGTTATGAAAATTTAATTGATTTTATGACTTTTTTAATTTCTGCGCATGCGTTATGTGGTATGCTCGGGTGTAAGTGATCAGTTTCACCCTCAAACTTTTTAGCTATTTAACCAAAATATCTTCATTTTGATTTTCTCATTTATTTACCGTAGGAGCTTTACAGCACACTTGGTTATGTCAAATTTACACACATAGTAGGAACAATAAATTATAAACAAAACAAATACAGAAAAATTACCTACTCAGAGCCATCCGTAAATGGGCGTTGTCAACAAATTACAATCTAAAAGTTCTTGTCAAACATTAAATTATACCAAAATTAAAGGATTCAAAGAGAAATGACAGAAACATAAGCTGCTGTAAAGGGGCATTGTCAATTACATATAAAAAGAAAACAAAAAACAAACAAAGATTGACATGTCATTGATAGCTGCTGTAAAGGCATTGTCAGATTTTCATTAGAAAACTTGGTACTAGAACTACCTAGTATCTCGGATGTAATTGATCACTAACGGCCATTGTATAACAATATACTATTGGTAGCTTATCCATGTTTGACACATGCCTATTAATGCCATGTTTAGTTTGAACCAACAATACTAGGCACATAAATGCACGCTTTAGAATATGAATGAATTGAAACGTACACCGTCGCACGTCAGAAAAATGTTTCACTAGCGTGCCGTACAAAGCTAGCAGTGAAGAGGCGTAGCTAAGCTGGCCCAAGTACATGGCTATTGTCCCATATCTTGTATTTATCTCTATTCTCCGTAGCTTTAACGTAGACGTAGAGAATAGGTTCTTGCTACTAGTTAACAACATTTTTGTCATTGTATCACGTGATATTAATCGTATCCATATGTGAAGATAATGTATTCAGAAATAGAATAATGTATTTCATTTGTAATTAAAAGCAATATAAATTTCAAAATTCGAAATGATAGAAAAATTACAATTTGTACTTTATATGTACTACTTGGCAGCACAACACTACTACAGAACAATAAGATAACAAATAAAATAATAATAATAATACTGTCATGGTGCCGTGATGTGTCCTTGAGTTGACTTTGAGCAACGTTCCTCGGTCATAGTTATCTATTACATAGAAAACCTTATGGCTCCTCTACACAATCGGCAATTACAGACGGTTCCGAGTGAGCACGATCGTGTATAGAGGGCATACATGGCTGTAATCGCCAATTATCGTCTATGATCGCCTGCTATCCGTGATTTGTCGGTTTTCGGGCACGCATCAAAGGGAATCGCCGAGTAATCGTGCGTTATTGGCGCGATCACTGTACAAGCATCCACACGATCGCCAGCAGTAGTTGTCGAATGGCAAGCGTACAAGATGACGTGGAATGTGTTGCTACTGCAACCATTTATTTAATGGTGGTATACAACCATTACGTCAACGTCAATGATCAGCGATCGTGTGGGCAGCTCAACGCAACGCGCGGCGATTCCCTTTGATTCGTGCCCGAAAAACCGACAAATCAAGGATCGCAGGCGATCATAGACGATAATCGGCGGTACAGCCAAGTATGCCCTCTACACGATCGTGCTCGCACGTAATCGTCTGCCGATTGTGTAGAGGAGCCAATATTAACAATAGCTTATTCCGTATGCGTTCCCCGTCATGGCAAGTCAATCAAATCGGCTTACTGGATTAACTCAATTCAACCGTGTAACCGCCGTGGAAGCTGTTTCAATAATGAATAAAACTGACAAGCGTGAGCGAGATTTGTACCCTGAACAGAACCCTCAAACTATTCTTCGTTAATCCGTAAATTATTCGTTTTCACCATCTTATTTTAAGAGTCATCGTCATCATCATCAGCCTGAAGTCCACTGCTGGACAAAGGCCTACTCCTTAGAATGCCACGACGAACAGTCTTGAGCTGCCTCCATCCACCGATTTCCTGCGACGTTTTCAATGTCTTTAGTCCATCGAGTGGAGGGCAATCCTATACCGAGTTGTCCGGTTTTTTGAATTTTAGGAGTAAAATGGTTAAAATTCCTCAAATTTATAAAAAATATCAAAGTATACATGGATGCAAAATCATAACATATCAATGTGGGGGCTCAAAGTGCTTGTTTAAGCGGATTGCAGCATTCCCCGCTCCCCGCAGTCGACGGACACAGAAGTCAGTCTCTAACCGTCCGCCTTCAAGAATTGTACTACTCTAAATATAAAATATACGTTTATAAGTGAACGGACATTATTATTACTTCCTCCCACCGAAGGTTCTGAACATCGCAAATGGAACCAGGTACTCGTATCATTTAAGTAAGAGAATAGTACCTGGTTGCCCTATCGACGTGTCTCGATAAATTGAGTTGTTTCTTACAAGAACACGCGTTCTTACAATCAATATTATTCTTTGTTATACAAGTCTAACAACAGTTTAAGAGCCGTAGTTCTGGCAGACTTCTTATACATTTATACTTCTTGCCTCTCATAGTTACTTTGCCCACACTTAATTGCCAACTAATTATAGCAGAGTGCTAGCTGTGTTACCAACTCTAATAGATAAAAGCGGATTGAAAATTTAGATAGGTACCGTTTTATATGAACTAGATTTTCTCCAGAATATCTAGCGACCAGAGGCCGTGGTGTTTTCGGCCTAAAAATAAACCCCTCGATCTCCTCCCGTGGATGTCGTAAGAGCCGACTAAGGGGTTACACCAGGGGGTGGGCAGCAGCATCCGCCTGAGAACTCAACAGGAATACTGCGACCACCAATCCGCCTGCCAAGCGTGATGGTTATGCCAATCCCCCCCATTGTATTTTATGGGGGAGGCCTCATCCAGCAGTGGACACCCAAAGGCTGTTGATGATGATGATTAGCTTTGTCTATGGTGCAATTTAGCTTTAGAACGGATAAATAACCTAATGCTAGAACAGCGGTTATTGGACCGTTTATTTTATTTGAAAAACGGTTAAACGTTTATTATTAAAGCGCAAGATGTGGTGGAAAGAGTAATAGCTGGCAACACTAGATGCTAAACTAACTGGGGCACTTTTCCCTATTATTACGCTGACACCTCGCTACAGGCGGCTCATTATTTTGAACTGGATGAGAAAACGGCGGGAAAATGTTTAGGAAAACATTAAGTCACACACTCAAACTCCTTGCACGCACACTTAGGAAACATTCAATTAACACTTTAGCACTTTTTTCTTATTTTTTTACTTAATTGTTAAAGTAATTTCAAAGAAGTAACAAACATTTTTTTGAGAATTAAAAAATAAAAATCATAGAATACACGTGAAAAAAAATAAAAAATAAAATGTAAAATAGGAGACGATGACTGTGTGTTTCAAAGTTCTAATTAAGTTTTATATGGTTAAATTTTTTTACAAATATTGTGGTTGCTAGCAGTCTGAAATGAAGTAACCTATACACAAATCTAAAAACGTATCCATGATGCCCTATCTTATTTCTGAAACGCAATTTCACCAATGTTTCCAAAATACACACACTCCAAATTCGTTATAGGTACATTCGCGTTACTTATTACCTTGTAACTGTAACGTGACAGGGTGCAAATACGACACGTCCCATTTCAGAAATAGACAAGCGTCAGACGACTCGGCGAATGTTTGTGACATGTTCACACAATTTACATGAAAAAAAAACATTATTTCATGACATAAATTATGATAGACTACGAGCATAAGCTCAAATTGAAATAAAACCGTTATTTGATATGAGTTTGGGGGTTCTACCAATGCCTGGGTTTGTTCTGTATAATCCATACAAATACTTTCAAACTTTACTTTTTTTCTTAAGTAACATGTTCTTGTGACCTATCCGTTGCAGTAACTAAGAGCAATTTGGGAAAATCTGTTAGATCTGCGACTGTACTAACCTAGAGTTTGTGGAATAAAATGACCTTTATAATATA
This sequence comes from Epirrita christyi, assembly GCA_951392215.1. NCBI lineage: Eukaryota > Metazoa > Arthropoda > Insecta > Lepidoptera > Geometridae > Epirrita > Epirrita christyi. Next base: position 8,864,110 of record OX595848.1, on the reverse strand, counting down.
TTTTATATAGAATATACCTTAACCATTATAAATGCCTTGACCGTGTAATAATGTGTCCGGCTTAGAATAGACCCCTCCCGTGGATGCCGTAAAAAGAGACAAAAGGATTTCACCTGGGGATAGGCAGCAGCATCCACCTGAGTTCTTAACACCAGACTGCGATCACCAATTCACCTGCATAGCGTGATGATTATGGCAATTCCCCCCATTGTATTTTATGAGGAAGGCCTCGTCTAGCAGTGGATGCCCAAAGGCTGTTGAAGATAATGATGATATATCACATAGTAGCGGATTCAGCGCGTGGGTGGACGAATGATAGGACGGGTTATTCTGTTTGAATTGCCGTATGATACATTCTGTTTTCAAGACACAGTGAAAGCTGTGGGTCACAGTGTGTTGTTCGCCAATATAATTAAGGAACTAGAGTAAGCTTCTGTAGATTGCCATTCTAAACCCTCTTAGAGGATTCCGCTTTTATCCATCCGCTACACAAGCAACGAGCTTTACATTTCTGACATCCATTATATTTATTCTTCCTAGTTTCTATCAACAGAATCACCGCCCATAATCCCTAATGCTTTTATCGAAGTGGAAACTGAAAAGAAGAGGGTAATAAATCTCGCAACTTATGACAGTTTTTAGTGTTGTTTGATATAATGTTAAAAACTCGCTCATATTCTCTAGGGATTGTTGCACATTCGATTCCCACAAAACACGCTCACAGTTTTAGGGTTAGTGTGGAATCTTGAGTGTTTGTTTTAATACTACTTGGCAAGCAAACAAGCACACGACCTACCTGATGGAAAGCAGTTACCGTAGCCTATGGACGCTTGCAACACCAGAGGCATCATACGCGCGCTGCCGACCCCGAGACATAAAGATGAGAAGTCTCATGTGCCTGTAATTTCTCTGGCACCCGTACCCTTCAAACCAAAACACAGCAATGCAAACACTACTGCTTGCTCTGTTAAGCGTATTCGTACACGAGCTCCAACATATCGTTATTTTGAATGATAGCCTCTGTTGTATTTTTAATTCAGTAAGAGTATATTTAAGTTATAATTAAGATGGTTAGCATTTTGGTGTATACACTGTTAGCTTACTGTCTGTCTGAAATAAATAATTCTAATTCTAATTCTACTGCTCGCGGAAGCAGAAATAGGTACAGTAATAGTACCCCCCGGACGAACTCTTTCATATGAAGTTCTGCTACTAACAAACTTACTACTTATCAAGATACATACCGATAAAAAATATATACAACAATGTTTATAAAGCATTGTATAATTACAGGTAGAGTTCTGCCTCCTACTCTCCCACCATATTTAACAAATAGTTTTACTTAGTTACCAACTGTTTGTCACATAATATGTATGTAATAACACACCACGATAGTTTTAATTCAAAAGAAAATGGATTACCAAAAGGATTTACTTTGTTCTCTAAGAGCAGATGTTACAGAGGAACATAGAACATGTGTCAATGCAGGTCAAAACATATGTATGTATCAAATTTCATCAAAATTGGTTTAGCCGTTACGACGTTGTTGAATTCAAACATCAGCATCCAAACTTTCATGGTGGTACTTCACTTGGCGTATTTGCGTAAATTTTTGCATTATTTTGCCAAGGCAAACAACATTATGTATTGATTGAGTCATGGTTGATTTTGCCTTGGATAAATAACGCAAACATTTGCGAATATACACCAAGTGAAGTTGCACCATCACATTAATATTAGTAGGAAGTAGGATTTGACAAATGAGTCTAATGAAAACAATTTTTCGCAGCCCATGCTGATAGCAAGACGGGAGTACCCGTACCACAGATGGGAGCCACTGTTCTTTGGAACGCATAAGGAACCCTGGTACAGCGAGATGCTGTCTTGGGAGGGACGTCAGGATAAAATGACGCAGGTAAGTTGAACTCCCAAAGACAATTCAGCCAAAATATGTTTTTTTCCTCTGAAAATGGTATTGACTTTCAGTTGACATCGCATTATAAAATCTGTAATTACTTAGGTTTTTTTTGTTTTTTTCAATTATTTATTATTTGCTTTTCTTTCATTTGATTATTATCGAGTACAATATTTAAAACAGACACAAGTTGATTTGCTGATCATAAACGTAGTCATCATGACATGCTCATGGAGAGAGCTGTGCTCGGAGTTTCACTACAGGATAGAATCCGAAATGAGGAGATCCGTAGAAGAACTAAAATCGTCGAAAAAGCTCGCAGAACTGACAACCGTCGGGGAATAAAGGGCCCGATGACGGCCGATCTCATTGGATCAAGAACATTATAAAGATTACCGGAAGTCGGTGGATGGTGGCGGTTCAGGGCTGTTCGTCGTAGCATTCTATGGAGGAGGCCTATGTCTAGCGGTGGACTTCTACAGGCTGATGATGATGATGATGACGAGGTCTTGAAGATTTTATAAAAACACACGTAAGCACCTTTCTATGGTCATAAGATCAGCAAATTAATGTACGTCCTAAGTCTTCAGAGTTCAGACAAAAGTTGGGCCAAATGGGCAATTTCCCTTTATTGAAATGGCTTTATCCTCAGAGATAGTAGATGGCACGTAAAGTTTCGTGGAATAATTTTGGATTAAAGTGGTAGGTACTACAAATTTTCGTTCATTACTTTGTTTTTATATTTTTTTTAAACTTATATAATCTGTAATTAGATATTAGAAAAGAATCGATCTTTTCTAATATTTAATTTGCACTGAAACTTACAAGTCGAGAGTACGTAGCGCTATAATTGCGCTAGGTACTCTAGACTTGTAGGTTTTTTTCTTATAGGTTGTGGGTTTTGTAGGTTTGTTAGGTTTGGTAGTATAAAAAGGCGCGCGTGATATTTTAGCCTTTTTGGCACCTTTTCTGAACTATTTTCATTTCCAGGAAAATATATTACCTATGTGGTGGCTTATATATAAAGTTAAAGTCGTAAAAGATACTTGAAGATTTTCCTCGGAGTTAGGATATGAAAAGCAAAGTAACTTGTATTTGGTTTGTAATGGTAAGTCTTTCGTTCGATTTTGAATAGCTAGTCCTTGTAAGTAGGTGATTACTACAGTGCAGACCCATTTCAACGAAATAAGAAGGTTTGGGCTAGATTAGACCCAACATTTGAGGAATTCATTATAGGATTATAGTAGTGTAGTATAAAATGTAGTTAATGGTCGAGTCATTTAAAATAATCATGATAATCATCATATTTATGTCATATTTGTGTTTTACTTTACCCCTGTCTTATTTTGATCACAATATAAATTATGAAAATATGACAAGACAAAGTCAAAAATATTTATTAAAAGGATAATCTTGACTCGTCTTAAAAACCAGCCAAATTAATCCTGTTTCTGATGATGCACAAGGTATTTGATTTGGTCACATCGTTTTATAGCATTTTGTCACTGACGTACAGTTACTGGCTTTTGCAGTCACATTAGACACAAGAGATTTTTTCAGTCACAAAAGATGTTCGACAAGACCTTTTTCAGAGTTTTTTCTCACATTCTTTAAACGACCACGAGAGGCAGTATACAAAATAAAAATAACCGAAAGCTCTTGTGCCACTATGTACACAACAACAGCCTGTTAGACTGTAAGGTCCAGATAAATAGACCGTACTTCACGGTGACTAAGTCCCTGTCTCTGTCTAATACGCGTGTTTTAACATTTGTGTGACAGTGACAGGGACAGGTCTAAGCATTTGTACGTGCTAAGCTTGTGCTTAGTAACGTCTATTTATCTCGGCATAAGATAGGATGTAACGTATGTTATTTTTCTCTCTAGATGCTGGAGCTCTGCCTCCAAGAGTACAGAATGGTGGTGCTAGACGGGGCCTTCCTCTGCCACGCAGCCGCGTCAAAGAGTGCCAGCCGGCACTCCAGGGCTGAGAAGATCAACACTCAGAGGTACATGAAGATCATAGGCGCTATGAAGAAGAGGTACCCTGACAGGCCACAGTGTAAAGTGAACTGGAAGAGCTAGCAGCGTCATTCTTCAAAAAGGTGAAATATGTAAATACAAATTGAGAATTTCTGGAATTTTTGTTGGACTTGGATGTGTAAATTTTAAAATATTATAATTGCGTAAATTTTAATATTTAGAAGTTTATTATTCTATCAAGCCGTTACGGCTTTTCTGATAATAATAGAGTATAGAGATTTCCTGGATTAAAATGTAGGCTGTTCTTTATCTCAGTACTAAGCGATGAGAGCCGCTAAAAGATGCTTTAGTATAATAAAAGTATATACCTACATAGTAATCAAATAAAAAATAGTAATTATTGAATGTAAACTTTTAATTAAATACAGCAACCGTTTATTAATAAAATCAATTTTTAACCAATACCCAACAAGCGCTAAAGTATCTATAGCCTCATGAGGCCCAGAAATATTTTGACTCATCTGTCATTATCACCCAACGGTACTTTTGAAGGTACAAATTATTTATATTGGTTTAGTTAGACCCAAGGGGAAATTAAATTTATATTTTGTAAATACATTCACAACTATTCAAGACCTATTAGCACCAACTTACATATTATATTTTAATTTAATTTAATTAAGCGTGAATCATTTGGTTCACTTCCCGGATGAATCGTTAGTTATGTGAATGGTGATGTGAAGTATTAACAACTTATTTGATTTGTATATGAGTGCGTAGAAATGTTTTATGGTAAATGGGTGTGACTATATCACTAAGTAAGTGATTTCTGCTATGGATATAACGTTATGGTCCTATAAACATTGATGTTGTCTATGATATAAAAGTCACCCTATGATATTATTGATGGCGCCTAATAAAATGGTTCTACGATTTCTGAGGGCTTATAACTCATGTCATAATTCTTAGATACATAGAAAATGCTTTATAACAAAAGACAAGCAAACAAGGACGAACTTAATGCTTCATACCTAATTTCTCTAATTAATTACCTAATTAATGGAAGATTATGGCAAATCCATAATCACCATCATCAAATGTAATTCAAAATCAAATGTATCAATGTAATCATGATACATTTGCTAGTCAGTTTTCAGATGTTAACTGACTGTAAAAAAAAGATTATCATTTAATTCTTCATCATGGTGCTCATGAGGAAGGACCTCAAAATAGTCAACGAAACGTCAGCAGGAGGAAGTACGTGGTGTATAGTCGTAGTTAGATAGATAGATAGAAAATTCTTTATTGCACATAAAAAAAGAAGTACAAAGGTGAACTTAATGCTAAGAAGCATTCTCTTCCAGATAACCTTGGTGTATTGTGGACAAAAATATGCGTCGGTAGTGCACAGAAAGAGAATAGTGATAAGTTATACAGAAAATAATAGCAAAAATAAAAAATAAAAGTTCAATAACTAATATTAACTAATGTACCTACTAATAATGCCCAAGATATTAAATAAACTAATATATTATAAATATATATATATATATATATATATAAGTATATAAATAATAATATTATTATATATATACCATTTATAATAATTACAGATAGAAAAGTAAACATACTTAAATAAAAATAAATAAATAAATTGCTCTTTATTCGATCTTACTGAGGAAATGATTGTAGATTCTAGAACTGAACACCTCCACTGAAGAGACATCACAAAAATTGGGACGGAGATGATTCCAGAGACGAATTGCAGTTATCGTGAAAGAGTCAGCGAATGAAGCCGTTTTATGCAGTGGCGTCATTAATTTATAACGTAGAGAAGGACGCACAGGACGCCCTGGTGCAACTATAGGAGTAAAACGCTCTCTCAGGTAACTTGGAGATAATTGGTTATGAAGCACATTAAATAGGAGAGATAGTAGGTGTGCATGTCTACGGGCTCTGATATCAAGCCATTTCAGTTGCTGACGGAAGTCTGAAACATGGTCATACTTGCGTAGACCAAAAATATATCGAATACAGAGGTTTTGCAGACGCTCTAATCGATTCAGTTGCTCCTCCGTAGCATCAGAATAGCAGACATCTGCATAGTCTAAAATGGGAAGGAGTTGATCCTCGTAGATTGCGGTAGTCGTAATTTTTCTAAAATGATACCAAGCCACGATAACTTCAATTCTATTAATTAATTCATCATTTATGTCTCTACTATTAGTTGTGTAGTGGTTACGCCCAGTTCGTTGGTCCACTTTAAATGTATAATATAATTAATGAAAGATGGTCTCGTGAAAATGTTATCCAAATCATACATAGTAAGCGTACACCTTTCTAACAGATTTACTACGTACTTATACATTCTACGAGATCTACTACGTACGTAGACCTGCTACGCACGTTGTATATAATATCTACAACATAACGAGAACAGTTAGGTACAAAGAGAATCTATAGAGGGAAGTCAAACAGTAACTTATTGGACTGTGTGCAAACAGACGTCGATGAAACGATAAATAAAGCGACTAAGGTCCGCTACCCACTAAAGCATAACATGATACTTCCTGTGCTTATCTGGGTTTTGTTCCATTGTAAATGATGCAAACATTATAATGTAATATGTAGAGATGGAAAAAACTGTGATAAAGTGACTCATGAAGAAACCAGCATGTTTTGAATAAACCATAAGTTCAGTCAACACTTGCAACAATAAGACCGTTGATTCAGTGTACAGTAGGCCTCAAGCAAGCTACAGTTTATTTGATCAAGGTGCGTGGGTCAACATTGTTTTGTGAAGGTTACTTTTTATTTGTCGTAAGGTTTCTACTAAAGGTTTGACCGGTCTCGTTTGAAGACGACGAACGAAAATGACATAAAGAAAGTAATAAGCTTCTTTATCTGATGGCTTGAGTAAATAAAATGAAGGAAATAGAGTGCGTCTTATCTAAAAGTGAACGCCCTACTATTCCATTACGTCAAACTAAAATATTCCATAATCCTTAGCCACAAGGACCGTTTTCGAATGTCAAGCTTGTGACAAGTACTACTACAGTGCCACCAGTATAAGTTGGCGGTGGCGATTTGTGGAACTAAACCGGTCAAAAGGTAAGGTCACTTTGACTTCATACAATGTTTTGAGCACAGTGGCGCACAGCCTTACCAAGTTATAGCGGTCGGACTATATATAAGAATACACACCCTAAATGTTCTACGCCTTTGATAATAATTATACAAATGTGCAATAATAACAGTTGCAGTTTTAATAAAAACAAAATGTACTCATTATTTTTATTTTAGAAAAAATTCATATACGACTATACACCACGTACTTTACTATTCTTCTGCTGACGTTTCGTTGACCGACGTTTCGTTGGTGTATAGTCGTAATTTTTTTAAAATTATACCATGCCACGATAATATCAATTCTATCATTATTTTCATTTTAAAACCCCACCTAGCCCACATGTTTTATCAAAATAAAACATGACGCATTAATTTACGAGTAGGTGCTACTATATAGGTATATAGGTATACTTCACACACACACTTTATTTTTTTACTTTATTTTTTTCACACTTTTATATAGGTTTACTTCCACACTATACACCAAATTTTATCTCCAGCTTTTCAGTTTTGCCAATGTAAAAATTTTGGTAAGAATATACAAAAAAATTCATCGCTACTTATAAATATAATATAAACAGATTCCTATTAATCTGGTAAAGCAATTTCAGAATAAGGATCCAAGTTATACTTGACCTCGGTTGAAGATATTAAACCTATAGACGATGAAATATCTACTCAATCATAAAGCCTGTCCACACCAGAGAAACAGCAAATTTTTATTAATTTTCTCGGTGCAAATGTTACTTACCAAGTAAGACTATAGTGTACAGTGCACAATCTGCCAATTAGTCACAATGTCTCTCTTTCCTTTATTCTAGACTGCCGTAAACTGTGAGCTTGTAAGCTGCCATTTCCGTAAAATAAAAAAGCGGTTAGGTCGCATGAAAAATCTTTGGTTGGTACACGAAGTGTAGTGTAGAGAGGGCTTTTACCTCACATATGCCGTAATATATCGTTCAAGGTAATAGGAGTACGTATTTGGAAAGGGTAAATATGAGATAGGAATATTATAGATAAGGAGTTTTATTTGAAGAGTTATGAGGCAGTAAGTATGTCGTTTCGGTAAATATTCTGATTCTTTTTCTATTTTTAGCGTTAGTTAATATATTTAAAAGCTATAAGTTAGCTTGTTTATTTGTTTGTTTGGTTGAAATCTTGCTAGACATTTTTTGATGCATCATCAGATTAAGCATAAATTCTAAAAAAATAATGCGTATGTAAGCCGCAGCGCGGTCATCTTTAGTAATAAACCAGTGTTTAACGTAGAAGGTCGTTTCATTGCGCTCCTTACATCTCACTGGTGACGAGGATGGGATTTGAACCTATATTTAAGTGACAGCGACCAGCCCCCCTATTCCCTAACTGAAAGTCACTCGGTGACTAACGTTGACAAGTAAAATTATCATTAATTGCTCAAAATTATTAAGAATTGTCAACTAATGGTAATTTTACTTGTCAAACGTTAGTCAACGAGTGACTTTCAGGTAGGGTATAGGGGGCTGATCGAATGATGGAGACGCGCGAGGTGGATAATGGAAAACTTCGATGGTGCATTAGTAGACTGGCAGTTTTTGGGATCATTTTTAGCTAGTGGTTCCAAATACCAATTTCACCTTCATCTTCATCACCAGCCGGTAGTTGACCATCATCAGTTTGGATGGCTTCTATCTTTAACGTACCTATTTATATATGTGATGATATTAAGTGGACTTGGGTTTCAAATGGAAACAGTACTATATCAACCTATATATTTTATTATTTTTAATTATTGAAGTTTACAAAAGTAACCAAATACTTAATAACAAGTTACAAGTCCAAATTACTTGGACTTAGTAGGATCTCTTCACAAATCTGTATTTGAATATCCAAGAGTCTCATCTTAGTACAAACCCATTACAAAATCTATTTAATCTGCCATTAATAACGTGTATGCCGTATTTCCTGTGGTAAACTGAAACAAAAAATAAATACATATATCATTACAGTCTGGGTTTTGTCGTCTCGATGCGGGAATCAAACCTACTCTAGTCTTTCATAGCGTACTGTTCGCTTGTTCACCGCATATTGGCTTTAATTTACAGAGATGGATTTTCAGAGCTACACGGAACTCATTGGATGTTCCAAAAATAATAACATAACATAATATAACACCCATACAGTCACATACTACATATATATACACACATACTAATAAATACACACTATATAGATGGTTACTATCACCAGCCTATGTACTGTTCGTTATGGCTATCTGTGGAGGAGGACTTAGTTCTGTGGTGGTCTATAAAATAGCCCAGCAAATAATGTATGTTTTCAAAGTCCATCGATGCATACCCAGCCTGAGCCGATACTTGCCTTAGTATAGCCCCGGATATACGATTTTTTGAATCGGGGCAGAAACTTAATAGTGTCGCTCGGAGATCTACGTCATTTTCATTAACATTTTTACTTATAAGAGAGTACACATTTAATTGTGAGGTGCTTACCAGCTATACTAATCATTGAAACAATATTTAAATCTCAGGTAAAATCTGTGCAAGCCAGAGAGCTTTGTCTTCCTTTAAAAGCGATGGGTACCGAGATCTAGCCGCCGCTATTTCTAACTGCTTTAGGCAATCTGGATGCACAGACTACCAAGTGCTAATCTTATCGCCTTTAACCCTCCTTTTGCATTGCTTTAGTCGGGTAAAAAGGGTACCCACTTTGAGAAACACTGACCTACTTTGTTAATTCAATTTGCAATCGCACAATTTCTGTTGCAGATGGGGTACCAAGAGTTGGACTCGTGTTTATTAAATTAAGGGGACAGATAAAATGGGTAGATTACAATTTTACTACGGAATGCTGTGAGAAATTCTTAGAATTTAAAATTGAACTGTTGAGGAAATTAAATTAATAATTTCTTTGCCCTTCACCACATCTTCACATTCATTTTACTAACCCATTCAGACATAACATACATAACACCCATCAGTCACATACGTAGTCCAGATCCCACACTAGGATTCCCTGTGTTGTGGGTATCAGGAACTACGAGTAGGTACCATGGTAGTATAACAACCAGACCCGGAACAAATATTTTCAGATCATACAAACATTTGTCCCGCAGCGGGAATCGAACCCGCAACCTCTCGCATCTCAGCCGGCTACTCGCCCGCCGCGCCAGTGACGTCGTCAATTCAGAAATCGTTCTTTCGACAAGTATGAACAAGCTGTAATCCACAAGACACCGATGTGGTGTGGATGATTTCATGCCCTTGAAATCATCCACTTGTCTTCCGGGCACTCACTAGTTTCATAACTATGTTTTCTTTCACTATTTTGAGCATTGTACCAATTTGTGAAATACAACGCACGCCCGAAACCAGATCCGAACCCACATTCTTTGGATTAGAAGGTGGGGTACTCACTGGACTACGACACAGGAGTAGGTACGAGGCACTGTATTTCCTTGAACCATCATCATAATCTTGTTTATGATACTCATCCATATCTTGTACCAGTCTAAACCCAGATTAAACCTCGGTATTTATAATACCGACCCATCTTGAGAAAAACAACGAAATTCATCATAAATATCTTAAACGACAATTTTTTTTTATACTACTTGCAAGCAAACAAGCTTACGACCCACCTGATGGAAAGCAGTAGCCTATGGACACCTGCAACACCAAAGGCATCACACGCGCGCTGCCGACCCTGAGACATAAAGATGAAAAGTCTCATGTGCCTGTAATCTCACCGGCACCCGTACCCTTCAAACCGAAACACAGCAATGCAAACACTACTGCTTGGCGGCAGAAATAGGTATACGGTAGGAGTACTTCCCCGGACGAACTCTTTCACAAGAAGTTCTACTACTAACAAAACATACTACCTAACTGACTAACTTCGGTTGTATCAAATGAAAGGGCATCTTCCTAACTGCCTCCTCTGCTATGTCCAGGGGAAAGGCGAACTCTGTCATGTTCTCGTTCAAGCAGTCGTTGTAAGTGGATGCTAGCTGACAGCGGTCCGACATGCCTTCAATGCTGTCGAGGCAGACGCGAGAAACGCTGTTGAGTTTGCGGACGACACGGGAGTTCTTTCCGTTGACGAGGCTGGCGAGGTGAACAAGTAGATCTCGGTTTATCTGTGGAAATAAATTAAAAAAAAAAGTGTGGTTAATGTCATCATCTGTATTCCGCTGTTGGGTATGAGGCCTCCTTTCGCTTATTATTATTATATTTCGGCTATAGTGGCTCACAGAGCTCCTTTCATTTCCATTTTCGCCTATTTCGGGACATTCAGGTCACCGGCAGTTAGCAAAAGGGCTTTTTATGCTCTTTGCACGTGAACGAAATTTGCTTCTAATTTGGCTTTTATTTCTTCAAACTCCATGAAATTTTGTACCTACACCATGATCAGTAAACACAAGCCGTCCCATATGAAGAAATATTAGGTACATCTATTTTGTTTAGATTACCTAATACTTTTATATTTTCTTCTTCGCTTTTTACCGATCATCATATTGTACCTACATAATTATTGTTTAGTGAAGTCATGTATGGTGTACAATAAAGAATTTTCATTAATTCCTTCTAATATATTTGTTCTGTCTGATGACACCCAGTTATGAAATTATGAGTGGCTAGTAATATATTTAGAAGTGGCAATCAAGCTAATAAAGTTCCACTTGCCATCAGGTACATGAGTATATCACCGTATCTGATTCTGCGAGGAAAAGCCCACTACAAAGCGCGCACTCATACCAACCTAGTTGTTCAAGCATTTTTTTTGTTCAATTAAACAACTAAGCAACTATAACAATATTGTGTTGTTTTTTGTGTCGTTTTGTTGTTTGTTTGTGTTTTTTGTTGTGTTAGCAATTATGTATTATGGTATTATAATCACCACGTTTAGAAAGCGGATTGGTGTTTGCACAATTGATACTCAGATGGATGCTGCTGCCTGCCATATTTCCTAAGTCACCTTTTACGACATCCATGGGAGGAATTAGAGGAGCCCTATTTTTAGGCCGAGACCAGAACGGGCACTGAACACAGATAATTAACTAAAACTCTTCAAATGCACGTCGTTGAGCCTATGTTTAGTAACAATTGATTATATATTAGGTATATATATTATTATTATTATTATATATTAGTACTCAGGTGTTTGATCGTTTACTGTGCCTACTCTTTATATGTTCATAGACACAATCTGTTTATTTTCCCTCTAATATCGATCCAATGAACTGCAATTTCACTGAGATATTGCGTTCACAAGAACTTGTGGTTTAAATTGCGTTCTTCTATTTCTATTTGCAGAGTTTGAAGTAGGTCAAAGCAATCATAGGTCAGGGAAATCAAATAACGTGGTATTTACTGTAACTGTTTGAATTTCTTGACCTTTAGGAGTGAAATCACCCATGGCTGCTTTAAGTACCTAATGTCTAGACAACTAGCCACCCACACCCACTGCCCAGATACTAAATACCTAATCGTCAACAACAACAGACCTGTAGCACAAAAGGTAACTGATAGTTATTATATTACAGCTTCTCTTTCGATCCGGATCGCATTAGACCTTACACAGTAAGTGTTATCCTATCAAATTATCTCACCGTTTCTAATTTTTTTAAAGGTTTGTCCAGGTTCTACACGATATAATTTGCTACGTTGCTACGTGTTTGTAGACACGCGCTGCTTCGTCAATAGCATAGTATTTAAGAGTACCTTTCCATGGTTAATGATGTCACTCTGCTCCAGCATGCATGCAGCAAAGCACTGTCCAGACCTCGCTGAGGGTGAGGAGTTGGTAAAGTAAGCCCTCACATCCTTAGGAGTAGCCCTCACTTTGATGACGCAAGCTTGCGACATACGGACTAGTGCGTCAAGATGCCCTTGAACCTGAATAAAATATATTTTGTAGAAAACTGACATACAGGAAAGGGGCCGTCCATTAATCACGTGATGTTTTTTTTTAGCATTTTTTGACCCCCCCTTACCCCTTGGTGATACATGATGAGGTTTAAGACTAAGAAAAATCACGTGAATTTTTAAAATTAATTAGTGTAAGAATCTTATTTTTTTTTAAATATTATCTTTAAATAGGTACAGGTATAATCAATATAATAAAAGTATAATCTAATTTTATCCCGAAAATAAGGCTTCTTGGTTTAGAAACCGCGCGTTTGACGAAAAAATAAATACACGTGGTATCATACAACACCCAAACCTTGTGATAATTCGTGATTTTTTCTAAACCCCCTCCCCCCTTTTAAGCCTCACGTGCTTACGTGAGACGGTCCCAAATAAAAGATTCACCATTGAACAACATATTTATTGTTCTTCTTCATTAGCTGGTTGACATCCACTGCTGGGTGAGGCCTTCCCCATAGCATGGATAGTGTACAACCAATAGCGTGCAATGGGGGATTTACCATAATCACCACGCTTGGCAGGTGGATTGGTGATCGCAGTTTATTGTTAGGTACTCAGGTAGATGCTGCTGCCTTTTCTCTGGCGTAATCCCTTAGTTGTTTGTTACGACATCTATAAAAGGAGCTGGAGGAATCCTATTCTTAGGCCGAGACTACCACGGCTCAGAATAAATACATATTATTTCAATTTTACCCACCCACTTATCCCTGCAATTATTAGTTTTTTTTCTAATTATCCAACCAGCTAAGGGGGGTTGGGCTGAGTGGCATTTATTTGTTGTGATTTCAGCCACTCAAACAACTTTTATAAGAGGTTATGTTTCTGGAAATATTCACGTTCTCGCTGGAAATGAGCTGTATTTCCTTAATTTACTTATATTATGAATCTTTGTGGTCCTCTGAGTTGAGTAAATTCCTGATGTATATATATATGTATGTATATTTATCTATTTTCAGTGTTTTTGTAGGTGCCCCCAATTGCTTATAAAGGATCTTGCTGAGAGTGAGTTGAGAGAGAGAGTAACCAAAGTGACTGCGAAGCGGGAAGAAAATGCGTATAAGATATGTTGATTGACTAATAAGTTGAATTGTTCTACTGGTTATTATAGTAGGTACTCTACTTGTACGGAACCCTCTTCACGCGAGTCCGATTTGCTATAAGCTCAAACTTTATAGCCCACATGAATTAATGACGGATATTAATCTATAAATGACTTTGTGTAAAAACAATAACGGTTCATTATCCTCTAAATATAAATAAGGTTGAAATAAATAGACGTTACTTTGTCCGTACTAATGCTAAGAACTGTCCTTGTCACTGTCACACAAATGTTAAAACACGCGTGCTAGAGAGTGACAGGGACAATGCTAAGCATAAGTACGTGCTAAGTAATGTCTATTTATCTCAACCTAAGTGTCGGTTATGACGCAACCTTTAGGTATAGTACGAGTCGCCATACATTAGACGGTAAGATTCTTTTGGTCTGAGAAACCAAATATCTCTGAGCGACACACGCGGGAAATCTAATATTACGCAGCTATTGCAGTAAGTTAGTTCTTACCTTAGGATCATTAAAGTCCACCATTGTCCCGGAGGAGCTGACCAAACCATGTTGGCGGGTAGCCGCAGCTGCTAGGCATGGCAAGACAAACAAAACAAACAGGAACATATCTCTGAAATAAAAATAATGTTTTAAGAAACGAGTAATTGAAATTATTGAGGCTTAGTATCTTTAGAAAAATTACGACTATACAACTTTCCTACTCGTACTCCTGTTGACGTTTTGTTGACCATACATGCACTTTATTTAAAAAAAAAGGGGTTTCCTTCCTCATGAGCACCGACCGCGACCACGCTCGAAAGACCTCGAGTGAAGAGAGTTTCCGTATCACGACCTTCGGCGTGGTCATGGTCGGTGCTCATGTTGACCATTTAGAGGTCCTTCCTGGACCTCTAAATGGTCAACAAAACGTAAGCATTGCTTTGAAATGAGCCAATGAGCAACATTGCTTTCAAAATAACGGAATTTTGAACAACTGGGTCGTCGATGTTTTTGTTCTCAACACACCTTCGGCTTCAAATTAATTAAACTAAAATTACTCCTGTTCCGTACTGTAACTCTGTGCTTCAGGCATTGAGTCCATTAACTGAACCAAGTGCTTATAATAACTATAATTATACAAAATCATTGAGTTGGCGAACTAAAACACGCGCCAGGAGTAAAGACAAATTCGCACTGTTAACTCTCGTAGCTTCAAGAAATTCAGAAATAATTTACGTAGCACAAAGTTTAAAATTCAATTAAAATGTTATTATTATTTCGTATAAATTTATTTTCCATTATAACTTGACCCGATTTTTGGCGCATATTTTAGCAAAAAATTAACTAGCATCATTTTTCATAATCAAAATTAATTTATTACTTTCGAATAAAGTGATAATTAAAAAATAGACAAAAATAAACAAAAGCAGTATTAATAATTATAAGCACTAACTAGTGAAACCATAACAAGAAGAAATAATAAAAACAAAATAAGAATAATAAATTTAAGAATATTGTAAAAACAATGAATAATTACATTTTTTTTTCAATTTCCATAGTTTCAACACAATAATTGTAACACGAAGAGCGTACCTTACTTCTGTATATTAACTGGCACTAAATCAATTGTAGCTTTTTACTCGCACATAGTACAGAACCAGTCAAAGAGTAAGATACAATTCTTACAAACTTGCCGGTCGACTCCAATGCATTCGGTTAGAACTACGAAGTAGGAAGTATATTGTGTAGGGTTTATGAAAGAAAAAGTACATTGGAAACCCAACAATGGTCTTTGTTGCATCACTAGTTCCTTTGTTGCGTTTTCACCAGGTGCGAAATGGACTTGCTCTCGGTCTTTCATAACATGCTTTTGATGGAAATCGTTTTGTAGAGGTTTTTCATGTCAAACAAGTTTTTCTCGCTATTTCTTAAAAGCAGGTTTTTTTAGTACATGTACTATGTGTGTGGGATTTTTCAGACATAGCCCCGATTTTTACTGGAACGAATTTTCTCCTATACCTACAAAATTATTTTATTCAAAAATGTTTGTAGTCGTCTAGAAATTGATTAAGTTACACAACTAGTTAGTTATACTTATACAACTTTGTGGGGCATCTTGCAAGCTCTTCAGTTTTGTGTAATTATTGACCGCCATCTTTGAATTAGCTCAGAACTAAGTGTCAATTTCAATTTTACAAAGCAAGTAATATTATTATGAAGAAACTAGTCAAAGTGCAATTTTACAGGACTGCGTCTAATCCAGCACCATCTGGTGGTTTTAAAGACACATTACAGTTAGGTATAGCTTTTTAAGCAGTAGGTACAATTTGTCAATTTCAGGCCAAAGATAGTCTCGCAGCGTCTAATAAAACACATGACCGACTGATTTATTTATAGGTAACGTTTACCTCACATAGGTGGCGCTAGCAACTCATACAGGTTGGTATCCTACTAATATTATAAACGCGAAAGTTTGTGAGTATGGATGTTTGTTACTCTTTCACGTAAAAACTACTGAATGGATTTGCGTGAAATTTGGAATGGAGATACTTTACGCCCTGGATTAACACACAGGCTACTTTTCATCGTCATCATCATCATCAATTTTCATCATTATTCACGCGGGTGAAACCGCGGGGCGCAACTAGTTTGTTATAAAACTAACAGCGTCATGCCAATAATCCCATGAAAATTCGTATAGTCCAGTCAGTGAGGGGGTTTGACCCTGACAATAATTCCTCTGTCGCTGAAACTTTGCAGTGTGATAAAGTAAAGTTCATAAATTACGGTTGACAAGTTATCCATGATTTTTTTTATTTTTAAATGTTGTATTTCTACCTAAACATGAAAATCACTAATAACTTTTGGTGGAAAATTGCTCTGTCCAAAATTCCTTCGGTATATGTTAGTATACATTAATAAGTATACATATGTAACGGTATCCAGGAATATTTCGATTTCAGTGAGACAGAAATTTAAGAATATCTGTATTTTTATCACAACTTTTTCAGGAAAATTGCTCCGTCAGTTTTAATTTTTTTGTACTTGTAAGGTTGTTTAAACTAATCGCCTTGCAGAGTTATCCAAAAGATTTGCCTTTTTGTTCATAGTTTTATGGATTTTTGGAAATAACTTACGGCGGAAAATTGCTCCGTCCATTTTTATTCATTTGTTAGTTACAGTATACTTTATTATAATAGAATTTTAAGTTATCCAATAAAATTTCGCCAAAACACATAAACACATAAACTTTTAAATATCAACATTTCATACTTAGTCAATTTTCGTACCGCGCGGGGTTCTGTGGGCTCAGCACGAACAATTAATGTTACCGAGACGCAATCGAGACGATCTCAAACGTCAAATATTGGCCAGTGACACAGGAGTGACTTGAAATTTTCAATATTTGTGAGTAGATATTTGAAGTTTACTATCGTGTCTTCGTAACTTTAGATGTTCGTGTTTGGGCCTCTGATAATACAGCGGGGCACCGCACCACGCATGCGCTCCACGCAAGGGCTGCCAGATATACCGCTTTTCCTTTTTTGACACAGCTTTTTTGCTTAGGGATCCGCATTCCGTTTTTGGTTATCGAGGTTCTGTTTTTTTTGGATGATACTATGAGCAACTTTTTTATCACTTTTACACCGAAAAAAAACGCCTAAAAGTAGCTGTCCTTAAACTTATCTCCAAAATAACGTAAAAAAGATGTGGAAAAAATAAGAATATTGAGAACACGATGAAGAATTAAACGAAAGTTATTGCGAGTGACTGTTAAAACAATCAAAACTATTACGCTATTGAAAATTCTCCCAGGGACACTCAACTCGTTTTTGAATAAAAAATTAAAATAAATTACTTACTGAAAATATATCAAAATCATGGAAAACTATCACATTCAAAACCGTCAGTCAGCACACCTACTCGAGTACTTACGACTCGCACTTGGCAAGCTTATTTTGTATGTAAAGTCGTACTTTTTTTAAATCTCGTTAGAAATCAATTGAAACATACTGGCCACCTAGAAGTCGTCATAAAAACAGCCAACGCATCGAAGAAGAAATGATCCACGTTACAAAATTTGACAGTTTAGGTAAGACCACAAAATATAGAAATAGACAGAAGGTCCGCTCCCACCGTCCTTGAAAATAATTACCTAAACTTGCCTGACTCACTAAGGTTGCTACTGTATTCATTCAGAATTTTGAAAAGGAGTAGATTATTAGGAGTTGGAACAAGTTACAAACAATCTCGTTTGGAAAGGTGAAGAACGTTTGCATTTGGTTGTATTTAAACAACCAAATACACTGCAAGCGTAATAATACCGCTACTCATTTTGTTAACAAGTGACAAATGCCTGCACTCGCTATTATAGTCGCGACTGAGCTCTGCTCGAGATTGCGTGAGAATACATGTAAACGTAAAGTCAATGTGTGCTTACCAGAAATGGCGCTATGTTCTGAGTGGACCCTCTGTAGCTGTTTGTTCACGACGACTCTGTCTCTCATTTTTTTTCGTCTGAGAAACTTTACGATTTTGCTTCGGCTTTCAACTTCTATGTGATGTCATATGCTGTAACGCGTAGGCGTTAGGTTCAATTTGGCTCTAACTTTTTTCATACAAATATTAAACTTACAAGCACTTAGAAGCCGAAAGAAACATTATTTATTATTATTTCGTTCTTGAGATATCGTGATGAGTCAGCAAGTAGGTGAGTGATATTTGCCTTATATATATATTGATTCTCATTGATCAAAACTATTGTCTCAAGATGTAGTAAAAGTAGCTCCCGGCGGCTGTGCGCGTAATGTTGATAGTCTAAAATGCGTATGCTACGCCGAAATTTTATTGGATACTTTAAAATGCTGTTGTATTTAAGTGTACTTTAACTAATAAATGAATAAAAAAGGACGGAGCAATTTTCCGCCGAAAGTTATTTCCAAAAAACCATAAAGCTATGAACGAAACGGCAAATCTTTTAGATAACTCTGCAAGGCGATTCGTTTAAACAACCTTACGCGTACAAAAAAATAAAAACTGACTGAGCAATTTTCCTGAAAAAGTTGTGATAAAAAAACAGATATTCTTTAATTTCTGCCTCACCGAAATCGAAATATTCCTGGATACCGTTACATATCTATACTTATTAATGTATACTAACATACACCGAAGAAATTTCAGACTGAGCAATTTTCCACCGAATGTTATAAGTGATTTCCATGTTAAGGTAGGAATACCTAATATAAAAATAAAAAAATTCCTAGATAACCTGTCAACCGTAATCTATAAACCTTACTTTATCACACAGCAAAGTTTCAGCGACAGAGGAATTATTGTTAGGGTGTGCATACAAAGAATTGCCTCGTTCATCGGACTAGTAGCATCAATGATCATAATGAGGAAATTAATTTGATTATCATGGTTTTTTTAAATACCTGCTGACACAAAATAATATTTATACTGTGGTCTAGAGGTGACATTAATTTCAGATAACATCGTTTCCATTTTAACTTTAGAGTAGAAAATACTTTTGTTTGGAGTCAGCCATTTGTAAAATGAGTGGAGACCAATTGCTGAAGTAACTTAAGTGCTCAATAACAAACCCGCCAGGCATACAAAAAACTCCTGAAATAAGCTTTTCATACGATTAAACTGCATAAAAAACCGTTCTGTAGAACTCAAAGTTGGACAAACAGTTATGTAGAAGATTGAGAGATAGGATGATACAGCAGCATTTATTCTTTAAATGAGCAACTGATTTTTAACCGACTTCACAAAAAGGAGGAGGTTCTCAATTCGGTTGTATTTTTTTATTTTTTTTTATGTTTGTTACCTCATATCTCCGTCGTTAATTAAACGTTTTGTAAAAATATTTTTTTATTTGAATAGATATACTTCCAGATTTGTCCCATTTTTGATTCAGAATCCAGTTCTGATGATGGAATCCGTGAGGAATTGAGGGAACTACTTAAATATTGTAGGCATACATATACGATTTTGATATTTTCAGCAACAAATCAAGCATTTGCATTCAGAAAGTATCATAACCCTTTCACCACTATGGTTTTTTCATCATTTGTTTTTCATCCAGATATTTAGTCGAATACAATGGCGGAAGTCGGTTTTTTAAATGAAAATTTATGGTCTGTCTGTACTGAAAATATTGAATATAGCTGTAATGATTTTGATTAAATTTAAATGATACGGGGCGAGAAAACTAAGTTATGCGTACAAAGCCTAGTGTGTAGATTTAGAGGCTTAGTCTAAGTTTTCTTGTAAACAATTGACACGGACGTATGGTAGTGTTACATGGATTTTGTATAGAGACACCCCTAGCGTACACACACTCTCTGAACCTTCTTTTTCATACGAAATCCGTGTAACACTACACCATACCTTATAAATTGATTGTTAAAACTCTGTCTCTAAGACAAAATAATAAAGTGTCAAAATGAAACTTCAAACAAGACGTAATAATAAAATTGTTTCCGGTAAATCAACCCTTGCTAGTAATAAACCTTGACTTTTACGGCTGTAAAACGCCTTCAAATCTCTAATCGCGTTTCAGTTTTATTCGCAATAAGTACGGCATGTAAATAATGAAAACAAAGCTATGGCGTTTATGTGGCATTGAAGCTACAAGTTTAGATGAGCTTCGTCGCTCACTGATGAGGGTCTCCACAAGTATGTGCCTATACCTACCAGGAGTTTACTACGGAGCGGTCCAATAACAAAGAGGACTCGCTCGTCCTCTTTGTTATTGGACCGATTGCTTTCAAATTCAGTATATGAGGGTCCCATCTAATCTGTACCAAGTTTTCAAAAAATGGTTACCTTTTTCAATTTTTTTGGCCCTTTGCTCTCAAAATCGATATCTGAAATCAGAAAACAGAATCTGTGGTCAGACAGAACCCAAAGTGGCCGCCTATTTGATATTTAAGTCGAATTGACAGAATTTTAATAAAAAAGTGTTTACCATTTTGTACATAACTCATTATAAAAATGAGTTATTTATGCAGGTTTTGCACGTGAACGAAAATGGACTTTAGTTCAAATATTGTGATATTATGGATCACTGTAGTCGAGCGAGACCAGTCGAGTCGGGCTGAAGAACCTGAACAAACAACTAGCCAAATAGGAGAGAGAGGGATGATCAGTAATAACTACTTATTAGTTAATACTAACTAATAACTTATTACTTGCCATCACTCTCCTATCTCCAATTTGGTTATTACTAATAGCAACACTTTCTTGTTTTGAAAAGGTCTATATTACTTGTTAACTCGCAAATTACATGGTAATGTATCATTAATTAGCTAAAACGCATAGCTAGCGCGTTCTAATCTTACTAGTGCCACCATCTAGTTCTGCAATGGGACACTAAGTCCCCGTAAGACCGATACTTGTACGCAATCGAGTTATTGGCTTCAAACACGGGCCATAGTTTCTTTAACCACCCACTTTTGTTGCGACTGTGTGTATATGGTACCTATACGATTATCTACATCTTTTATATAAAAAATACTTCTATTTAATTCATTAGAGATGGGATTATGTATTGAATCAAATTCAATATTGTTAAAATTGGAATAGTAATTTCTTCAGTATGAAATTATGAATGCAAGTAAAATGATCATATAATTTAATTATTAATTAATTAGTTAAAAAGTTAATTTAAAATATTTTGATAAGCTAAAAAATTATCTGTAATCCCATAAAAGTACTTGAATTTGTGTGATCGGCCGTAGTTAAAATATGTAGAAATCTTGTTAGTTTTAACTAGTAAAAATACTGAAAATCCTTTGATACACATCCCTTTTTTCGTTGCATTAAATGAAAAAATATTAAAGGTCTTGTTACGCTGGCCTCGTTTTGTATTAGCTGTTTATTAGATTCCGCGGAGCCTCTGAGATATGGGGTAGCAAATTATTATAAAACGCTGGTTTTATCGTTTGAGGTTATGCTTCTATTCTTGTCTTTGCAATTATATTAGCGCTGATTTATGTTTGTATACTGGTACTGCCGTAAGAATGAAATAGAACCTTGCCCTATAATCTACACTGTCGTTAATCAAAGTCAACCAAATGTATGGTTACGGTGGATTTTTTAAACTTGAATATTGGTTGAAGCACCAACAGGTTTCAACCCTGATCGAGGGTCTTCATCAGGGTGAGTGCAATCCGCACTACACTCTCTCCTCGTCCCTCCTCGCACTGCGTCATAGAATACGTAATAACCACACTGTTCTCAACGAAACGTGAAAATTTCCCGTTTTACAAAATGAATGATATAATTCACGAAATTTATTTTTAGTATACGAATACCTATGGGATTAAAATAAAAATTGATTGAATAATCATCAGCAGTCTTTGGACATCCACTGCTGGACGAAGTCTCCCCCATGAGCTCGCGACGTAGTGGTACCGGACGTAACGGGAACCAATCGAAATACAATGGGGGGATTGCCATTGCGTGGTTTTGGCAAGATACATAGATAAGGCTCAAGACATATCAATTAACTAACATTTTTCATCATCATCATCATCAGCCTGGAAAAAGGCCTCCCCCCTAGAATGCCACGACAAACAGTCTTAAGGCAGTACCCCGACCAAACACGGCGTCAAGCTATTTTTTCAAGCCTCTCTCCTCGTTAAATAAAGTAAGTACAAAATAAAATAAAAGTCACCACATATTTGACATTTTGTCATCAAGTTACACGATTGGTTTAATGATTTAACGTCGTAAGTACTCGACAATAAACCCATGAAAAAATTTAAATAAATCATGATTTTGTACATCTTCTCTTAAAGTTCACGTTACTGAATTTTTTGGTTTACACTATTGGACAGTTAATTTAATAGTTGAATAATTAAACGATAAATTTAAAAAAAAATGGGTTCTCTTTATTTTTTATGAATTATATTTCATGAATCCGTGCGATTCTGGCTGTGCGCAAGGAGCGGACTAGTCAGCCGCCGGCTCTCGGACGGACGGCTAGATGGCGGTACTATTAGAACGGACTACATAGGTGTCACTAAAATAACTAATTTGCGATGTATTGTAGAGGTGAGGTGCGGTGAAGAGGAACGAAATCCTCAAGGTCATTCGGTCAGGGTAGCGCCTTAAGCCGCCTCCATCAACCGGACGACGCGATAGAGGAAGGCTCTCCACTCGATGGACTGAAGGCATTTTAAACATCGCAAGAAGTCGGTGAACTAACATTAGGTACATACAATTATAGAACATAGATATTTAACTTTCCAATTTTAATAGTTTTAAACACATTTTAAATGTATTGTGTACAGGGTCCTTAACAACAAAATAATGATTGTTATCGAAACACGACAGATAAACATCTAAATTGAAACCGTAATCCGAAACGAGATGTATCATTTGCGTTTAAACATCACTCACAAACGTACAGCTAATATAAATACAGCTTCACAAAATGCTGCGAAATATATTACTGCGACTACTATTAGTGATATTCATCTCTACTCTTCTGTACTCTGTTTCGTTCTGCCAAGAAGGGGATGCGACTACTCCAGCTCCAACGACACCTCAGGAAGAGGAAGAAGAAGAGGAACCGGAGAAGAAAGGTTGTTCCATTTGGTGCTGGATACAGAAAATTGCCATGTTTGTGATATCTCAGCTTTTGAGTGGTTAATTAAGTTGAAATAAAGTTTTGAAGCAAATAATTTAACCAGTTATTTGACTTGAACTGTTCATTTTTTTTACAGAAATAATATCTAAAGTAGCTGTACTTAATATAAAATAAAAACTGCTCAAGTGCGAGTTTTACTTGCGTGGAGTGGCTACCGTACCAGTACCGTACCATAGTAACCGCCGGAACTCATTAGTCAGTTAACACATTTTCACTTTATGAATATTTTACGTTTCCCATAGGAAAACACTCGTTTAAAGACTTTCGATTTTTATTTACGATTTACGATAAAACATGAAGTAATTATTCAGTAATTTAAAAACAAAAAAAATTTGGCTCTTTTGTTTCTGAGATAAGGATGGGGACAGGGTGGGTGGGTACCTATATGATGATTTTTGTGTATTTTCTTTAATATCTTTTAAACTAGACATTTTCAAATTAAAAAACAAAAAACATTCCTCATAACGACCTTTCATTTGATACGTCACATGATTCATTTGACAAAATATTTTTATTTTCTTGTTCTGTATAATGAACTCCCAAAATCAGAATTAGTTTATTTACGCAATGCATGGGCATTCACTCGGACTTGTTGCTTACGTGTAATTGGGTCACCTAAATCTGTATTTATTATGAAATGTTAATAATTGTATGTCCTACCTATTCTACTTCTGTTCTGTTTGCTTGTTATTGTACTTATTTGTTTTCGTATCAAATAAATTTATTTTCTTTCTTTCTTTCTTTCTCTGTATACGTGCTAAATTTTTATTTTTTTTCTTAAGTAGTTTCGAAAAAAAAATAGTCCGTGTCAGAGAGACAGACAAGAAAGTGATCCTATTATAGTTCCGTTGCTACCTTTTCAGGTACGGAACCCTAAAAATAACACTAATATAACAATAGAAAAAAAACAAAAAAAAAATTGCAAGCGAACTGATAGAAATCACGTCATTTACTTCCATAGGTATATAATAACTGTAAGTTATACCTATTATCATAACACGAAGAAGAAATTGTGAATTCCATAGCCATTAGATGATAAGTCTATAAAATTTTACTTCCGAAATTAAGTGAAGTTTGTGTATAGCCCAAGAAATTGTATAATATCAAAGCTATGTAATTCTTACAAGAATTAAGAATTCTATTAAGAACTCACAACAAAAGCCATTTTGCGTTGAAAATTTAAAAAATTCTAAGATAATAAACAAGTAACATTATGACATTCGAAGTCCATTAAATCGCCCTAAACATTTCAATAGAGTATTTCATAGTACGCATTTTCAACGGCTCCGATTTTCATTAGAAAAATCAACAAAACAGAATTGTGTTTCAAATTTCTTATTAGCGTTTGTTTACTCTCCAGATACTTACCTTAGTAAAAGATCAACGACAACTAATGTTTTATGAAGAGTTTCTTTTGAGACTACAGACACATTTTCACGTCAAAAATATTCGATGCTACGAAATTATGCCGAATTTCATGATGCGATTACTCTGTGATGCCCTATGGGAAATTACAAATTACATTCAGAGAGCTTACTCTTTTTAAATTCTAGCTAGTTAGGTTATTTCAACAATTGAAGTAATCTAAGAGCAAAGTGGCTATGTGAGGAAGAGATATATAAATATAGAAGTATGCATATTTTACAGGCGGTCTACCTCGTGAATGCGTATAGCTAGAAAGTCAGTGAAGGTGTCAATGGAAAGCCCTTAAGTATTACTAACTAGTGGTTCGCCCCGAACTGAGACCTCGCGATAACACCTTTATCAGCCCGACTACTTAACTAAGTAATTTCCATATTTTCTATTATTATTTTTGAAAATTTTCACCTCGAGGTCTACCAGTGCAGTACAGGATCTATCAGTAACTACTCTAATTTCCTACACATTATCGAAATAACCTTTGAATAGGGCTAAGCAACGGGGCGTAATACTACATACCTGTTAGTACCTATATCAAGTACCTGACGAATTAATTGATAACGTCCTTTTTACGACAACCATAGAACTCCAACGTCATTCAAATTCCTAGAAATGGGAGGTCAACAATGGATGTTATATTGGTTTCTGTTTTATGGAGTACAAGTTTCTAAATTCTTCAATTTCAGACTTTTCCCTGTAGTTGTGACACAAAAGCCACAAGCGTACCAAATTTCAGCATAGTGGGTTTGCTGGAAGTACCCTAGAATTTTTGATTTTTACGTTTTTTATTTCTTCTAATATCTCGAAAACTACTAACGTTAAATACTTACAAAAAACAGTTTTGAAATGTCCAACCAAAGCGCTTTCATTAGACACCCCACTTGATCTGACTGTCTCACTTTTCTTTTTTTTACCCCCTCTTGGACCCCAATATATCAGCAACCCCCTGATCGATATAGCTCATAACCTTACCTACAAATTGTACCAATACTATCTACCCCGATACCAAATTTCATGAAGGTCGGATTAACAGTTTGGAAGTTTTCATCGGACAAACATACATACATACATACATACATACATACAAACGCCGATTCTTCCAACTTGACTCAGAGAACTCGCTTCGCTCGTTCAATAAAGCATTAAGTGATATTGGATTTATTTTCGCATTTATAATTTGCAAAATTGAACATTTATATTTTTTCCTAAACATCGGCTGTCATGAGAAGAAAAATCTAACCAAAAGCGAAGGATATAGCCTCGATATAGCAATCAGGGGAAAGAACCGATCAAAGAGAACCTGAAAGTGCCAAAGAGACTTTAATATCAATCAAAATTTTATGAATATTCCAATATTGTTGCGTATGACGTTTTTCACGTAAAATTCTACGGCTTGGAAATGGCAGAGCCCATTTGTTTATTTTCTGTATAGGAGTCTAAAAGAATACCTTTGAGTACATTGAAGTTTCAATTGAAAATTGTGGATGCAATAATGCACACCGATAGTAAAACGGTACACATTGCATTTTATTTATGGATATCCTCAATGGGCCTCTTTTTACTGTAGGTTGGGCAATCTGTGATCAAAACTGTGATAGTTGAAGCGTAACTCAGCCTATTTTTTATACTATACTAGGCAAGCAAAAAAAGCATACGGTTCACCTGATGGAAAGTAGTTACCGTCGCCTATGGACGCCTGCAACACCAGAGGCATCACTCGCGCGCTGCCGGTCGACCCTGAGACATAAAGATGAAAAGTCTCATGTGCCTGTAATTTGATCAAAGCCCTTTTTACTGGCACCCGTACCCTCCCTTCAAACCGAAACGCAGCAATGCGAGCACTTCTGCTTGGCGACAAAAATATTTACGGTGGTAGTACTTCCCCGGACAAACTCTTTCACAAGAAGTTATTTTGCTCGACAGACTACAGTTCTAAGCCTAACAGTTCGACAAGATATACGTGGGAACCTTAGCACTTTCCGCTGCCGGATGTAGGTTGTAATTATTAGGTGATAAAGGTACTGGGATCAGTCATCAGACACGATTAATTATCCTTGCCACCATGACCCATATCATGGATCGACGTTCCGGTTACAAAATCTAATTTATTGCTGGCAGATTGAGATATTCTCCTGATTTACTTATATTAAGCTAGAATGAGATATATTGGTGATTCCAGTTAGTTCATGTTTTATTGGAAAGCAATCATTCAAATCACCACTTTATTATTTCCAACAGTAAAATCAACTATTGTAACAATACCGACAAACATGACGCAATCCATGCGTTTTTCAACACAAAGAAAACAAATCTATAGTAATTTATCTCAACCCTCTAAGGTTTGCTGGTAGAAAACTCTTTTTGGGCTTGAGCTCGCCTTTGTAAGTACCTGTCCTTTATATATATTTTTTTGTTGGTAACTTTGCGTGAAGAATCAGAAGTTTTGTAAGGGCATTTCCAAGGCAAGAATAAAAGCTTCTTATTTTTTCCCTTCTGAAGATTGATACTGAAGTATCAATCACTACTAATTCACGTTAAAATAGATTCTAAACTGTGTTCAGCGCTACGATGTTTTCTTCATAAACCTATTGAGTGACGTGGGCTACGGAGTTGTTTTGATTTATTTATGATCAAAAGTCCCTTCTACCTAACCCTTTTAAGGTTTACACCATAATTGGTTTACGTTAGATTTTATAATCCGCTAATATTAGATCCTAAGCGAGTACTGTTACTTATTCTGTGTATCAGAGAGATAATAACAGGAGCCTTCCGCAACTAATTAATGATATTGATCTACATAATGGAAGCATCAAAGTATAAATTAATTACTCAGAATATTAACACAGAGGTTGTGAATAAATATGATCTAATTTTATTCTCTTCAATGAAATTGCCAGTAAATATGATTTTCGAGTGATTTTGATGTTATTATATCAGGTACAAGACACATCAAATTACCCTTTTAGGACCAACTTCTACTTGTATTATTATCAGAGACTTAATACTCGTTCAAGGGATCTCTTCTTGTTCGTTGTCACTGGTACTCTATTAATCTATTGAGAAAGTTATCATTCAAGTGAATTAAAAAATTTAAGTAACATACTAAACAAACACTAGAGTGACTTTTAGGCTATCGCATAAGAACGACACACTAGAAACAAGACACTATAGAGCAACACGCTAGAAAGATAGTTACAAAACTAACGATAGCTACTCGTGTATAAGTAGTTAGGTAGTTAATAAATAAAACATGACTACCATTATATGATAGTTTATTTCAACAGTATCCTATACAGATGCGTGCAATCGTTGAATACTTTGGCCTTTTTGCATACGTCTTGCTTGTGCTGCGTGGCCTCCGCGCTCTCAATGCAAGTCCCTCCGTAGTCACTCAATGTGTTACGTTGCTCACTCTGTCTGGCTACTAGCACTCGTTTTCTGTAATATTAAAAAATAATTCATTATAATTCATTTTGTAAAATGGGAAATTTTTACGTACCGATATGTTGGTGGAAGCACCAACAGGTTTCGACCCTAATCGACGGTCTTGATCAGGGTGGGTATAGGATCCGCGCTACACTCTCTCCGCGTCCCTCCTCGCACTGTTGGTGCTTCCACCAACATATCGGTACGTGAAAATATCCCGTTTTACAAAATCAACGATATAATTCACGAAAGCTATTTCAGTAAAATTAATTATCAGTTCATGGCGCCTACGTCAACAAAGTTCGTGTTGAATTTATTTATACTTTATAAATTATCTTGCCCGCTTGATGTGTTGTCGGATTAATTTAATTTTAAATTCACTTATAAGGTCAATGACGTTTTCAGGGTTCCTTACCTCAAAAGGGAAAAAACGGGAACCTTATAGGATATTTTTTTGCCCTCTGTCTGTCTGTCTGTCATGACTATTTTTCTCAGGGACGGCTAAACGGATCAACTTGAAATGTATACCAAATATATAAGTATGTGACCTTAAACTGCCGTAAAAAATAATCTAACTCGATGCATAGATATAACTGTGTATGAGATATGTGATTATCTAATTTTTGTTTGGAGTTTGCGAAAATGAAATCCGCTACTGTTAGGGGTGCATTAACCTTACAATTCTGAAATTTTTAATATTAAGAGGTGTTGTGCCACAAATAAAGCAAATATCTAAAGTTGAGGAATTTAGCCTATAATGGGATGATGAAGTTTGTAAGCAAAAAGTAGCTGAAACTTGAAAAGGGCTCTGTTGGTTTTGAAATAATTTACGGATTGGAACTCCCTGGGTCTCAGAATCTTGCTCGCACTTGTCCATTTTTTTATATGATAGAACCTACGAAATGCCATTACAGAGTGGTTTTAAGCTTAATGAAGGAGATAATTGAATTCTGATCCGGGAATAAGAAAGCGGTAATCCTCGGAGAAATTAATTTTATTTTTGTCTCCTTAAGCTGGGATGAAGGTTACTCGTAGGTTTTAATGAGATTAGATAGTACTTAAAAACAAGTGTTCTCCTGCAGCTTCGTGCACGTTATACCGGGATCAAAAATACCTTTAACTCAATCCAGGTCATAATCTATTTCTATTACAATTTCATCGTTATCAGTTCAGTCGTTACGGCGTCATTGAGAAAAAAACAAACATCCAAACATTAACTTCCATATTTATAATATTAGCAGTAAAGGATTTAAAAAACTTGAAGGAGACATAAATTATAAAATTGCGAACTAAATGACAGTAAAAAGGTAACTTATCTTCGAACTTACTTCGCGAAGACGTAAGTAGGTAAAAAAAATTAAATGAAGAGTTCTTACTTATACTCTGATTTTTAATTTCAGACAATTTTTGTAAACAAACAAATGTCAAGATATGCCACTGTGAGTGATCATGACACTTATGCTCACAGTGGCATATCTTGACATTTGTTTGTTTACAAAAATTGTCTGAAAGTAAAAATCAGGGTATAGTTACTGTTGAAATTATACACAATGAAGTTTACCAGCCAAAAACGCCATCAATATTTGACAATACTAATACTGACTAATTGTGACATAACAATGACGATATTATAATTATAGTCCAGAATGACACAACAGTGACACTAGCGTGACAATAAACTGAAACTAGTGTGACTTAAGCGTCAAAAGAATGACTGACACTATAGAGTGAAATTAATTAGCTAGCACGCACGATACTAGACACTAAATTGATCATATAGCGACATTTAAGCGACATCTAAGCAAGAGTGCCACGGTTTCGATGCTGTACATGATTATCTGAAGCTAACCAACTTTAAAATTATCGCTGTCCCTTTCATTTCAGTCTATTACTAGGAGGCTTCACAATTCTCACCTATAAGCTTCCAAATTGATGACTCCATTCGCATTCATGATCCCAAACTTCTTCAGCACACAGAAGATGATACAAGGCTCATCCGACTCCTGGATGTCCAAGTGCTTGACCTTCGGGTACATCTCGTTCAAGCACTGCTCTGCTACTATGTCGCTCAGTTTGTCGTGGGCGTACATAACGGATATGCGGGCTTGGGTGGCGGTAATTACCAAAAGAAGAAGTGGGAAGACTGGAAACATACGAAAAAGGTTTTGGATAACTTTGAATGGAGTTGTGGCGTTATTGTTCATAGTTTTGTTAGTAGTAAAAGTTCTTGTGAAAGAGTTCATCCAGGGAAGAACTACCACCATGCCTATTTCTGCCAACAAGCAGTAGTGCTCCCATTGCTGTGTTTCGGTGTAAAGGGTCCGGGTGCCGGTGAAATTACAGATATATGACAATTTTCATCTTTATGTCTCAAGGTCGGCAGCGCGCGTGTAATGCGCAGTGTTGCAGGCATCCATAGGCTACGGTAACTACTTTCCATCAGGTGGGTGTATACTTGTTTGCTTGCCAAGTAGTCTAAAAAGAAAGTTTTTTTGGAAGTATCTTTACAAGTCAAGTATGATAAGTGTACTTTGCTCTCTGCTTTGAAATGTCGCCGCAGTAAGATAGCAAACTTAAGAAGATGACTATCTCCCTCTAAAGATAGTCATAAAGATTTTGTTTTCTATTCATATTCGTATTTTTCCTATTTAGATGACCGTTTTACTAGACCAGCCCGTGAAATAAAACTGAGAATTGGATTGAGATAGGGTTGGCTTCCTCTGTCATACTCCCGCGTCTAGAAGACATCCCTCTGGCCACGTGGTCCTACAGCCTTTGTCCTACCGATCGGACCACATGAATTTTTTTTCCGGTTGTTTCGATTAACTAATCGGACTATAGAAACTGACGTTTTCATAGACCACGTAGTCCCACTAATCGGATCACGAGAACTTTTGATTTCCTGTTGGTTCGATTAACTAATCGGACTATAGAAACTGACGGTTTCTTAGACCATGTAGTACCGCTAATCGGATCACGCATTCTAGACATGAGTAATGCGACTTATGCATCTTTGGGCAGATCATCCGAACTACAAATTGTTTAGAAAGGTAGCACTCCAAAATAAATCAGTTGGTTGGGAGAAGGAATCCAAAGTTGAGCATTCTCAATGTCTTGAAAAAAGATTCGGACTTTTGTATGATCAAAATGAAATACGTAATAATACCTCTTAGAAATACAACGAAAAGAAGTGATTCGACGTGATGAATTTATCTCAAATACTAACACTGCTCATTAATTTTGATATGGAAGTCAGATTCTTTTTGGAAAGATAAGCGTGGAAAGACTCGCTTTTTAAAATGTAACGTTGGAGCACACATCTCTAGTATCTACATAATTAGAATGTAATTATTTTTAATTTGAGTTTGAATTATTATGTGGAGTTGTGACCCTTGATTAATGTCCAATAAATATTTTACCTGATCTATATCGTCGTATGTGACGTCTCATACTAATAAAAGAGGTACTTAGGTTCAAGTTAAATAAAAATAATATTTTGAATAATATAGGGTACATTTTAATGCATGCAGGTGGAACGTTTCACTAGTGGCGCGAAATTCAAATTGTATTGTGTTTTTTGCTGATTACTGTTCATCAACACTTCTTGAGATAGCG
Organism: Epirrita christyi; assembly: GCA_951392215.1. Classification (NCBI taxonomy): domain Eukaryota; kingdom Metazoa; phylum Arthropoda; class Insecta; order Lepidoptera; family Geometridae; genus Epirrita; species Epirrita christyi. The sequence continues at coordinate 8,831,990 of OX595848.1, read as the reverse complement.
AATACTGGTTTTGCGGGAATTAGGAGACCTAACACACATGTTTTAATTGAAAGTATCTCATAAATATCATTAGTTTAGCTACGAATGTCAATGAACCAAAATAACACAATACAAATCATTCATTGACATTCGTAGCTAAACTAATGATATTTATGAGACACTATCAATTAAAACATGTGTGTTAGGTCTCCTAATTCCCGCAAAATCAGTGTTCGCTATTTCAAGAAGTGTTGATGAACAGTAATCAGCAAAAAACACAATAAAATTTGAATTTCGCGCCACTTGCGAAACGTTCCACCTCAGAAAGTGTCCCAAGAAAGACAGACAAGTGAATCAGCGAGACTCCCACTTTTTATTCACCTCCTTCCTTATTTTACCTTCTGGGTCACCCCCCAGACTGTTCTACATCTTTTTTGTTTTAGAAATTAACTTTTTTGTACACCGTATCCATTGCCGAAGGAAAGTGGTATATTGTTTTTTTAATATCAAACTTTTCAAGATAAATTAGTCAATTAAATGAGAAAGTTATGGTAATAATCATTTGAAAAATAATGCTTTGTGAATTTTTTTGGATAATTTCGTATACAATTGGGTCATTGTTGTTTTGCCTTCTGAGGCACGTAGATATAGTTTACAATTTTAATTGCTTTATTTCTGTTCTCTATTCTATCTCTCTCACTAGTAACGTCTTGATTTGCTTAAGCCGGGTATCTATAGGCAACATTTGTTAATAAACTGTTTATGGCGTGTTTATAAACAAGTTTAGGTACTATAAACACGGTTTCTGAAACTTGGCAGTCCATACTTGTCAGTTGTTACTAGGATTTCGTCCGAGGACGTAAAATGTTGGACCACACTACTTCCATGTTTATAAACTCGCGCAACACACGTCTAAACCTTTTGACTTTTGCTTATAAACTAGATGTTTCGTCTTGCTCTCCACTCGAAGTGGGGAACACGGAAACATGTTCAATAAACAATGTTTCATCACCTTTGTTTATAAACTGTTTACAGAGATGATGAAACATTGTGAAACACGGTTTATAAACAGTGTTTATTAACAATGTTGCCTTATAAATACCCGGCTTTAGAGTTCTATGTATCATACGCACTGCCCATATTTTGCTATATTTGCATATAGTCCTGTTACATAATAGTCATCATGTACTTTAACATTTTTACTTTTAAAATGTTCCACCATTCTCTTCACCGGTACAAGTAATAATACAATTTTAATTACCCTTCCCTTTTAATTCATTAATTTTGCTAAGCTCAAAAACACCTAATTATACAGGCCTTTGTTTACTCTCCACAGTAGAAAAACCTCCGAACTACTTTAATAATAATAAAACCTTTTGCTTTGATATGCAGAGTGCCCGTTCATTATGTACCGAAATCCTGTTATCTCGGGCTTCAGCATCGTAAAAAACTCCGTTAATTTGCTTTTTATCAAAATGCAAATAAAGCTTTGTTTTTCATGGTTTCGGAATAAAAGAACAAAGGAAGTTATTGGTTTTATTGAGTATAAAAGTGAAAAATCCTTATACCTATAATACCGCGTCCAACAAATGAACAAACAAACGTTCGGTCGGCATCCACTGGGAACAGCAGCGTTCGTTCATTATTATATCTACAAAGCACATTGAACAAACGAATTCTATATTTTCTAGTGCACAGATTTGAACCAAACATTTTTCACTTGATGAGGATAAACAAGTTGAACCTCCATAACACCATAGTAAAGAGCAGCACCGCAACCATATTCAAGGCGAATTTTGCAGCAGAAGAACCATCGCGTGCAAATATGTGTGGGTATGGTGCTGCTCCCTGCTGACCAGTGGAGGTCAACCCTAATACAAGTTGGTTCTATTTAACACTATATTTTCATTCATCAGGATCTATGTAAGATATCGCGTACAGTTGCGTACAGTCATTGAAAACCTTCGCCTTTCTGCAGACGTCATGGTCCAAGTTCATCCCATTGATGTTCGAAGCACAAGTCTCTCCCACATCTGAGATCAAAATCCGGGGATCGTATCGATGGATGGCTTGAACTCTTTTGTAGTAGTTCTTGATGTTAATTAAACCATCATTGGTCATGATACCGAACTTTTTCAACACGCAGTGGATGATGCATGGAATATCGTTCTTGTCTATATGTAATGGGTACTTGTACAGGTTCCTTGGATACATTTCTGTGAGACATGCGTTGGATATCTTGTCGCTGTTCTTGTCGCGAGCGTATATTATAGAAATTAAGGGTTCCGACTCCAAAGTTTTAGAAAAGAAACCTGTCCCGTAACCGCTCACTTTTATTGCCAGCAAAATTGTCGAGAAGATAAGTGTTTCTGAAATAGTATTGGCAATTCACAAATATTACGAGAATAATTATAAACGTCGGGAGAATCACCAGTTTTTAACTGACAAATTGTAAAGATTAAACAATTTATGCGGTAGTTTTGGCTATTGAAGAGAGATGGTATATTAACGTAACGTCCGATACCACTATGGAGCGAATACAAATCTATTGTTATGCGATGTTAATGATTATGCTAATTATTCCCACCACGTCGCGAATTGCAAAAGTACAGTCATAGTTAAAAATGAAAACACTTATCATCTACTGCATTTAATGGCTTGACCCAATTTGAAATTGTACATTGAACTGTTATTTTTTGATGAAGTAATTTTTCAGCTACTTGTAATATCACTAATTGGAAAATATGGAGTAAGGTTTTTTATGTGCATGTTTAATGGCACAGGAAAATATTAATTGTGAATATGCCACTCTTCAGCGACATTGAGACAAACCTTCACAATGTAATACCATTTCTAATGTGTTAATATAACCGTATCATACTACAGCTTACTAATCGAATTTCTTGCTCTCTGATATGCGTTCAAAAACCTCCTTATTGAATGTACTTAATTTTTTATCAGGAATTCCTACAAAAGAAACACGATGAAGTTTAATTCGGACATTAAACATTCTTTTGTTCATCTTAGCTTTGAGGATTTTTTCATTCTTCATTCATAAAATAGTTAAGATTCTTTTTTGTTTCATTTATTTTCAATATCACGTATTTACTGACCACAAATGAAAAATGGATGGCTCATCGAGATAAGAACAAAAAATAAGGGAGAGGAAATATTGTATTTCTTAGCAAAAACATGACTTGTCACTATCTTTTGTTGGCAACCTTGTGATGGATTGTATACAGAAGTAACAGAGAGTCAAAAAAATATTAGAAATAAAAACAAAAACAAATAAAGTAGTAGTGGTAAGCGGTTACCTATTGTACATCTGCAGCACGGGCATTAGCGATGCGTTGCCTGAACTGAAGGACATATTATTACGTTAATATATACCAAGTGTACCTTTGTGTGCCGTAATGTGTCCAGCTTAAGAATAGACCCCTCCATCTCCTCCCTAGGATGTCGTAAAAGTCGACTAAGGGATTATACCAGAGGATGGGCAGCAACATCTACCTGAGTACTCAACACAACTACTGCAATCACCAATCCCTGCCAAGCGTGGTGCAATTCCCTCCATTGTTTTTATGGGGGAGGCCTCATCCAGCAGTGGACATCTAAGGGTTGATGATACATACCTAGACTAACACGGACTACGATTTCACTTACTTTGTTCCTGACACATCTATCTGTTTCTGAGAGAAAATAAACGTACTTACTTTCCATTTCCAGTGATTAACTTTCACTAAGTTATTTTACGATTGCGACTACTTGGCCTGACTTAGGACATCGTTATTTGTCTGATTACTGAAAGTCGACTGAAGTATAATGTTATCGTTTTACTCCTTGCTTGCTTACTAAAGAATTATGTTGTTACTAAGATTGCGTAGTGTTTATATACTCTTGTGGGCACACAATCGTCTATTGTGCATTACACCGATAAGAAAAAAGTTCCGAAAAGTGAGAAGTTGTGCACCGGAACCTTTTTTTAAATAGATTGTAATATGGCCAGGTGTGGGTGGGTTAATTAGAAGATACTTATCAGGTTATCATGAGTTACATAACTTGACATGACGAGGTATGAAATTGTTAAATAAGCGTCTAGTAGAAAATAAAAGTACATACATCTACTAAGTTGTCCCAGACTTGTTGGGAAATTTTAGTTATACGATTTGTTCTGGCTGCTGGCTTATTTAAGAGTGTGTTATTACTGGAAGAAAGCGTTAGCTGAGTGGGTCGTGGAATGCAATGGCGGCTCTGAACTCATCACTTGTCACGTCTACATTTCTGCAACTTTGCAACCTACGGTGGAAAGAGGTCCTTTGAGGCTGTGCCTACCTCTTCCCCCTAAGGGGATAAAGGCGTGTGTTTATGTATGTATGTAATCATAAGGATCACTTTGAAGTGTTTTTTTTAGGTTCAGATGCTGTAGTGTGTCTGGCCTAAGAAAAAACCCCTCCATCTCCTCCCGTGGATGCCGTAAAAGCTAAATGACTAAGGGCACAAGAGCACTAGGGCATACTAGGGAATACTGCAATCACCATTCCGCCTACCAAGCGTGGTGTTTATGGCAATGCTCCTCGAAATGAGTCCTCGTCAAGCAGTAGACGTCTAAAGGCCTGTAATGATGATGATGATAATGTAGGTTTACCTATTCCATGCGATCATATCATGCAATTTAAGTAGTAAGCAGGTAGTAGTAGTTTTTGGGTAGCTACTTTTAATAGGTTCTACCTTGCAATGTCTTAAAAATATGATAAAATAGTTAACTCTTTGTACGGTCCTAGTCGTTTCTTTTGCAATTAGCTGTCATTTTCAAACATATTAAGAGAACTGGGTACAAGTTTTTTTAAAAGTCAAATCAGCAGTTTTTCGGCCCACCTGATTAATAGTTTTTACCGTCGCCTATAGACATTTTATTGACAGAGGCGGCGCGTACTAAGGTGTCCTTGCTAGTATCTCATTCCAATCTGAATGGCAGAGTAATCCAATCCAATTCCTCAGGTTTCCTTAAGACGAGCAATATGCGTAGATGGAAGTAATTCATAATTCTAACTGAAAAGGCACCCATACCAAACTAATTGAATTGAAAAACTTTTTTAATACTTCTCGCGTTTTTATTATTCGCATTCGTGACTCTTTTGAAGGTTTTATGTTAAGAGTAGTGATAAACAAGCTTTAGAAGAAGATCGACTGGGATGTGAACCTATACGTTCGGACGGTATCGCAGGTGGATACAATCCAGGTACGGGAAAGGTAGGTATATTGGTTTCATCATGTCTCGAAGCTACTCTGGCCTAGAAAAAAATATATTTTTCGTAGTAAGCCAAGTAGTTGCCTAATAAGTAGGGAAACTAACGGTATTCAATAATATGTTCGAATAAAGCAGCTCATATAATAATGATCGAACTTCATTTAGAAGTTCGTTTAATCATATATTGTCCTAATGGGTCCATTGGTGCAACGGTGCATTGGTGGTACGGCCAAATTAGAATACATGTTATGAACTTTGGGATACAGGGCGAGTGGATTTCTACTGCTTACAACAAAAAGCAGGTTCTTTTATTTTCTATGGCTTGCTTTATTATTGCCCTGCGAATATATAATACGAACAGCCAGAGGGGCCAATTAAAGGAAAGCGCTCGAGCTAGAACAAATTCGTGTTTCCTTGATTTCCATGCTTCAATGTATCGTTTGAGGAAGTGAGGGCCACTTTCCTGTTTGATACAAAAATGAAAATTGTTTGTAGATTTGTTTCATGTTCTAAGTAGGTTATTCATTTGTCTAAAACTTTTACTAAACTTTTTGACGACCTCTGTGGCGCGGCGGGCGAAGGTTCGCCTGCGACGCAGGAGGTTGCGGGTTCGATTCCCGCCTCGGAACAAATATTTGTACGATCTGCAGATATTTGTTCAGGGTGTTCTGGGTATTTTTCTATGTATAATAAAAATATCTATCTATGTAATGTATTGTATTAAGTATATCAGTTATCTAGTACCCATAACACAAGCTCTGCTTAGCTTGGGGCTAAATAATGTTGTGTGAAATGTCCAGCATTATTTATTTTATTTATTTTACGGTTTCAAAATACAATTTTCAAAAGGATTTAATGTACTTTAGGATGTTATGTTGAACAACTACGAGTTTAATAAAATAAAACATTTTGCTTCAAATTTTATTAATTTCCAAAAATTTTTTTGGTAATAATATTTATTTTAGAGTTACCAACTGTTTATATCGTAGTTCCTTATACAGACTGACCGTCAAAGTTTTAAACTTAGAATGTAGGTAACTTAGATGAACCATTTATGCTTTGATAAACAATACATATCAAAGCTTAGAACCTTAAAGTATTAGACGTGCAGTCGTTATATGTTCCGGTTTACCTGTACAGGTATACCGTTGCGCGTATGGCCACCATTAGTCGTCATCACTGAGCAACTGTTGTACAATAAAAAGTCCAACTTTTCGGATCCAACACCAAATATTACAAGTCTTCTTTGTAGTCATCTTTGTAGACATCTCTGTAGACATGGTACTAGTTTTACTAGATTTAGTAGTTCTAATATTCGAAGTAGTAGGTCTAGGTTTGACCGTTGTCGATGTATATAAGTCGTAATAGTCATAATATATATAACTTGGTATGTAACATGCTCCAACATCTGAGTGTTGAAACAAAAAGCCACATAGTAGTAAAACTGTTGTAGAGACAATGAAAGTAAGTTTCATTATTACTTCTCGATTCGCTATTAAAATTATAACTTTAAATGAAAAGCAAAAGAAGCATCGGTTTTTTTTTTAATAATTTGATTCAGTTTTTATTTCCTGTTATTATGATTTACCCTGATTTCAACAAAATTAAAAAAAGGTTCATCACATATTTAAGTAACGTAATCATTTTAAGCTATTATAATGTACACTACAAACACAATTACAAACTATATTTACAAATATGTCACTTGAGTTAGTATTGGTACACATTTTGGTAAAGAAAATATTATTTTTATTCCAGTTCAAAATGAATAATTGAAAATAGCTTCAAAATTCAATCTTGGATGCTAAAGTTTAAAATATTCACGCCGATTTTCAAAAACAATGTTATTTATAATTTCTTCCAGATATATAATTTCCTTGCGGCTTGCTGCTGAAGTGTAACGTTAGACGTAAACGCTATATTACCTCAATATTATAACGATCAATGATTTCAGATTGGAAAACAGACGGAAACATATAATATAAAATTTATATGAATTGTGTAATGTTTTAGATTTTATCAACATAATGGTGAGTTGAAATAATGAGTCACGGAAGTTGGAATTATTTGATCATTCAAATGATATTTGATGACTTTTGTGACACGGATGAGTAGCCAGCAGCGGAGCGAGGCTATGCCATCATTATCATCAGTCCTTGAAATTGATCATGACTCATCAAAATTTGCGTATTCGGGATATAGGTATGCCATCAATCACGTACTAACTGGTAGTAATAATACTAATGTAACATGCCTTTGAATTATAAGGGCATGCAAGTTAGTTCTTGAGTAAAACTTGAATTTCGAAACATTTAAATTATTTGACGTTTCCATTCGACTAATTCGAGATTTTACTTTTTGGAGGTCTAGGCCTATTGACAGTTCTATATGTATGTAAATCAGTGACGTGGTGTGTACTTCAGTCTCCTCCTGTAGATGTAATATGTAAAAGCCGAGATTACACCGGGATGGGCGGGCAGTAGTATCATCCTGAGTACTTAACACCAATACTGCAATCACCAATCCGCCTGCCAAGCGTGGTGATTAAGGCAAATCCCCCTCTACTGCATTCTATAAAAGGAGGCTTTGTTCAGCAGTCTAGCGGCTAATGATGATGATGATCAATGACCACCTATATTAAATACATAAGATAAATGTTCTGAAATATGTAAGTACCGTCTCTTAAACAATTTAAATGTTGTTTCATTTAGCTAATTAGCCAGTAAAGTATTGTTCTCTTCATACAAATTAGTTGTTTTAGTTGGAACTGAGACAGAACAAACTTATTGCTTTAAGTGTTCTTGAATAGTAAGTGGGTTCGTAATAAATGAACTAACTTCAACAAATTTTGAAAAGATGCCAAATTTATGAGGAGATTTTTTAAAAAAGTCTGGTGCTAAATCATCCAACAAGAGAGAATATTTATACCTATATAAAATGGAGGCTGCATTAATGTGGTGTTTATCTACTTCAGTTTATTAAATAGGAAGTGCTAAAATAATTAATTTTATAATTTTGGTGAGCAATATTACCATTATGACACAGAGAAACAACCCCTAATTTTCCCCAATCGGATACTTACTTTATTATAAATTATCTAATAAACCAACAAAAAATTAAGTGACACGTGTCTAATACTGTTCCCGTGGTTTGAATTAACAGAGTAAGAGTATGAGGCGTTTTTGAAACTCTCACCGGTGTGAGGTGGCCGACAGAGTTATTGTCAAGGCCCGACAAGATGGCAATTTCTTTACATCTCAACAAGTTTACAATATTTCAACCGGTCTCCAGAAGTCTCTCAGAAGAAGAAGATAGAAGGAATAATTCAAAAGGCTATCGAAAAACGCGGGTACTCCATCCTGGATTATCTTGCTTGTGTCCATTGATGTACCGAACATACAGTAAGCTAGTTCTTAACGGTGGTATGGCCCTACAAACACCGATAGGTTCAAACTCAGTAAATGCTATGCTATGTACTCTCGTCAGAATACCTGCGAAAAAATATCTTTACAACTGGACAGAACCATTATTAAGACTGTTTAACTTAGTTTAGGAAATTGTTATGGTCCAAAATTAGTTAGAATTTAATGTGCCACTTACCCTTACTGCTATTGCTGCGCCCTAACAGGGTACACGTACTAACCATTTTATGTGATATTTTGTAAAACCTTCACAGTACCTACATAGTGCAAAATAAATGATTAACGTAATTTTTTTTTATGGAATCTGAGGAATTTCTCAATTTTGCCAATGTCAAGTAGCATAGATAGTTATCAAACAATGTCCAGTCGTCATGTCCTCTGTCAAGTCATGTTCTAGTAAATCGATGGCATTTTACTAGAATGTTCCTGCCCCCCTATTCCCTAGCTGAAAGTCACTCATTGACTAACGTTTGACAAGTAGAATGAGTAGATAAAAATAATAATATGAAGAATTCTCAATTGATGGTAATTTTACTTGTCAAATGTTGGTCACTGAGTGACTTTCAAGATAGGGAATAGGGGGGCTGGTCAATTTCTACCCCTTCGAAAAGACACGCAATACACTTATATTATTTAAATTCACTACCATGTGCTCTTTATAAGCTACACCGGTTAAAATGCCACCAAAATTACACGATATAACTAAAAAAAAACACTAGAAATTTAAATAAAATAAAAAAGGACGACGTCTCCCTTCGAAAGAGCAGAAAAAGTCCCGATTACTGATTACTGATTACCATGTTTCGTGATTACTTATCCTCTCCACATGTTCTCTAAAAGGATGTCGCAAAAATGTAGATGATAAGTGATAGATTATTAATTTCTGGTTAAAATCAGACATGATAAGCTTAAATCAACACCATAATTTTAACAATGAATTCCGTGATTACAATTTTAAAACCACATTAAAATCGGCAGAAAGTGAATTAAATCTCTGATACCAAATACAAAGAGGGGAAGTCGCACGTGCCATAATCGCAGTTTAAAAGCTCAGCTGAACCTTTTGTCGGAATTTGCGGTATAGTATGTATCAAAGGGACTATTTACTTAGGAAAGCCTCAATGTTTTCTAAAATGGCTATCAGCTATGGCTATTAAGTTTATGTTTGTTGTAAACCAATATAAAAAAAAACCATCTCCAGCTGAATTGCATGTACACTTTATCAACTTAAGCACACTTAACTTATAATAATATACTTATACTTACTTGAAGGTAAAACTTCAAGTGAGCGTCATGGAAATTACAGAAGCGCTCAGCAATTCTATTTAGGAAGAGCCGCGGGCGTTCCAACTTTTCCCATCTTCCCTTCAACAGGTTCTCAACTAGCTACGTTTATTCATAGAATAATTCTTTCCTGGTTATTTTACCTGCGGCTTGTTCGAAGATAAACATACAGATAAAAAATGATTACCAAAAAATACGATACAGAAAAAGACATGGAGAATTGGGAAAACGTTAGGGTTGTCTATAAATAATAGAAGCAGGCCCATGTCGCGGGTGCCCAAAACAATTAACAAAAGTGAAAGAATTACAGCGTTATTCATCAGCGTAGGCATAGAAGAATATTGATACATAGAAATAGAAAAGATAAATGAATATGAATAATTATAATTATGTCCTTGCATAATAATGTGTGAGGGTGAAGGTTTGTACTTACCTATACTATGTGACTATGAAATTATAAGTGTACCTAAGTTTTGTGTAGTTTGTGCACGGGTGTATATAAGGTAGAACTTTATTAGAGACAAGGAGCCCGCTAACTAATTATGTCCTGAAAATCCTTTGAGTACATTCTCTATTATTTTCTTTTATTATTTGTTTTTTTTCCTCATAGGGGTTTAACTCTAGCTAAGCAGACGTATCGAGGGTTTAAAGTCAAACAACATGCATTTTTTTTTGTAAATTCTTGGAAAAAGAAGCGTGATGGCGTGTCTTGTGAACTCTGTTTTTTTCGCAGAGATAGGGGATCTTAAAACCCCGCCTTTTAAGGAGATCGTTGCAGGTTAGAGTTAATCATTCCTGTGTACTGAAGGAACAGCCTACAGAATAAATAACTAGCATACTGACTTCAGCTTCGCTGTACAATTTATCAGTGGAGTACTTATAGTTATCTAAAAGGCCTACAAAACATCACCTTCAGAACTTCGCCCTGAGTTCGTTCATGTTCTATCATGAGGGTCTTAGCTGCACCTCCCCAGACAAGAATGCAATAGTTTAGCATTGACTGGAAGACAGCACCATAAACCAGTTGCAGAGTGTATTTGTTACCAGAGTTGCGTAAGGCCTCAGTGGCAAATGGTGAAAGTAAAATTATTAGGGAAGTCGAAGAAAAAAAATATCTAGGTACCTACCAATCTACACGACGACAGAAATTACCTTTGAACTTACCTATAGTAGCTATCTACAAAAAAACCTATTTAAATAGTTTTTTTGTAATTTACTACCAAGAAAAAAAAAACAAAAAAGGCAAAACCCGACCCAGTAACACAACAATATTGTAACATTGATTTCAACAGAATACAAACTCAAATCAAAACAACAAATTCTTTTGTAAACTTCGCAACAACCCGACGACTACCGGCTTATTGCGCGCGAATGTGCGTGTGAAACCGCAAGCTACAAGATTATATGAGAGTGAACGAGATAGATTCTATAATGCCACAGATTTAACGAATAGGAAGAATAGTTACTACGAGAAGTGAGTGAACAGGTTTTCCGGGTTGCGGCACATAGTAATTAATAGTGGGTTGCGTGTAAATAATGTACATAGATTTTTGAATAATGTCCCAATATGTTTGTGGATGTGTAATTTTGAAGAATAGATTTTCGTCAATGTTGACACTCAAATATCGAATGCTGTCTGCGTGAGTAATAGAATTGGCACGAAAGAACTACAAGGAACGAGAGATTATCCGATAAGTCCACTGCATAAGCTCGGCAGCACTTAAAATTCTATCCCAGAAAAAAGAACCCTGTGTCATCTGTATAGCAGATAACTTCAGTTCTCGGGATGTTCAGGTACATGACATCGTTCATGTAAATGGAAAAGAGCGTAAAACTAAGAATGCTCCCTGCAGAATAAGCTAGGGGGTAAACCGTTATTTGCTTACTTGGTGGAAAGAAAGCCTGTTTATGACAACGATAATGGCGTAAAATATTGTTCCGAAAATATCAAAAATTAAATAAAATTTAGAAATAAATAAATGTTTTTCAACAGAGACCCGCTTATTTCAAATTTACGAGAGCTAGATGTAACAAATCCAACATTAACCCGAAATCCTATTAGGTATGCGGATTACATGTGCTTCACAGATTTTCACTTTATATGATAATCTCAGTTATTTTACGTAGGTATGTGAGGTATTTTGAATTTGTTTGCAGTCTAGCCAGCGTGTGTGACTCAGTAATCAAATTATTATTCAAATTCCATTTTTACACTAATATTATAAATGCTAAAGTTTGTGAGTATGTTAGTTAACTCCTTCACGCTGAAACAGCTAAATCAAATTAGTTGAAGTTTAAAATGGAAATAGCTTATACCCTGAATTCACATATAGGCTAATTTTTATCCCGTTGTTCTCACCGGATGGAGACTTTTGCGGGTGGAACCGCGCGGCGCAGCTAGTGATTCATATACAGCATCATTTACTACCTAAATGATGCTGTATATGAAAGATGGCGACAGCACAATGCTGTGGTCTGGTTGTGGCCTGGGTTGCGGCTATTACATTTCATACCAAACCATAAGTTTGGTGGGTGACGTCTCTTTTACATTTTACTTGTGCTACTACCCTTTCTCTTTCTTTCTCTTCGTGTCACTGGTTGTTTCTTGGTCCGGTTTTAGGTCAATGAGCAGCTCGAGGCTTTAAAGGTCTAGTAATCGATGGTAAGAGAACAGAACCAGCGTTGTGAAAGGTGTGAGGCTCGCCGGAAGGCTTTTTTCATGCATATTTATGGTTCCAGCTAGCCATTTGGTGCCGTATCATATTACCATGAACATGCATGGTATGAAAAATGTTTATAAAATTATGAACATAATTGAATGAAAATAACTATAGCATCTTTCTTTCCTTCTTCTTTCTTTATTAATTTAATGGTCTGTGAGGAAAACTTTCCTCAACTTTACCAATGTCATATAATTATTTTGATAAAGTTAGGTCAAGTCGTCAAAGTCTCAGTCAAGTCATGTTCTAGTAAAGCGATGGCAGTTTCACAAGAATGTTCGTGGACAATTTCCACCCGTTTAAAAAGACACGCACTTCTATATTTTAATTCACTACCACGTGTTCTTTTAATAAGCTACACCGGTTAAAATGCCATTACACTTACACCATATAACTAAAAAAAAACACTAGAAATTTAAATAAAATAAAAATGGACGACGTCTCATTTCAAAAAAGCAGAAAAAAACATTTGGATATTCAAAAAATAAGACCGTAATATGGTATGAGATTTTATTTTTATCTGTCACAAACGCACTGACAGGCTAGACACTCTCTAATGAGTATGGCGTTGGAATGAAATAAAACGTGTCGTATGAGCCGACAGCTAGACAGTCAGACACTTGTATATGCAAATTGATTTAAAAGATGTTCGTATTATAGAAATGTGAAATATAGTCTCTAAATATTCTGCATTAGTACAGAATGAATAATACCAAATTGACGTAACACAAATCAATCCCCTTAGTCAGTTTTTACGACATCTAATGGAGGAGACAGAGGGTTCTATTCTTTGGCCGGACAAACAACGGCACAACTATATGAAGGCTCTAAATTGACATCTAGATCCAAGGACTAGAATGCTCAAATAAATGTTTTGCCCTCCTGATCTACCCCTCCGCATCCTATCCATATCCCTGATACAGCACGGACGTGTGTAAATAGCCTTGGGATAAATTGAGGTTTCATCGGTAATGATAAATTATTCATATTACGTCGCCGGGGTTACAATTATCGGAGAAATAATCATGGGTTTAAAATCAAGTTAGGTAGGAGTGAGTTCTATTGATAGTATTATCGGGATCGTAGCTTTTGACAATTTAGTTTAGTCAGAAACGATTGGAAATGGTTTCGAAGGGAAGTGAAAATCCAACCTAACAACAACAGTAAATTTATACTTTCAGGTACGCCCTCTATGGACAACTTTTTAACCTCCTACCTACCACAAGTTAAGAAGCGGACGCCCCGACTAAATAGAGGGATGTTATAAGTTTGAGGCTAGCGTGGGTTGCTTGTCTGTATGTATGTTTGTCTATCACCTCATATATTTCTGGAACGGGCGCTCTGATTTTAATGTTTTTTTATAAAAGATGGTGTTTGCAAAATGGTTTTTAGGTCCTTCAGTCATTATTCTAAGTTTTTAGCTATGATAAGTGAATGAATGAATGTATTTTTTTTATGTGGAATTTAGTGCAGATATTTCCAGAATACTTTTTTGAAGTGAACTCAATACATTTTTACGGCTAGAACCTTCAGTTTGTAGTCAAAAAGGTTCATTTTCAACGACTTCAGGCTCCAGGGTCTGATGATGACCAGCATAGACGACTCCCGTGGCGCAGCAGGCAGGTAGCCGGCCTAGAAGCAAGAGGTTGCGGGTTAAATTCCTGCTGTGTGGTGTGTGCGGGTCTGGGTGTTATGGAACCATGGTATTCGTAGTTTCTGATACCCACGACACAGGAAATCCTAGTGTGGGATCAGGATTACGTATGTGACTGTTGGGTGTTATGTTATATTAAAGTTGTTATGTTATAGACTGAACTGGATCTAGGTTACAACAGAAACAGAATCTTTTAGTTTTAAAAAACACATCACCTTTAGGCACCGATGTGTTTCCAAAGTGTTCCGTTTTTGAATGGAGCCCTGAAAATAATCGGGGTTTTTTTAATTTTATAGAATTATCTTGTATCCGCTTCAGCATACTTAATTCAGTAATGAAACATAGCACTCGTTTTATTAAAAATGCAGTGCCAGAAATATGATTTATTTTAACTCTTGTTACGGTAATTTGCATCGTGTCAAATAAATATTATAAATTGCTCTTAATCACTCATTTAAATTGCGGTCTTGGCGTCGTCTCGTCGAGTAATGCTCAGAATAATAATAGGTAAGTTATGGAACGATACTTGAAGATTTGAATTGAACTAAGGCAAAGTTAGTAACTAACTTAGCAATGGTGAAGGGTGTCCTGAAGCACGAGTATGAAACTAAGCACATATACAGCTAAATACATACTTGAATTACTCACATCTAGACAATACTGATGTTTTAAATAAGTTATTTTAGCTTGAAAAGTCAATGAAATGCCAACCATGCAGTAATTTTGAATATTAAGTTCATTCAAAAGTGGAAAAGCAAATAATATGACGATCATTAGTATGATACAGAGACTCAATAATACTTGTAGTACTCGCTCTATAGCTTGCTCCATATCGCACTGTGGCTACACTACAAACCAGAGAATTAAATTAAAGTTAATTAAAGGTCTATCTAACAAAGCCCTTTGATTACTGTACCAGTTGTATTCAGCTTGTTAACCGGATTTCCGAAAGATAAAAGACTATTTTATTCAACTTTGAAAAGTCTCACTTCAAGATAGAACAGTGTATAATCAATACCCGTAAACCCTAAACCCTTTCACCACACTGATTCTTGAAAATATACTGTTACACACAAGTGCTAGAGAAATAGAACCAATGTACTTATTTGTGTGAGCACGATCTAATATTCGTTTAAGTAATCTCACTAAAAAGAGTTCAAATTATGACTAAATTTGTAGTGTTTTCAAATTGGACCGATTCATCGGTTAACGAGTGTAATTGGAGCCTCTATTAGAGAGTGTAATTGGGGCTCTATTACAAATCACCTCATTATCGGCAATTGTATTTAATTGAAATTGTGTTATTTATGCCTATTAAAAATACTTTTTCACCTCTCAAACCCATCTTGTTTATCTTGTATATTATGCTAGGTGTAAGCCTTAGAACATGTGTAGCTTTTAATGTTTTAATTTAGTTGTGCGTAAAAGTGTTTATTTCTCATATTTACTTCTGGCATTGTACCTGTCACTCTCTAGAGTAAGTAGTCTAAACACGCGTGCATGGTGTTTTAACAAATATGTGACAGTGATAGAGACAGTCTTTAGCATTAGTACACGGACTAAGTGACGTTTATTTATCTTGGGCCCTGAAGCCAAACACAATAATACTCCAAAAAATCTTGTTATTTTATTACATTAGATTAATTTATTTGTCTTCTTTGTTCTGTATAACTAAATAAAAACAATACCATGACTTTGGAGCCATCTTCATTTCACAATATACTGTCTAAACCGTTAATGACTAGTACTCATTATTATAACTAAACGCATATTAAAAAACATTACGATTCAACATACAAATTTGTACAAATTCCAATTTTAATTTTTAAGTAATGAGGCATTTACTTATTCCTAAAAAGCAGAGGGACTCTTTTGTAAACCCCATTTTTTCTTCGGCTTAAATATCTACCCTCGCCTTCGGCTCGGGTGGATAAACGTAAAAATGCTTTGTTTTATGCACTTGTTGTACAATCTACTTAACTTAAAAGATTTTGTAAGTATTTTTCGTCGATTAATACAACTCCGATACAGTATCTTCTCGTCATAGTGTAGTGGGTGAATACGAGTGTACTGGTCAAAGGTTCCTTTATTACTAATATACTTAATGCTACACATACATATGCACCCACTACAATACCAATAATAATAGATACCGCAGAGCCTCAATATGAATGTCTATAATCAGTGCGTGTTGCCAGGGATGACTTATGGCACTGAGACGTGGTCGTTTAGTAGGTCAAGTACCTGTAAGCTCAAGTAGTTCATCTGGCGTTCTATGAGAGGCCTGGTGTAGATGATGATGAATATAACTTAACAACTAGCCCTTCATTCTTACTGATGTGAATAAAAATAAGACATAACATTTTTAACATAACACCCAACAGTATATATTGTCCTGATCCCACACTAGAATTCCCTGTGTCGTGAGCATCAAAAATTACGAGAACCATCGTACTCGTACACTTTTTTTAGGTAAATCGTACCTAAAAGATTTGTCCCGCAGCGGGAATCTAACTTGCACCTCCTTACGTCTCTGCCAGCTACTCACCCACCACGCTTCGGAGGTCGTCATATGTCGTATAGGACGTCTATTTATCAATCCATTAATATGTTTATCGCGTACTATAAATAATGTGACGTCAATATCGATGAAATGAGCTAATATCGAACATGTGGTCTAGTTGTAAATTCGTAATATCTTGCTGTTGTATGAATATGAATTGAATATGCTTGAACTTATATAAAAATATTATGAATTCCGTCAGTGCAAGCTTCAGGTTATAAGGGGAAGGTATTCAGGGCAAGGCTGTGCTTAGCCTGAAACTTGAATTTACAGGCAAACTATTGCATTGTATGTATTTACTATAATATATTTAAGAAATAAATCTCGGCGTGGTTTTGTAGAAGACGTATTCATATTTCTTTGAGATGTTGCTATGGATCAACAAGATACCTCGCAGTTTATCCTTCTTCGCTGTCTGAGAAGGCGCTTATTCATCTAATAGTTGTTTATTCTTTATGGTAGATATAAAGCTATTATGTAGAAATTGAATGATACTACTGTTATTCTAATAGTCTTTAGTATATATTTGACGACCTCTGTGGCGCGGCGGGCGAAGGTTCGCCTGCGACGCAGGAGGTTGCGGGTTCGATTTCCTCGGAACAAATAATTGTACGTTCTGCAGATATTTGTTCAGGGTGTTCTGGGTATTCTTTTATGTATAATAAAAAATATCTATATGTATGTAATGTTATTGTATCATAAGTATATCAATTATCTAGTATACCCATAACACAAGCACTGCTTAGCTTGGGGCTAGATAATGTTGTGTGCAATGTCCAGCATTTACTTTACTTTACTTACTTTACTACATTTAGAACATGTTTGTATTTTAAAAGTTGTGTCTAAAGTTAAATATCTTTTCTTTTATTTAAGTAAGTGGCGGAACTATTAGTATGTAGCCCACCTGATTCTAAGAGGTAACTTCAGCCTACAGCAAATGCTATAGGTACCTCTTAGCTCACCTAGGCACTCTGTAAAGTACTGCACCCGTCACCCTGAAAAATCTCATGTGCTTGTAATTTCACCAGGACGCATATCCTTCAAACCGGAACACAGCAATGCGGAGCGCTACTGTTTGCCAGCAGAAATAGGTATGAAGATATTACTTTCCCGGAAGAACTCTTTCACAAAAAGCTCTACTACTAACATCAGAGACATTGTGCATGAAGAGCACAAGCGTGCAGGCTCGTTTTTCTTGATATTTTATTTTATCATATAAATATCTCTATTAGAGATATTGCATTGTAAGTGATCTATTGAGGCTTCTAATGTCAAAAGATGTTATCTTGGTATGTCATCCTATATAAAAGGTTACCAGACAATCAATCACCGCCCTTAATGGGCAAGTATGTAATGACTGACATCTCCTTTTAGGGCTCCCTAGTAAAAAATAGAGCCTTAATAATACTAGTGGTTCGCCCCGAACTGAGACCTCGCGATGACACCCGACTTATTTCAGAGGGGAAGAAAGGGTTTCATATTTAACGGCTATGTAAGTATGTTTGTATGGATGATCTATCTGAAATCTATCTATCGAGTCAATTTCTCTAATATGAAAGAGATTTTGTGAAGCAAAAAAAAAGATTTTTCGAATTAAGCAGTGCCATCTAGTTGTAGTTTTGCTACCTAATTTTTAAAGATTTAAGTTTTCTACTCTAATAACTTTTCATTTAAAAAACCAACTTCCGCCATTGTATTCGACTAAATAATTTTGGATGAAAAAAAATGATGGAAGAACCATAGTGGTGAAAGGGTTATGATACTTTCTGAATGCAAATGCTTGGTTTGTTGCTAAAAATATCAAAATCGCCATATGTATGCCTACAATATTAATAATAATAATAATAATAATAATAATTAATCTTTATTTGCATAAATGTGGTACGTACAAGGTCATATATATGTTTAGTATAAGGTGGCTCACATTTCCCATGTCTGTCCATATTTGAGGAGTTCCCTCAATTCCTCATGGAGCCCACCATCAGAACTGGTTTCTGAAAAATGGGACCAATCTGGAAGTATATCTATCCAAATAAAAAAAGAATTTTCCAAATCGGTTCATAAACGCCAGAGATATGTAACAAACATAATAAATATAATAAAAAAAATACAACCGAATTGAGAACCTCCTCCTTTTTTGGGAAGTCGGTTAATAAAAATGGATATTACCAAGAAAAAATCCTCAATTTTCGACTTCTCCCCGTAGAACAAAATATACTTAAATAATAAATTTCAGCATTACCAGAGAACTTGAAAGTACCTTCGAGATTTTTTTTTGCATATTTTACTTTCTTTACCCTTCTAACCGATTTCTACAAACATTTACTGAGAATAAAATTTATCCTCTAATAATTAGGTAATTTTTCTACACATCATCGAAATAGCCTTTGAATAGGTCTAAGCAACAGGGCGTACAAACTACATACCTGTTAGTATATCAAATACCTGACGAATTAATTGATAACGTCCTTTTGATGAAAACCATAGAACTCCAACGTCATTCCAATTCTTAGAAATGGGAGGTCAACAATGGATGTTACATTGGTTTCTGTTTTATGGAGTACATGTTTCTAAATTCTTCAATTTCAGACTTTTCCCTGTAGTTGTGACACAAAAGCCACAAGCATACCAAATTTCAGCATTGTGGGATTGCTGGAAGTACCCTAGAATTTTGGGTTTTTACGTTTTTTATTTTCCCTAATATCTCAAAAACTACTAAGGCTAAATAATTATTAAAAACAGTTTTGAAATGCCCAACCAAAGCGCTTTCATTAGACACCCCACTTGATCTGACTGTCTCACTTTTATTTTTTTTAGCCCCTCTTGGACCCCAATATCTCAGCAACCCCTTGATCGATATAGCTCATAACCTTACCTACAAATTGTACCAATACTATCTACCCCCATATCAAATTTCATGAAGATCGGATTAACGGTTTGGAAGTTTTCATCGGACAAACATACATACATACACACATACATACAAAAGCCGATTCTTCCAACTTGACTCAGAGAACTCGCTTCGCTCGTTCAATAAAACATGCACTTAATAATGCACGTACGGTATATCCTCGCATTTCTAAAGTTAAATCATCAAACAAAGTACGCCGTCTTCCGTTTATGACTTCATTTGAATATTTGGACTATCTATCACTTTATTATTTAAATACTAGTCAAAAATCAATTTACTGCTTATTGTAATAAATCCTATTATGTATTCCTGGTGAACAATAAAGTGATATCTATCTATCTAAAAACATATTTTGTCTCTATGTAAAACTAGAGACGACAAACCCATTTATAGTATAAAATGAAAACGACAGTAACCGTGTTACTGGGGAAACATTAAATTTGCGAGTGCCAACACGCTCTTGAGAATTTTTGTTGTTATTTTTGTAGTAATCGCTGAAATATCGAGCAGCTTTTATCTCCGCTTATTAATGGATGCGCTTTAAAGATAAATATTGGTAGAAAAGCTGCAACATGTACGCTGCGCTCAAGTAAATGAATTGCTTTTTAACATAGCTAGATTTTTATGGAAAAATAAATGAAAATTTTATGTAAAGTGCTGTGATATGTTAATTTTATTACAAAATTATAAAAAAAACATGCACAGTAGATCATGCAAACCAGGGTGGTGTTAACATCACACGTCCTACCGAATCACCAACCTATTTTAACACCTGTGTTTCAGTGTTTCAGTGTGGCAAGAATCACCCTGATTTGTTAACCTGTTACTGCAGTTTGATATTTATGAGTACTAATCAAGTTTATTGTTGAAATAAATTTTTGAAAAAGGTATTTTTCATAACAAGCTTTTATAAAATTAGTGATCAGAACCGTGAGTTGATCAAAATGAGCCTAAACACTGCCAGGCAACTACTAATCGTCGAGGAGTTCCATTGTCCACCTTCCGTCTCCATTATCAGATCAGCTCGCCGGTACCATAATATTGTATCATCTGAACTTAACAGGTATGAAAAAACTTCAGCACAATCAGTTAAAGATAACTGATTTAAAATTCATTTGCAAGATTCCACCCGGACAAATATAAAACATTTCAAGTTAAATAAAAGCTTTTAAAAAGCCTTCTATAGGCTGATGATGATGATATTTTTGGTATTACCATCATCCTGTAGAAGTCCATTGCTGGACATAAGTCTCCCCCCCTAAAATTCCATGAGGAACGGTCTTGAGCCGCCTCCATCCATCGCCTTCCTGCAACCTTTAAATGACGCCGGTTCATCGACAGCCTAATAATAGGTACATATATTATCAATGAAAACTTTTAATTTAAAAAACCGACTTCCGCCGTTGTTTTCGAAAAAATATGAGGATGAAAAAAAAATTATGATAAAACCATAGTGGTGAAAGGGTTATGATACTTTCTGAATGAAAATGCTTGATTTGTTGCTGAAAATATCAAAATCGTTATATGTATGCCTACAATATTTGAACCCTCAATTCCCTGAGTTCCCTAAATTCCTCATGGATTCCATCATCAGAACTGGATTCTGAAAAAAATAGGACCAATCTAGAAGTGTATCTATTCAAACAAAAAAAGAAATTTTTCAAATCGGTTTGTAAACGATGGAGATATGAGGTAACAAACATAAAAAAAAAATACAACCGAATTGGGAACCTCCTCTTTTTTTGTGAAGTCGGTTAAAAAGGCTTTTGCACGTTGTTCAGCGTTGTTTTCACGGACTGATGATAATAATGATCAAGTGTTTTTGGAACATAGTTATAGCTAATAAAATAAACGAATGTTTTATTTTATATTGCCTAATACAAGGACCGAGGGCAGACAAGTAAGAGAAAACCCAAGTTGGCAGATGTTTATCTACTTTATGTCCTACGTACGGGCACAAGCGATAATAGCTTTGATGTCAAATTAGCAATGTATTCACTGACGCAGGCGCGTAGCATCTGCTATGAAGTAAGATTTTGTTTATTATTACTTACGTCTCTTCCCATAGGCGTCTTAAAAGCCGACTAAAGGATTACACCAGGGAATGGCCAGCAGCATCCATCTAAGTACTCAACACAAATACTGTGATCATCAACCCGCCTGCTACGCGATGGCAAATCCCCCCATTGCATTCTATGGGGGAGGCTTGATCCACTAGTAAAAAGAAAAAAGAAAAGAAAACACGTTTATTTGTCCCCACTTAAAAGAAACAAAATAAAAACAACAGTAGGTACCTACCTACCTAAGTAGTAGGTAACTTACCAGTAGACGTTTAAATGTTGGTGATAATGATATTTTCAAAGAAAGTAGCGTGATTAATTATTGGTATATTTGTTATGCCGTAAATAAGCGCCTAATCTGAAAAAAAAACTGCAGACTTGCTTGTTTGTATAGCATTGAATCACAATTGCGGGTTCGATCCCCGCCTCGGAACAATTATTTGTGCGATTTGCAGATAATTGTTCCGGGTGTTCTGGGTATTTTCTATGTATAATAAAAATATCTATCTATGTAATGTATTGTATTAAGTATATCAGTTATCTAGTACTCATAACACAAGCTCTGCTTAGCTTGGGGCTAGATAATGTTGTGTGAAATGTCCAGCATTATTTATTTATTTATTTTAATTGCGTGGTTGCTTCATTTGTTGGGTGCTCTATTAATAGCCTCGATTCGCTTATGATCGCCTACGTAGTACACAGTCCTTAACTCGTAGCAGCTGTCGTAGCTCGTAGCCGCTACGTGAGTGCTACGAAGTACAAAGTAATTTACTACGTGTCTTTTTCCAAAGTCTGTTTGACATTGAGTGGTGGCTTTAAGTTTTAAAGTGAAGTGAACTTTTTCTTGTTTTTTTCTATTATTCCCTGTTCTTCAATATTGAAGGAACTTCAAGTTGTAAACAATCACAAACAAAATGGAATTTAATTTAATGAAATTACAAATGAAGTTAGATTTGATTTGAAGATTGAAGTCATAGCACTAAGAAGTTTATAAGTAGTTGGGATTTGTCATAGACACATACCATTCATCAAGTCATTAAGCCTGGATTTCCTCAGGTAGAGGTATCGTACTTACTTACGTCGGCTTTCATATCACGGTACTATTATCTTTCAGCCTTGGTTTTCTCAGAAGCGGCAGCCTGTATTTATATGGCGGTCGTAATAAAGCGTTAATCGTGATCTATAATATTACAACAAAGAAATAATGTCGTCTCCGTAATATTACATACGTAATAGGACGATTACCGCTACTTAGAACTTACCTTTGTAATCTGGCTTTACAAACGTGACGTGAATGTATGTAGGTGAGGTATTGATTATAGAATCAAACTCTGCAAAGTCAAAGCCATTTGTATTTTATTCATTTAAATCACAAGGATCATTTTGAATCAACTTATTAACTAAAATTACTCCTGTTCTCTGGGCTTTTTTTATGATAAATAGTAAGCTAGGTTGGAAGCTCCTGTGTAGTGCATATAGAACAAGGAGAAGCTGATTCATAAAAAGAGAACTTGAAAACTTCAGGTAATAAAAACTAAAGAAGTCATAAGACAGCACAACAAACAATAATCACATATCAAGCGTAGCGTGCATGATATACTTATAAATAACAACCTAATACATGCAACGATCTTCGTTTCATATATAGAAAATGGTTTCCACCATCACTGAACGGAAGCATTCTATGTTACTTTGTGAAGAGCCGGAGCAGCGAGACCAACTTCATCAGACTACGTATTTTAATTGGTACGATCATGTTTCGGACACATTCGTTTTGCTCTCTGTAGAATAGAACTTTAAATTAATTAATTGAACGAAGTGTTTTTCACGAACACAATTTTCTCCGATGTAACAGTAGACACAATTAAAAAATAATTTGATTCGTAATTATACATAGATATTACAGGCCTTGTTGGTGGTGGCATTCTATGGGGGAAGCTTTACGTCCAACAGTCAAAAGATGATGATGATGATGACACGTTTTGTTCCCCGAGGGGGTATAGATGGGCCTCATTATATATTAATCTTATTTTCATTCAAATCACGCCTCCTGCATTACTCGCATGTGTTAAAGAAACTAAGCGAGACAGAATAACGAGATCTATGCGTAATATACAAGCTATATAGTATAAGTATGTATGTTTTTTGATTTTGATTTTTATAAAATAATATTTCCGGGATCGTGTTATTCTAAACGACGGTAGGGTTAACCAACATTTGACTACAAAGCAAACGTATTGAAACCATTTACACAGGCACTTTTTTGTTCAAAGGAACGCAATTATCTCGCGGCACGTCTTCTAAATTCCTATATTAGATTCCTTGCTCCTTGTCACCGCGTAACTGTTTACACGGAATACTACCCTTGTACCCTCTCTCTCTTAAATTAGAACTGCCAGTCTAGGCTTTTTATATATTTTATACCGTGGTGGTTTCAGCCTAAGAATAGGACCTCCTCATATGGATGTCGTAAAAAGCGATTAAGGGATGGGCAGCAGAATCTAGCTGAGTACTTAATACCAATACTTACTGCGATCACTAATCCGCCTGTTAATCGTGGTAATACTAAATCCCTCCTATTCTTAAGTGGAGGCCTTGTCCAGCAGTGGACCCCTCCCGTCCGATGAAGAATAAACAAAGTAAACCGTGTTCAAGACACTTGTAAAATAAATTGTCAGGGGAAGTACTACCACTGTACGCAAATCTACCACTAACCAGTAAGGCTCGCATTGTTATGCTCTGGTTTGAAGGAGATGGGTGCTGCTGAAATTACAGCCTCGTTTTATTTATAAATCTACTTACGACCCTAGGGCCGTAAATCGTGTTTCCGGAGCAGTTTTTTAGTTAACTATGCCTACCTACCTACAGAGGCCCAATTCTCTAATTTTAAAACGTTCAATTCGCAGTATAATCTCGTCTCAGTCGCACTGTCAGCTGTCACCTATATAGTAACTATTACCTAATCTTCGCATGTATACGCGAAGATTAAGTAATAGTCATTATACGAGTTAGTGCGACTGACACGAGATTATATTGTGACTGGAATGTTTTAAAATTAGAGAATTGGGCCTCTGAGCGTGAGTGACGAAAAATAATTTAGCGAACAAGCGTGTTTGATATGTCATAGATGGTCATCGTATGGCGGATGTAAAGTAATAATAACCGGTTTGCACATGCAACTTCAAAAGCATAGTAAAGCCCAGTGCTGTACTGAAAATAAAGAGACTTTTTATTTTAAAATAAGGCTTTCATTTACTATGTAAAATGTCTCAACAACAAAGGCGTAGAGGGGCTAGGACATCAAAATGCAACGAATTCGGAAACAAAGGGTCGTTCCGTGGAATTCTTTTAAATGCAAATGATGTTATGCCATAGACACGTCCTAAGAGTTCTAAAAATAAAGACATAAATACGAGATAACCTGATTGATCTTGCGAACTCAAAGACATGGTGATAAGCACAGAAAAAGAGCACCCTGCGGATTTTCTATGAACGTGCAAAATCAAAGACTGTTTATAGCGCCTCATACCTCAGGTCAAAAAAGAACCAGTGATACGAGGAGAGTCGAAAGATCGGTAGAATTATTTTTCATAGTCATACAGTGCGCAAGAGTCATATCTATGGTCGTTCACAGCAGTAAATCAGTAGATGAAGGGAAGGGAGACATTTACCCTGCCGTGGGACTGCTAAATAATTCATAAATAAATTACCCGTGGTGCGACACGTATTTGTTCAGTTATTCCGGATATCATTTGTATATTTTTTATTTTCGACTTGATTCATATTATTTTTTTAAATATTCTGCATCCATTTATGTTTCAGCTCGGTGTAATTGTAGTTTATACGACTATAAAATTTGTATTTTTTTCAATTTGTGTGGTTTTTTTCCTTCTTTATTTAGTTTTTATAAACAAGCACTGTATATTGTAAAATTAATAGAAATATTATTATGTATGTTCTCATGTAGTGAATTCATAATTTTTATGAGAATAAATAATCTTAAACATTGATATCCGTTTTAAGGAAGTGACGTATCTAAAGCAAGAACATCATTTGACTTCCGTGGACTTCTTTGAATATGCAAATGCTGATGATGATAGCCGCTGCGTTTCATTAAATTGTTTTGCTTTTAATTTGCTGATTCTAATAAAGGCCACGATGTGATGTAAGCCCGTTAATGAAGATTTTTACCCCACCATCTACCAATAAGCGAATTTTAATTAGCATTTTTCCAACTTCACAATCTGATTCCTTAGCGCCAGGAATAACTTTCAAAGTTAGAATCTGTGAGTTAACTTGGAAGAGTTGGCGTTTGTATGTGTGTATGAATTTGTATGTGTATCTGAGGTTAACTTTTGAACCGTAGTCTGATCATCATCGAATCGTATTCTCACATTCTTTGTATTGGTACAATTTGTAGATGATTGTTGAGATATAAGGTTCACAGAGAGGTGAGAAAACCAGACCAACGGGTGTCGTATGAAAGGGCTTTGTTTAGAAAATCAAAACTATTCTTAATTTTATTTTAGATACTGTTGTTCATAAGGTGCGAGCAAAAATTTTTTAAAAACTTTTTTCATTTAGCAATTGTATAAATACTTATTTGTCTTTTGTCCGTAGCCGTACAGAATGTATCGAAAACAGCTCTATACATTTTGGTGAAATTTACAGGCAGTTTGAAGTAAGGTCTAGAAATGAATTTAGCTTGGCCCCACAGCCAGGAAGACATAGTTGTTGTGACAAAAATTCAGATAAATTACCAAGACCCTACTGAAAAACTAATTTTATCTGAATGTTTTTTTGAAGTGAGTTTGGAAGATTAAGAAAGTATAGGTAATGGTTTACAATATAATATACTAAACTCAAACGCTGAAAGTTGTTATTAGCCTTATATTCCCATTTCTATGATTCTATTTTAACATTTGTATCGCCATTGGTTTCTTAATAAACAAAAATAATATTAATAATTGAACATATTATAACCGAATATAACTATGTAAATCCGACTAAACTGAGTTGGAAAAGTATTTTCGTTTATCTGCTACAGCCCTGAGAGCCTGTCACACTATCGTACCATAAGCCTCATTTACTTACACATATGCAATGAAAAGTAAACCTTCCTACCTCATCATTTAGAACTATTTTTACATAAAGAGTGTTGCGGATATAAAAACAATAATAACGTGATTTCTACATGCTCACTCGTCGTCAGCTTGTAGATAATAGGAAGTGGAGGGTGTACAAAGTACTATATTATGCTATTAAGGCTGTGTTTACGATTGCTCTAACGGCAAAAGGAAGTAACATGTTTTTACCTGTTCAGCAAGTTTTTTTCAAATGGGAAGCGTTAGCTGAGTTGGTAGTGGAAAGCAATGGCGGCGATGTGCTCACTACTTGTCACGTCTGTATTCCTGCTACTGTGCAACCCATGGTGAAAAGAGGCCTTTTGAGGCTCTGCCTACCCTTTTGGGAAAAAGGCGTGTGTTTATGTATGCATGTATTTTCTCAAGAATTTTCACGGAGTAAATCTAGTCTCAATACAGATACGTGATCCTTCACAAACCTTCAAAGCAGCCTCAAAATCTCTGTAACTAGTAAAGTAAGGTCCAAGGCCGAGGTCCAGGAACACTCAACTCAAAATAGCAAACATATCATCATCATCATCAGCCTCTAGACGTCCAAGGCTTGAGAACTCGCTCATTAAATGCAATTGGGGGTGATTTGCCATGATCACCATGCTTGGCTGGCGATCACCAGTCGCAGTATTGGTGTTGAGTATTTGGATGCCATCCCCTGGTGTAACCTTTACTCGGTTTTTATGACATCCATAAGAGGAGATGGAGGGAAATATTCTTCAGACACGCCGCAGCAAGCATATATTAGAATGCAATTAAAACATAAATCCTATAAACTAACACAGCATCATTGCTACAGAGATAAACTCTGGTGAATAATGAGGCAGTGAATAATATTTCTCGTTTAATAGAATAGTTTTAATACGTTTACCTTGACATATATTTACTACACTAGCTTTTTTCCTTGACTTTGTCCGCGTGAAGTAAATAGTTCGCATACGTATTCTAAACTATAACGTAATTTAATTTAATTTAATTTTTGTAATCAGTTTGATCGATAAATAAATAAATCGACGTTTGTGCATACTCTATCATCAGAATACGGTGGCCAGGCCACCGTATTCAATTGAGCTCAAACATTTATTATTATTATATTCTATTCGTATCTGTTACAAAGTTGCATGCACTACCTTATTCTCACCACTTACGTCATCACATCGTCAAACATCACACCCAAACAATTTATTCTACTATAGTATGCATTGAGACTTTCTGTTCAAAACCATAGTTTTTTTGTAAAACACCCCGTGTACCAAAACAATATTCGAAATTAAAAATTCCATTTATTCGTTCATCCCTAAAAGGAAGTTGTAGAAAGTGATTTACGCTTTGCATTGATCAACGAGGATTGAAGATAAACTAAGCTAGTTTTACTCACGAGATGCAAATTCATGTTGTTAAACATATAGTTATCACCTACAGGTTGAGAGACAGTCGAAGTTATTGCAGTAGTTTACGACTGTCACATGAGTTAATGCTCAAAGTTATGACTACGCGATCATATATACACTCGAGAGCAATGAATCCGGGTCACTTAAAGAATCCTAAAAATCTCGGAAACTAAAAATGCTAGGTTAATGCAATAAATTGTATTTAATAGACAATGTAATACTCCTTAAATGAAGGTATTAAAACTTCTTAGTTATTGTAAAGTTATATCATAAAAAAATCAAATTTGAAAAAGGGCCACTTTCGAAGATGGAACTACGAAATTACAGCATTTGGTTTTGCTTTTGTTTGTAATCTGTCATTTATCATTGTTTGATTTCTGTTTTTTTGTTGTTTTTTTTCTGCGTAAACGCAGTAATGGAAGCACGAGGAGGCAATACGAAGTATTCAAATTCAAGAAAATCGTAATAAAGTTCAAAAATTTCATGTTTCCTATTTTTGTTTTAAGGAGAGATCAGCAGTTTTTTTCTTTATGTAATTTTGTGTTAATAAAATGTATGGTGACTCATATTTTTTTTACCTTCATTTAAGGAGTATTACATTGTCTATTAAATACAATTTATTGCATTAATCTATCATTTTTAGTTTCCGAGATTTTTAACATTCTTTAAGTGACCCGGATTCATTGCTCTCGAGTGTATATTAACAGTTATAGTTAGGTATAGTAGTTTAGAATGTGCTACGGCGTAGCAGGGGTCTACGGCAGTCTACGTGCATGAATACAGTTAGTTCCTGGATAAAACTGGACCTTTAGTGGTGACTAT
This sequence comes from Epirrita christyi, assembly GCA_951392215.1. Classification (NCBI taxonomy): domain Eukaryota; kingdom Metazoa; phylum Arthropoda; class Insecta; order Lepidoptera; family Geometridae; genus Epirrita; species Epirrita christyi. The sequence goes on along the minus strand of OX595848.1, from coordinate 8,802,801 downwards.
AGTGTTGTTATTGCATTTCAGTGAATGCAAACAGCAATACTCTTTTGTTTTTGAACACATTTGAAGTTAATCGAAAATTCCATTGTTTGTTGCGAATAAAACTGTTCCAACTAAAGGATTGTTGGAATACAGTGTAACAAAAAATATAAAAGGAATATTCTTGTGTTACAGAGGTCATTTGCCCAGCTGCATTGGAACAAATGTTTGTTTAATTTGAAAACGTTTTGTAAACATTTGCTTGCAAGTACTGAAAGGCAATTGAGATCGCGTGATTTAAATATTAATAAAACAGAACATTTTCAACCGACTTTATTTTACCAGAACTATAAGACTGGTTCGTTGTAAGATTTATATCGTTCTGTTTCTGATGTAGGCCACAAATATGTATGTACGAAACGTCCCCACAACCTATTGCAATAATAACCACTTACAATTTTACAAAAAAAAAAATATGAAATTTAATTACATTTTAATTTAATTTATTGATTCAAACGTGAATTTGCGGAAATTCATTCTACAATATTGAATAGACGAACAAATTTATAGTAACAATTCCGCTAACGAAAACAAAAACTCTGAAAGAATTCGACACGTGTTTCGCCTCTCAACAATTTTTATTAAATACTCAAAATACTATTTTATAATAATCACTAACAAATTTGTGATTCACAATCCCTCAGGGTGACAACGACAATTTCCCGAAACGACAACTTCCGAAAACGACAATTTCCGAGAACGTGTATTGCAGTAATGCTATAGATTATAGTTATAATTCCACTTATAATATTTTTTTCTTCAATTTGTAAAGTCAATAGAGACTGAGTGATTGCTAAAATAAAACCATTTGCACAAGCACAAGTTTTCCGTATCTCAGTCGGATTCTATTCTGGAATCTTATTACTTTCTCTGAAAGAAGTTAGTCCCAATTGGTTCCATTCGCCATTTAAATTCGTGATAAGAACTGAATGTCGAGAACATGGCTGTTCGTTTTACGAGCTCAATTAGAAGCAATGAAATACCTACGCACTTATTAACATTTGAATTGAATTAAGAGTTGACTTACACCAAATACGTGGCACTGTTACTGCCAGAGGAACAAAGTGTGAACTGTTAGTTTGTCTTATCATGAGTTGTGTATTGATCGGCTTCAACAATAATGTACTGTGTGTATAAAGTAAGTACTTATTTATCACTTTTTCAAATTAATCCTACTAATATTATAAACGCGAAAGTTTGTGAGTATGGATGTTTGTTACTCTTTCACGTAAAAACTACTGAATGGATTTGAGTGAAATTTGGAATGGAGATACTTTACGCCCTGGATTAACACATAGGCTACTTTTCATCATCATCATCAATTTTCATCATTATTCACGCGGGTGAAATCGCGGGGCGCAACTAGTTATTTCATATAATTATATATAAAAAGTCAAGGGCCTTAATCATTCAATCACCTAATGTAGCACCATGTGTCGTATTTATTTTATAATTATAAATGTTTGATTGAACGAGCGAAGTTTTCTGTGTTAACTAGAGTCTGTCGGCATTCGTATGTATGCGGGTGGGTATCTTTGCTTGATGGGTGTTAATAACAATACCTTTCGAATCGTTAATCCAATCGCTACGAAAATTAGTATGTTAGTGGTAACAATACAATTGGTAAATTTGTAAATGAATTTAATTGGTAAAGGATTTGTTGAAATAGGGGTGAAATTCTAGTTATAACAGATTTAAAGTTACTTCACTAAACCATGTAGGAAATAAATAGCATTAAAACAACCTGCCAAACGCATACTGTTGCTGTTTCGTCGTAGGTAGGTAAGTACGGTCTCCGTTACTTCGCGTTTATAAATAGAGGAAAATATTGTACGGCATATCCTAAACTGGAAATTCAAAAGATCATTCTTATCTGCGGTCAGCGTTTGTTTAAACCAAATGTGGTGTCTGTATCCGGCGTATCTAAATGATCCCTATCTTGTAAAGTTCCGCAACGTTATTCGGAAGTACAATTTCGGGATCACGCACAATCTGTAGGGATCAAGTTAGCTTAGCCTGAGGCGCTGTTTTATATATTACGTCATAGTGCCCCACTTTAGTACACTTTGCGTGTATATCTGCTGAATAACGTTACAATTTCCACTGCACACTAAAGGGTATGTTTAATAAAGCCTTGTCTCTACCATTATTTACCGGGTTATCACGGTTTATTTTATCTTGGTTTTGTTTCCCTTGTTGAAGGGTTAAATGTTTATATCTTTTGGTTTGAAACAATAACATAAATATTAATGTTGAATAAAGAAGATGCCCCTATGAAATACTTTGATGTTGTAACCGTGTAATAGATAGATCAAAGATAGATAATAGATTAAAACAATTCCCAATTTTACAACAACCACTAAAACTACCTATATTATATAATAGACAGTGTTATCGCTTTATAATGATTTCTATCAGACAATCTTTTGATGAAATAGACAGTATAAAATTTACATGGGGTACTTGCTTAAATATTGATACGTTGATGTGTAGCTTGTCATATATACAAACTAATAACGAAAAACAAAAGCCTACTTTTAAAACATAATACCTACTAGAATATGTACCTGTATACCTAGTTAACTAATACATTTTATTTTCATATCTGAAATTAGTTTACAACAATGTTTATGGTATGTCTAATGTTTTATCCTAATTAGACTTCAAAAAAGGATGATATCAATTTCTTGCTACCTTTACCATGTGTTTTTTGTTTGACCATGTACTAAATTTGTTATTTCCTCAATTAAAAAATAAGAAAAAATAATAAAACAATCAAGCACTGAGTGCTTGTTTCACACATGTTCGTTCATCAACAGTTACTAGGCTATTTCAGGGCCACCAATATCTTAAATTTCATATACAGGTTGTCCAAGAAATATCCAGTGACTTAATAAACGAAAGATAAAAAAAGATAACATTCAATATGGTATTACTACGTTTCAAAGTTTAAATTGCATGGAATTAACATTTCAGTACCACTTGCAACTTCAACCAATCTAAGTTTCTGACGTGTCATACATACAAATACATAGGTTGATTAGGTTCAATAGTTTCACACGAAGTACCGAGAATTTTTCTTGTTAGGTGGCGAAGAATTTTGTTGACAGCCATCCACTGTGCGAGGGAGATGGTCTGCAGTGCAGTTAAAAAGATGATAATACCCCTTGATATGATGAGATGATATAAGAGATGGCTCTAACCGGCTCCATAAAGAGTAACTTTAAGCATTTGAACCATTCTGCTTATTACAGGTATTATTTAGATTTGGGCGTATACTTTATCTCCGGAATCCGATCGTTTTGCTGCCATTGTATGAAATGAGCAGCAATCAGGACCTATTTGTCTAACCGCTGCCCAGCCTTTGTCAGAATCTATGTTAATTTAGTGAAAATAAACTACTCAATTAAAAAAACGGATAAGCGCGAGCTAGACTCGCGCCCTAAGAGTTCCGAACTGTAGATTTTTTTGAAATCGTCAAATCACTTTTTGAGTTTCAGCTAGATTTTCCAATAATTTTCATTGTTTTTTAGGGGTAATTTTTTAAGACTTTTCCCTTGATTTTTGTCACAAAGCCTTCAAGCATTCCAAATTTCAGAATTGCGTCACCGGAAGTTCTCTAGAAGTTTTTCATTTTTGAAATTTCCGAACCAAAATTAGATATTTATTGCCACAATTATATTTTTCAAGCATTGAGCTCAAATACCTTTTTATTTGGTATAAATTTTAAATTGATATCATTAGCCGTTCCTGAGAAAAAGGGTCTTGATAGACAGGCTTACAGTCAGACGGGCAACAAAGTGATCTTATAAGGGTCTGTTTTTTTCTATTGAGGTTGCAATTGAGGTTGTCTTAGAAAAACAACAAATTATAATAGTTTAAGTGAAATGCAATCCTCACCTGTTTAGTTTACACCCCCACAATCTATATCAATCATAATAATCAATATATATAAATTCGTAGCGTGACTAACTGACTCACTTACTGACTGCCCATGAACGCACAAGCTAAGCCGTAAGTTCTTAATACCTGAAATTTGGATTGAACATATAAGTGCACTCAGAAAGAAATTTCCGAAATTCACCCCCTGCAACAAGGTGTTTAAGATTTTATGGAAAAAAATCCACGCGGACGAAGTAGCAGGCGCATTCTACTAGTTTCTACATACAACTTTACGTAACAGCTCTATAGATTCCCGCCCACCGAGTGACGTCGTCGCCTCTATGAGTCTCTGTATAAGGGTTGGAGCGCAATTTCATCCCCATTCGCGTCTGACCCGCCGCCCGAACGGGACGGCTGCCGTAACTCGCGACACTGCGACCGCGCGCGTATGTATACAAACTCACATTTTCAATTAAATTAAGACATACTTATAAATACCTACATTTTAAATTAAATATACTAACATTTCTAATAATATTCATAGAAAATAAATTATTTTAGAATATAAATTATTTCTGAGCAATAATTTTCTGACAATTCAATTCTACTTCTTGTGGTATGAATATTTTACATATTATTCATGTAGGTAAACTGTGATGATTTAGTGACGGAAAGGGTCCGAAAAAATGATACATCCGTTTCACGATTTACATATTATCTATTTATTTATATACGTCTATTTAAATTAGGTCTAAAATATATTTTTGCTGGTCATGATATTTTGTAAAATTAATATGAGGGTTCGCATTCAAAAAGGTGTGTAAGTGGTGCTTTGCTATTTCAAGTGGTACCTCTGCGGTGAGTCGTTGTTGTGTTGTTTTCCAGACATGATGATCCTGATGTTTTACGTGTTGGTGTTCACGACGAAGCTTCGGGTTAGGTTCCACTGGCCCCGAAAAAAAACTACCGAATAGTTCTGTGATGGAAACTTATTTTATTGATGGGTTGGGATGACGTAGGTACGTAGGCTTACTTTTACAACGCTGATTGTTGTTTTCGTGGTTGATTGTTAACGAGCATTTCGTTATTTTTGTGATAGGTTTTTTGTCGAATTTAAGGAATTTGGTACACTTTTATGTGCAAATCTACTTCTTATATGCAATTCGACTCTTATTAAATAGCGTATCAGCAACTTTTTTTTTTCCTGGACACTTAACTTTTTTCACGAAGCAGTAGGCAGGCATAGCCTGCCTATATGGGCCTCTTTTCATTGTGCCTCACATATTTGTAATTTTATTTTCTTCTGTATTACCAAAAAGAAACCCACGCGTGTGGTTTTAGTAAATACATTGTGATACAAATGAAATGAATGTCCTACCACGTCAAAGGACAATATTAGGAGTAGTAAATAAAGTACCCTGCATAAAACAAAAACAACTGTTATATAAAAACACTAAAACTAAGTAACACAGAATGTATGGGACGCATATTGCGGTTGGGTCGTAATCTTAGTTTACTTACCACATAAATGTGGGAAAAACTCATTTATAGTTGCAAAGAAATAGCTGAGACACCGCATGCATTTTGTATGAATATACAGTTTTATGATATTCATTCATGCTAGAGGTTGAATGAACTATTCATGTAAAATCGTGGCATTCATTTACTTTTTGATGTTGAAAAGAGAATCTTTTGAATTAACTTTGACTGAAGAAAACGAAGTAAAAATTTCAGGTAAAATAATATATACTGTGCGATGAGTAAAATATTCCAACTTTAAATACTATATTCGGTTCTTTGAATCATAGATCACAACTACCTTTTAAACTTTTATATTATAAAATATTTTATGTATATATAATTTTATTTATATATAAATCGCCATAGACCTAAAAATGCAAAACAGTTACAATTGTTTCGCAATAAATTATCCAAATTGCTTTTTTCTCGCTAAGAGCTTTTTGAGTTATCTGCGTTGCGATGCCTACAGGCTGATAAGGATTATCTATGAGTAATATAGCTTTTTATCTTGTCTGATTATGGTATAAACAGCCTCATATTGAAGTTGATAGATAACACGACCCTTTGTGCATGCACCGGCTACCTACTGTTAACAACAAGTTTGTGTTGTAAACTCACAGCTAAATTAAGTTAGCAACAAGTGTTTTATTAGTAAAGTCGGACACTGCAAGAGCCGCGATATTTTATCAAAATTATTATTACGAAACTTGATTGGTGGTTCGTGTACACGATGTATATATACTGTAGCCACTCCAACTAGACTAAAACATTACATTTGCAATTCCCTACACGGGTGTGACGTCACCAAAGTGATGTGTGCTTTAGACACGAGCACACATAAAATGTTAGAATACCTTAGTAAAAAAACAATATTCCAATACCTACATTCAGGCTAAGATAAATATAAGTTTCTTAGCTCACCACGTGCTAAACGCGTGTACGCGCTAATGTTTAGCTACGTCCCTGCTCTTTCTGTGCTTTGATATTTGAGTAACAGTGTCAAATATAATTATTATGCTAGTCTGGACTTTAAACTGATTATGCGGAGACTAAGAGACTTAGCACACATGTTTTGAGTGATGGTGTCTCATAAATATCATTAATTTTGCTACAAATGTTATTCAAATCCGTAAAAGGCATCGTTTAACAGACGGCACAATCAATGCATAGACCGAGCACCGCGAGCGTGGATCATGCTGGTGCCGCGTGAGCTTGAGTGGGTGACTGCTACGGTTATGATGAGCAGCGGGTAATTGTTCCTGCTGCTAGCTTAATTACATATTTGTCAAACTAGGAAATACTTTTACGAGTACCCACCGGGTAGGTACTTCTAATTTATTTTGTTAGCAGTTTTGCGCTACTAAATGTACCTAATGCTCAACTAAAGCTTGCATGTACTTATGTATTCATTATTCGTAGGCAAAACCTGCACAATTTAGTAAACTCTGTATTTTAATAAGTACTTTAGTAAATATTTCTTTATATGTTTTGATAAGCGCTTTAAGCTTAATTTAAGTGTTTTTAATTTATGATGTTTTACATTCTAGGATTAAATTTACACTGGAAATGTTTTAGGTTAGCATTTGATGTCTAATAAATTAATTTTAAAAATGACAATCAATGCAAACAAAACCAATTTGGTTGTCAGCACATGCGGAAGTCACAGAATTAATAGTTAAAAAATCTTTGCTGAAAGCTTCTTGATGCTTAAGGCTAATTTACAGAAGTGTCTAGAAATCAGTACGGTTATTAGCCTTACTTTCTTAAAGCACCAGCAATCTTTCCTCCTCAATGTTAATCACTCAACATTAATTAAGCCCAAAAGAAACACAAAATACGCACTATCGAACATAATTAAAGGCCGTGACCCTAATTTGTTGAACGAAAGGAATATTGCTTACCCTTATGTTCAAATAACATGTTATTAACGTAACTAATTTTGCTTTGGTAGTAGCTTGGAGTAATCGTTTTCAATTTTCAGCCTAAATTTACTAAATTTTATTTTACTTCTATACATTATGATATACGTACTTCGTATGGCCCAGGATGACCATAAATTTTCATCTCATGATACGTCTTTCGTGTATTTTCCCTCTTGAATTGGTTGCATCATCTGTGTTTTGTCATAGGCACTACTAACAGCTTACTATTCCCTAGAATAGGATTAGGGTTAAGCCCAAGTGGTTATATGCAATCGGACACACGTTCGATTTGAATTTTGAAGTCTCATTGCAACCATGAACCAAATATGTGCGACCCGCTGGTAGGATGTTACATAATCTATGTACCGACTTAAGCCGTTTCTATTTTGCTTATCTTAATGTTATCCATTTGTGGAATCTATCTAGAGCCTCTTTCACTACCTGATAAGTATATAAGTAGGTGCTAAATAAATAAATGCTGGACATTTCACACAACATTATCTAGCCCCAAGCTAAGCAGAGCTTGTGTTATGGGTACTAGATAACTGATATACTTAATGCAATACATTACAGAGCTAGATATTTTTATTAACATAGAAATTACCCAGAACACCCTGAACAAGTATCTGCAGATTGTACAAATATTTGTTTTGAGGCTGGAATCGAACCCGCAACCTCCTGCGTCACAGGCGAACCTTCACCAGCCGCGCCACAGAGGTCGTCAAAGTGCTAAGTAGCTAGTAACTTAAGTTGGAATTTAAAGATCATCATCAGCCTGTGGAAGTCCACTGCTGGGCATAGGCCTTACCCCTAGAATGTCACTACAAAGGTCTTGAAGCGCCTCCATACACCGACTTCCTGCTATGTTTAGTAGTTAAAAATAATAAGTAGTAGTGTTTTTTTTAATCGTAAGATAATTAAAACATCTGTCAATAAGCTTCACATAACAGGATGATTATCTATCACTAGCAAACAAACAAGATTTGTACATGATTTTAAAATTAACAAAGAAATAAAAACCAAATGAAGCCCTTCATTTGTGATTTCAGTATTCCGCGAACCTGAATATTTATAGCATACCTATCCGAACGCGTGATAAAACCGTCAATACAACAACAATTAGATTAAACCAATAGCCATCTGTTATTGACGACGAAGCCAATACCCGCGTAAATGGATTAGCTGCTCGCATTAGTCATTCACAGGATCACTGATCCAAAAGACACATTAGATTCACCGACACGATGTCGGCACATTACTCCACCTGACCAACAAAAATAATATCCGAGTATTCAAAAGTTATTCGTTAAATCATGCACACATTTTTATTAACACATTAGTTCGGTAACGTATTAGTCGTGACAGCACTGGCGGTGTAGGTAGTCCTTAGATTTTTTTTATTTTTTATTTTATGTGAAATGACATTGTCATTATTCTGAGGTGTAGATCACTACACCATCAGACTTTCGTTTCTAAGGATGTGGTTTCGAATCACGGAAAAATCTATTTGTATTGATAAGTTACAACAAGAATAGATCAAGAACAGGAAAAACGAACAAAAATCTCTAATCATACCGCTATCCGAGACGACACTAATCAAATTAAAAAATTAGACTTGCTAATTTTAAATCGCTGCCAACAATTTGAAGTGGCACCTGAAAAGTTTTGAACTTTTTGGGAGTAAATTCAAGTTTAAATTAGGCTTGGTAAACATGTAATAGGCTGTTTTTAGGTTAGAGTCTAGTTAAACCTCTGGACAGTACTTAGCTAAGAGATATGATTGTGGGTTTGAATGATCAAATTATTGCACACGACTTTTGTTTTTTATATTGTTTTCCGTATTTTTGGCGCAATTTAAGGAAAATCTCTTTTGAGTTCAGTATAAACGATATATAATAACCGTGGTTTTAAAAAGCGTAGCACACATGAATTAAACAACCATAAAATCTGTAGTTATAGTAGGACATTTATTTCAAACAAAAACTATTTAGTAAATTACAATAAGAGGGTTATGCAAACACTGTAACGTTATTTGATTTAGTTACAAAACTTTCCAATTTTAGCTTTTGTTACTTTAGGGGACAAAATAAATTTAAACAATGTTCCTACATATTTGAACGCTTCAAAGTTATTTTAATGAACATACATTCATGGAAATAATAAATATTTTACAAAGCAGTTGTTGTACCTATATTGTAAAATCAGTGCACGGTATTCAGGTCAATGAATATCAGCAAATAATATCCAATCATTGTTTTTTTAACTCCTTCTTAAATCATGGGTTACAATTATTTATGACTTTAACACGCGTGTACCGTTTTCTTTTAGCAACTGTTAATTAACACATCAGCATAAGTGATAAAAGATTTGTTAAAAGCGGAGTTAGCACATGTTTTTAGGAGGTAAAACTTAATAAATTGTGTTAACGAAAATATTACGTTTCCAGTAACAAATACAATTTAACAAGTATTTAACATAAGATAACAAACCAAACTCAATACTAATTAACATGTAAATGCGGCTCTAGGCTTTGTCTACTGAGTTCGTTAAAATAAACAGAGTCTAGACCTTACAACATGTTTTGATACACTCGTTCGAGTTGATAACTTTTCTAAACAACAGCTAGCTTTTGAGTCTGAACATCATAACAAACTTATAGTTAACTCAGTTTTCTAAAGTGTAAAATTGTTTTGAAAAGCTCATTCACATCGCGTAGCAAATCTATGAGCTCATCAAATTACTATTAATCCTACAAGTAATGAGTTCTGCGTTGTATTAATGTAAATCTATTTCATAAAGTCTATTGTGTAGAAAATCAAATAAAAACGATTCGGTACGGTAGGAGTGATTGCTAAATCCCAGAACTAATTGTAGGTGTTCTATAGAAAGAACTATAATGATATATTGTATTGGCTGCAGTAGAGGATTAAATTTAATGCAATCGATATGGCAACATTCCAACCCCGAATGTGTGGGTAGTGCCTGCCAGTTGCTATTTGGGTCGTGTTGTAGTTAATATTTTGCACTCTGCTTGTACTGTTGTCATTGCTTTTTAAGTATTGAAAGATTGGCGCCAAAGATTATTTAAAACAAAGGTTTACCTATAGTACAGGCAAATTAGCAAAAAGTGTGGACCTAAGTCGTGTAGTCGTGGATTCTTATGGAAACGTTAGATGACACGAAAAGAAGCTTATCCTAGGTTTGCACCGTTTCTGGCGCTGGGAACCCTTTTAAATATTAGGTACAAATTTAAAAAGGCCGTAAATTTTAAAATAGAAGGAAATTACTTGATGCTAGTTAAATTACGTATAGAGAGACTGTCTTAGTGCATTGTGATTTTAATAAATACCACGTTCATGTAGGGAACACAGTGTTGAACAAATGCATGTTCCGTAAAAAAAAAACCAGTATAAAACTTCTGGCGGATGTAGTACTAATTAAATGAATAAGTTTAAGTCAATTTCCAGAACTACATTAATTTTCCCCGAAGTAGAGCGACAATAAAATATGGAAAAGTGCCTTCCGTGAGACGCACCATGGTGCAAACCTGGTAATGTATTTCGAACATTTTTCTGATAAGTCTATCAATTTGCACCGACTACCTTAATTTTCCCGGAGCCGTTATAACCACAAAAAGATTTTTTTGTAAATGATTTTTTTATGTATGTTCCGTATGTCGGATTTAAAAAGTTGTTGAAAGGAAATCTTTAACAACTCCTGTTATTTGGGGAGAGAGGGATAATTTACAGACAAGCCAGTATGAGAAATTATGTACATCTAAGCTGAGAGAAGTAGATTTCCCTTCTGATTTCAGGAAATGTGCGGATTTTTATTGTAAAATAAGTGAGCATAAACTTACCATAGACAACATGTACAGGGAAATTGTTAGTATTCTGAGTGAATCGGCCGCTGAATGTTCTAGTGTAAAGTGTAATAGTAATAAGGTCAGGAAAAAAGCTCAAGTTACTGGATGGAATAGATTCGTATCTGAGGCTCATAGGGAGGCTCGGCGATGGTTCCAGGAATGAATGGGTCTCTTGCGGAAAACCGTTAAATTGTCCTTTGTATAATAAAATGTGTGAAACTCGAAAATTTTTTAAATCAAAACTCAAATGGTGTCAAAATAATCAGACCCAGATACGGATGGACATTATCGCGACACAACACACTAATAAGAATTTTAGTAAGTTTTGGAAGGAGACCAGCAAGCTGAATCCGAAGTCGAGCTCTCCTGTGAGTGTCGAGGGCTTGAGCGAACCCGTTCAAATTGCTAATATGTTTAGGGAGCATTTCAGAGTAGAATCTCCACTAGAATCTACAGCTGTGGGGTCGGAACAGGGAGGGGCTCGCGGGGGGGAGCAGGTCGTGTGCATTACAGCAAAAGAGGTGGGGCGGGTGGTGAGAAACATGAAGCGAGGGAAATCCCCTGGCCATGACTCGTTGAGTATTGAGCATTTGCAGCATGCCGGTGTGCATCTGCCTAGGGTGCTGGCCATGTTTTTCTCCCTCTGTGTCGGTCATTGCTACTTACCTGCGGAGATGGTGAGGACTGTGGTTGTTCCTATAGTTAAAAACAAGACCGCTGACGCGTCCAGCCTGAACAACTACAGGCCCATATCACTCGCCACCGTGATAGCTAAGGTACTGGACAGTGTGATTGATAAGTATTTACATAAGCATATAAAACTTCACGACGCGCAGTTTGGTTTTCGAGCTGGGCTGTCCACTGAAACTGCGGTCCTAAGTCTCAAACATACTGTCCAGTACTACACCAGCAGAAGCACACCTGTCTACGCCTGCTTTCTCGATCTATCAAAGGTTTTTGATCTAGTGGCGTATGACAGGCTGTGGCAGAAACTATCCGTGGATACTGATCTTCCCCGTGAGCTCATATCGCTTCTGTAGTGCTGGTATGGCAGCCAATATAATACGGTTAGATGGTCGGGGTCGCTTTCGGACGAGTACAGGTTGGAGTGTGGGATGCGGCAGGGGGGTTTGAGTTCGCCTCGACTTTTCAGCTTGTACATGGACCGTCTGATCCATGAGCTCAGCAGCGCCCAGGTAGGCTGCTCCATTGATGGGGTTTGTGTAAATAATATAAGCTATGCCGACGATATGGTGCTGCTGAGCCCATCGATCAGTGCTCTCAGGAAGCTGCTGAAGATTTGTGAGAGCTATGCGGAGGTACACGGGCTCAGATACAATGCGAACAAGAGCGAATTTATGGTTTTCAAAGCAGGTGCGAAGACATATAGTACAATCCCGCCACTGATTCTGAATGGAAGTGCTCTGAACCGAGTGTCGCAATTTAAGTATCTGGGCCATTGGATCACCGAGGCTCTCACAGATGATATAGATATGGAGAGGGAGCGCAGGGCATTATGTGTCCGAGCAAATATGCTGGCCCGTAGGTTTTCGCGATGTACTGGACAGGTAAAGACTACGTTTTTCAGGGCATATTGCCAGTCGTTTTATGCCTGCAGCCTATGGGTCAAGCATACACAGAAGTCTTGGAATGCCCTGCGCGTTCAATATAACAATGCGTTTAGGGTGCTGATGGGGCTGCCGCGCTTCTGCAGCGCATCAGGGATGTTTACAGACGCACGAGTAGACGGTTTCGCGGTGATAATGCGCAAAAGATCCGCGTCCCTGATGCGGCGGGTGCGCGTTAGCTCCAACAGCTACCTACAACTTATTGCGGCGAGGCTGGACACAGACTGCGTTTTCATGGAGCACTGGACAAGAGCCCATATTGTGGTTTCTTGACCATGGGCCCCATGAGAGCTTGTGTTTGGGTTCTATTATATGTAAAATTATAGTTTTTAGGTATAAAGTATGTATCTATAAGTATATGTAGTCTATAAGGTATATATTTATATTATGGGCTTATTGTTTAGGTATAATTTATTGTGCATTTCCCATGTAGCCTGAAATAAATAATTGAATTTGAACTTTAAAAAATACTTGGTGCAAATGTAGATCATAACGGTTCAAAGTCTATGCCAAATTGCACCGACTACTTCTATTTCCCCCATTAAGTTACGGATATTTTAAGGTTTTCACCCTATTTCACCCTGTTCCGGAGGGTGTAATTACTGATGCTTATTATTAGAGATGATTTTTAAGCCATACAAAACAATTAGAAAAGTTTTCATGACTACATCTAATTAGTTCCACAATTTTGCAAAAAATCACCTAATTTGACTGTACTACTACTTCCAACGACCACTCCACCATTCTTGTTAGTTCAGCCGGGTTATTTCTTGATTTTTAGCAATCAATATGCATCGAAACAATTAAAATGAAATATCAGTTCTTTTTTATATATCTTACATTGACGAAATAATAGGTAGCATCGCAAAAAATTTTACTTCATAAAATTCACTTTTGATTTACCATACATAAATACATCACGAGTATACTGTCCATTGGGGACATCCACAGACTTTCATACCATCATATACATGACTTCTTGATGTTGAAGCTTCTGTAAATAAATAACACGGATCTGACTCACGTTGTTGCCACCATCATCCGGAATCTGGGATCTGACAGCATGATGAATGACGTCACTTGTAGCTGACGCCCTACAGTAGTTTGCATAGGAAATGAAGTGTCAGGGGACAATGAATCACCATCAGTAGGTTACATTGGGTTCCTAGAAGCGGCTACTTTGTAACTATCTGCTTTGTTTTATAATACAAGTAGCCCTTTTTGTCAGATATGTATGGAATACTAGTTACTGATCAAAATGTGGGCATGCTTTTAACTATCTCATAATAGGAAGTCTTGATAGGGTTAGATCTGTGGATCTCTTCAATGAAGAGCATAATCGTGATTGATGTATGGTAAATTAAAAGTGATCTTTATGAAGGTACACTTTTTTTGTTCATAGTGATAGTGATGTGCGTGCATTACTGTGGTGTTTACATGCCCACGCAGTAAGCGCGGATAAATGCCACGTCCATTTGAGACATTTTCATGTTGAATTTAAATTTAATAAATTGGTTTATTTTAAACACAAACGATTACATTAAGTTCTATTAGTAGTAGACAGTAGATTTACGGGGAGGATTTTTTTAAATAAGTCTATCATGGCATAGTCCTAAAGAGCAAATGGAAGGTGCTCGATGTAGGTTTTTATTCCAAGATCACTGAACACGAACTAAAAGAGTGACCCCAATTATCTTGTCAGCGAATCCTCGGATCAATAATCGTATTATGGATGCGAGCATACTAATATAACTACTGCCTACTCGGTAGAATACAAACTACCCTCATATATACGTCGAAGAGCAATTAAATGCCTTATTATGATTATAATTTATTTCTGTCTTCGATATATATTTTATTTAACCATCAACATCGAGTTTTATGGACGCGAAACTAAATATAAAGAAAACTTGCACAGTTTTACGAAATTGAAGTGATCTAAGAAAAACATCGCAGTTATAATCATTAGCAGCCTCTAGAACCCTACTGCTGGAAATAAGCCATCCTTTATAGAATGCTACAACAAACGGTCTTGAGCCTCTTCCACCCACTGACTTCGTGACGCCTTTATGATGTCCTTTGTCCATCAAGAAGCTGGCCTTCCATAACTGCGTCGTCTAGTTTGTGGTCACCACTCCTATATTATGAAACTATATTCCCCAACGGTTTCCAGTTCTACGAGCTATATTACCCATTGCCACTTCAACTTGCTAATTCTAAGGGCTATTTTGGTAACCATATGAATAACTTTATTTATTCAATGATAAACGATATTACTCCCTTTAGTTATACGTTTAGCAGTGAATAAAATAATTTTCAACAACGATCCAATGACAAAGAAAAGTACCTAATGAGGTAAGTTTTATAAGTTATTTCCAGTTCCTAAAGTAAAGTAATAGTATACTATTGATATTACTAAATTATTATTATTTATATTATAATTATTCTTCATTATTAGTTCCTATCAGTTATTGTGTCATTTTTGTTTAAGATAAACAGACCTTTATGATTTTAGCTTGTGTTTATCAAAACAACATTAAATCAGATTCAAATGATTTGAAATTTTGTTTTATTGCTTGTCGAGATGAGTTTTCATGATTCATTATAATTATAATACACGGACACACCAAGGCAATGGCCGATAATTATCGGCCATTGCCTTGGTGTGTCCGTCCAAATAGACTCCTCTGTCTCCTCCCGTGAATCTCGTAAACGCTGATAAAGAGAATACACCTGGGGATAGGCAGCATCATCCACGAAAGTCTGTGTACTCAACAGTTAACTGTGATCACCAATCCACCATTGCATTTTATTGGGGAGAAATCATCCAGCAGTACTAAGTGTCTAATTTAAGGTGTTGTTTGTGTTGTGTTTAAGGTGATGTTGATGACGATGATTAACAGCCTACGTTATTGCACAGATCTTACTCTTGACTAACGAGCGTGAACGGACTGTAACTGAAACCCACAACGCAAAAAGGATTTGGTGTTAAAACTTCTGAGGGCATAATAACCTTTTTTCGATTCGAGCGATCAACAATAAACTATTAACTTGGGTTCGACCAATTTATGATAAACAACCTTACCTTTTCCTAGTTTATGAATACGGGGGTTATGTAAGCATACTCTTCCTTGTCAGCCACCAGTCGCGTAAAAGAAAGATCATAAAAACAACTGAGAACGATTTTAAAAATGAATTAGAATGATTAGTTTGTATTTTAATATAATGGTGCAACTTCACTTGGTGTATATTCGCAAATGTTTGCGCTATTTATCCAAGGCAAAATCAACCATGATTCCATCAGTACACAATGTTATTTGCCTTGGCAAAATGATGCAAACATTTACGCAAATACGCCAAGTGAACCATAAGAATTTAAACCAGTGGTTCGCCCCAAACTGTGTACTCGCAATGTTTCAATATTCGCTCTTAACTCAACGAATCCTTTCTCAATTATCTCATATACGAATTTGCCAATTATACAGTACTAAATTTCATGGCGATTAAATAAACTGTTCGAAAGTCAGTAGTAACACACATACCCACACACGAGATACCTGTCTCAATAACATACGAACGGTGACCCCTCTATATAGTTAAAACAGAGATCTTAGCTTCACTTCACTTCTTAGTTTATGGCATCTGTGGCTAATTGTCACAATTCTGTCAGTGTCCGAGTCATGATAGTGTCATAAATTTTGAGATGTCTCTTCATTAAAAATATGACCGGTTTAATTAAAAAATAACAAGCCAAAATGATTTTTCGCTTGTTCAAAAATATCCATATTTTGTGACAAAATGAAAGATGACAAAATAATACCCATTGAACATTGACATTTGAGCAGGGTTTTTTAATAAACTTCAAAAAAACTTCGACTTCTTTGCTGACTGTACATTTCATATTACCCAAAAAGGCCTACGTATATTGAGAAGTTACATATAAGGGCGCACCGGATTATTTTTATGTTAAACCATAAAATATATTATGAGGGCCAGAATTGAGATACAAAACCGAACAAATACGAGCCAACTCGATAATAATAATAGCATGAAAATATTTTTTTATATTGTTTTGTTTATACTGTTGTATTTTGTATGTATCCAAAATCATATTCATAATCTTTCAACTATAATAATAATAATAATAACAAAATAATAATTATGGGATTAGTAAAGCCAAGCTGTTCTTCTAGGCTTGGTCGTATTAGGACAGGAGTCATTTAATTTTATAAGACGATACAGAATGATCCTTGTGATTTCAATTAATAAAATACATGTGGTCATTGGAAACGACTAGTTTTGTAGCTAATTGGAACCGGCGCTAATAACACTCAACAGTCACGACTCACACTAGGATTCCGTGTGTCATGGGTATCAGGAGGCATCAGGTATGCCATATGATGATTTCCTTTAAAAATCATCATCATCATCATTCATCATCAGCCGTTAGACGTCCACTGTTGGACGAGGCCTCCCCATAGAATGCAATGGGGGGATTTTTCATAATAACCACGCTTGGCAGGTGGATTGGTGATCGCAGTATTGGTGTTGAGTACTCAGGTGGATACTGTTGATATATAATTTATCCTAAAAAAGAATCCCGTCCTCAAAATATTGTTGTCTTCTTTCTATGTATCGAGAATAGAGTATCAAAACTTCGAACATTCTACGTAATAAATCTCTTGGCTCTTGGCACCGCGGGCATTTTAAGAAAATTATTTCCTTCGGTTTTTTGGTAAGCGTGTATTGACAAGGCAACATTTTGTTGCGCAACACGGGTCAAAATAGGATATAAATATTTGATATTGATCAGAACTAAGCACATTGGATTGGTTATCGCAGTACTGGTTTTAAGTACTCAGATGGATGCTACTGTTCATCCTCTAGCGTAGTCCTTAGTTGCCTTTTATGACATCCACGAGACGAGTTGGGGAAGTCCTATTCTTGGGTCGAGAACATCACGGCCAGTATCTAACACTCTTCAGTACTCTTCAGTCTACTTATAAAATATGTACTTATATTAAATTCGCAATAAGACGCACTTGCCTGGTTCTAAGCATTACAAATAAGTTTTTAGTTAGTATCCACTTTTTTTCACTGTAGCTAATCATACCTACATTCCTAACGTTTATATTTATGACTCAGTTAAGACTCACTAATAGCACTATACCTACAAACCTTCGTGGTTTTTTAAGTGATATTTATATATAATAGTTTTAATTCAATATATATTTAAATAATATTCATCAAAATATAACCCCTAAACATACTCCCCTACCCCTACTCTAATGCATTGCACGACTTTGCAGTTCATGTTGAGCGACTAGTACAATGATTTTGGGCAACTGTTGCTTAACGATCTCTAATGTCGAGCAATGGTTAGATACATTTCATTTTTCATTGTTGGGTGACGTTATGTTGCTATACATCTGTCGCCTTATCATTCTCTTTATTTTCTTGGAGAGTAAGTTCAAAAACACCTTCGTGTAATATCAAATTTCAAAAAGGGTTCAAGAAAAGGTTGTTGTTTCTCCCGAGATTGGTAAACTGATATCTTTGATAGTACACTGGATTTTATGCATTACTTAGCGGTGGGAAAGTTGGTGAAAGTTTAGACACACTTTCACACTTCCACTTTTCTTAAAATGTTATTTAATTAGTAAGTAAATAAATTTTTATTTGCAAACTAAATTTGTTGGCCTTTGGCAATTTTATTTTATAGGACTACCTATTAAGAGGAGGTCACCGGTAGCTAGTAAAAGAGCAATTATGCCTTTTTGCACGCGAACGACGTTTGCTTTTAATATGACCATTATTTCTTCAATCTCCATTAAACTTTATACACATGATCAGTACACTAGTATCTAGACCCGTGGTGCGTTCACCTTAGCGGACCATCCGTTATGGTGGTCCTCTAGGTAGATATAAATACAGCCAAACACATCGAGCAATATCGGCAAGATAAAATCGAAACCTGATACTCATGTGCCTTAGTCGTAAAGAGGGCTTTTAAACTTCGTCGGTTCGATTACATTAAGATACATTACGAGTTTCTTTATTGACGGATGGTTGCCGGGGGACTTTATTGAATGATAAAACAAGATGATTATATATTTTTTGACATTTATTACATACAAATTTGACTTATTGATATAAATCTGTTTGTAGTTAGAAATGTTAGAAATAAGTAGAGTGTTTCTACTCTAAAACAGAACGCTCCACTATTTGATTGCGTCAAAATAAAATATTCCATAATTCATTACCACAAGGACCGTTTTCGAACGTCAAGTGCTAAGTCAAAGTGGTGGAGGGGCGTGCTGTTTTAAGGGTCCTACACACTATGCCGGCGGTTTTTTTCCGCGCGGGTATGCCGATATACGCCGTGGGTACACAGAATACCCGCCGGGCATGCCACCGACCTACTTACTTACTTGTACTTGTAGCGCAGACTCTTTTCCGCAACTAGGCCGCCAATGGGCCCTTTGCGCCAATGCCACCGACCTTCGGACTAAACTTGCCGGGTGGCGGGCATGCCGCCGACAAGCCCGGCGGCATGCCCGCTGGCTAGGCCGCCGGCACAGTGTGTAGGAGCCTTTTGACTAGACGCTTATACCTAGTCTGACTCGATCACTAAGGGTTTTGTTGTCATAGTGAATTCTTCAACAGCCTTTAGACGTCCACTGTTGGACGAAGCCTCCCCTATTAAATGCAATGGGGGGATTTGCCATAATCACCACGCTTGGCAGGCGGATTAATGATCGCTGTTTGGTGTTTAAGTACTCAGGTGGAAGCTGCTGCCCATCCCCTGGTGTGATCTCTTGGTAAGGCTTTTACTACATCCACGGGAGGAGAGGGGGGGTATATTCTTATCCTGGACACACCATGGCATATGAATTGCTCTTATAAACATAGGTAATAGAAAGTAAGTTTTTTAGAACACTTAAGGTAAATGTCATTAACTTATACTTAAATATCATGTAGTAGTTTGCATTTTGAATGTAACTAAAACCTGTAAAAAATATTGAAATATATTTTCATTTAGGCTAAGGTAAGCATTAAATTGAGAAAGAAAAATTACATTTCCTTTGTATTTATTTTGCATGGGTCACTGAACTCTGTTCTTGTTTTGCACGAATATTTCAAAAGATTGTGTAATTCAGCATGAATATTTTTCAGGTAGTCAAATTTAAAGCATTTCAGAGGGAAAGCGTTGAGAAGTTAGGTGAACCATGTTTTTGTTCAACTAACTACTAATATAATATAATATATATAATATATATTTATTTCGAACCAAAACAATGACACATCAAAAGGTTAACAAAATTACAGATTAGCTTGACTAATTATTTAACAATACAATTATGTACCTACCTAATTTATTCAAGAATCGTAGTTTCTCATCTTATAAATATGTTGTTTAGACTCATACAGACAGCAATAGGTACTGACTGACTACTAGATGATAGTAGATGGTTAAAGATTGTAGGTAGCTGTGAGTCCAGTGGCTAGGTAGGTATAGGTAGGTACATGTTGTAGTTTATCTGTCTAATTGTGGCATTAACAAACGGATACATGGCTGAGCTCTAACTCCTAACTAAGTTTCCCTGTGTTTAGGATATCAGTTCTCCTCCCTGATTTCGATCCGCTAAGGCACAACTCCGATTACAGTATTTAACAGTAAGTGAGTCAATGCTGCACCGATCGATGTTACTGTTAAAGCGAATAGGTAATAGTTGCAAAAATAAAAAGGAATATGCATGCATGAAGTAGCCGATTCGGCCGTCTAAAAACAAAAAAATAATAATAAAATAAACAGAAGTAAAAAAAAAAAAGGTTAAAAACATAAAAAAAAAACAATGTTGGCTTATGCACATCAGGTACCCACGTACCAACACAGTGGCACAAATAAATTCAAAAATACTTGGGTATGTATGGGTCAACTAAAGGATAATAAATATAAAGATAATATCCATACTGATGAGGTAGGTATGTTTAAATTTGTAAAAGTGCCAACCCACAACGAATCCAGCATCCAGAATATGTAAGGAGCAATACTTATAAAAGTTTGGCTGTAACATAATGTAATTAATTTTTGTTCTAAAAGTTTTTACTTTATGAGCGGTTCCAGCGTAAGTATTAGACATAAATAGATACCCAGGTAATCCTAAATACTAAGTAATCCTACTAAGTAATAGAAGTTTTTAGATATATATCCTTATACCTAGTAAATATGTAACAGACGTTTGGTATAAATAAAAATATTCTTATTCTTATAACTAATAAATAACTCACTACGTTTTCCGAAAAAAAAAAAAAAAAAAAAAAAAAAAAATAACTGTTCAAAATTAATTGTTATTTTGTTTGTAAGTAAATATGAAAATATGTAATGGATAGTAAGTTTTTATAATAATTATAATAATAATAAGTTCAATAATAATAAGCCTGTAAAAGCCTAGCAACCTACCAACTGACACCCCGAGCCTGACTTTAACAAAAGGCATTGTTATCTGAAAGGTAATTGGATAGTCTCTGAACTACTTTAAAAGAGCTTTTAGTTGGCAAAAGTGCAATTTGTCCTTCCTCTCATAATCTAGTTTGAAATACAGAAGAAACATTTTTTCACTTAGTGATGCTGATGTTTTTTAAAGAGATAATTGCTAATTAATATTACTAAGTATTTTTTGTGTGATTTTCGTAGAAAGTAATGTCAAACAGTATTACTAAAAGGATACAAAATCAGAGAGGCACAAAAGCAGAACGAAAATTTAGCAAAATTTCATAGTCTTCATTGTTTTGGGTAACTCTCGATCATTTTTATATAATATTCAAGGTTCAAGAAACACAGCTGTATAAAGTTGAAACTCTTCTCGCTATTGTTGTCACTAAGAAATACTGATAAAAAAAATACAAAAACGACGAAATACTTATTCCTTTTTATCTCACACAAGAAAGTAAGAGAGAAGTACCAAAGTATTGATCCTACGACCTAAGGTCCCAAACAACGATACATCTTCCAAATATAAATAATGAAACTTTGATGTTTGAAACACCGACCCGTAAAGTTGTGGTCCCGAACCAAATTATAGCTTAAGTTCCGAACAAGTACAATGTATCATGTGACATTGTTAGTTAATTAAATTTTATTTTATTTATTTATATGTCATGCTATTTTATTGTAACACACGTTCAATACTCACGTTCGTTATTCTAACTCACGTTCTATACAATCCAGTCCATCTAAAGGTTATCTGGAAGAGATCACTCGTGGCAATAAGGCCGCCCGTTTTACCACCTACGGACAAGGTGCTACCAAAAAGTTAAGTTATATAATTATTTTTAGGGTGTATTCAGTATTTATCTATTTATATATATTTCTGTGTGTAAAAAGCGGGGCGGTATACTTAATTCACCTGGGTTAATTCACCTGGGTGTACAAAGCCGGTGTGGTAAAGTTATCTTCATTTAATGATATTTTTATCTATTAAATAGATTACATTATTTTCTAAGCGTGCTCATAAAAATGGATGAAATGGACGCTGAAATAATTGCATCATAATCCGTGCACTATTTAGCAAGATTCCAAAATATTACTTTATATTTGGCTACATGAAAATGTTCCCTCGGTTGTTGTTCTTCTCTCTTGTAAATACAATATTAAGAGAAAAAATTCTATATCTATTTATTAGCCGTCATTTTAGTTTGCACTACATTTATCCAGAATTCATCTAGAAAGGTTATCCCCAATAATAAGTACGTACAGTATGAAAACCCATTAGCCCTATCGAGATAGCGAGGCCATGTTATAACCAGACTAATCCACATTATTAGATTTCAGCTTGTCCCAAAATTGACTTTTCCATTTTAGGTCACGAGAACCATTTCATATATAGCTTGGTGAGAAATGAAGATCAAGACTAAGTCTGCACCAACATAACGAGTCGAATCTCTGATCTCAGAACAAGAGAACACAAGTGCTAGGAACTCGAAGTTATTTAAATAAGTCTTGAATAAGTATTACTTTCGCTAGCCACTTATCAACATATATAAAACGGCTGGGTGACTGTATAATTCGCCCACTGAATATCAACGCACAGCTTAAATCGTAAGTCTCGTCTCGTAATTATTTGATATCCTATTCACAATATAATATCATTTCAGTCAATTGTCACGTCTGTCTCTGTGTACGTAAACGTAGTCACTATTACTTAATCTTCGCATGCACATATGTAGCAGATGCGGTAAGATAATATATCTGTATCTGCGCTTATCTGTCCATATCGCTCTCTATACTAAACTCAAGGAGCAACACACATGTAGCAGATCACTTATATTTTACCGCCAAGCATCTGTAGGCACCGACATGAATCAAAAGATGGACAGATGATATCTGTGTATACAAATTGAAGTACAATACAATTTGAAGGTTTCCGCGTGAATGTATCATTTTCGTATATTATCGTATCTGCTACGTGTGTGATACCTTCAGATGCGATAAGTTTTTATACGCATAAAATATTATTGTATCTGCTACGTGCGACACACTTTATTTTCTAGCTCTAACAAACGCCTACCTGAGTGACATATAGGTTGATGGTTAATCGAAGAGTTGAGATTATATTGTGTACTGAATCCTATCCTATCCTATCCTACTACATAATATTATAAACGCGAAAGTTTGTGAGTATGGATGTTTGTTACTCTTTCACGTAAAAACTACTAAATGGATTTGAGTGAAATTTGGAATGGAGATACTTTACGCCCTGGATTAACATATAGGCTACTTTTCATCATCATCATCATCATCAATTTTCATCATTATTCACGCGGGTAAAACCGCGGGGCGCAACTAGTATCAAATAATTACGAGAATTGGGCGTCTAAAGTTTGGAGGGTACTTTCCTTTTGTGGTTTAGGGTACACTAAGATTTCTCGAAATCACCCTCTAAGCGGGTGCAGCGGGGAGTTGAAATTTGTATGGAAAAATCTCTACGCGCACGAAGTCACAAGCATTCCACTAGTTTTCATTATATTTTTATAACCAAAATAGAAACATGACTACAAAAAACTAGTCGGGTCAGAATAAATAATGAAATTAAAAATTATTATTAAAGTTGAAAAGCTTTGATGCCTTGTCGAGACAACTTTGATATCAAAGGCGTGATAGAAAACGTGAACAGAAACAAAAATTAGTAAGTTTATAATTTATTGTAACATCGTTTTAGTTGAGGTTTTTATTGAATTATATTTGAAGTTGACAAGACTTTGAAGGCTTATTAATTTTAACTTGATACCACGAGCAATTCTTGAAAAAAAGGGTCTTGACTTGACGGATAAATGGACAAAAAAGTTATCCTATAAATCTTCAGACTTATTTCTGTAAAGATATGGAACCCTGAACACAAAGTCAGTTCTCTGCCATAAATTATTATCGGTTTTCCCTCCAGCCTCAGCATGCAATACCAATCACTGTAAATTAAAAACAGTAGTGTTTGTGACTGGAAAAAGTTGCGGCTTTTGTACCCGCTCCCGTTCTATATACCATGTCAGTGCGGTCTGTATTGGGATTAATCCTATACAGACCGCTCTCGTGTACATGACGTGTATGTGTTTACTGATGTAGTTTGCGTGTTCCAATTAGGGAAATAAATAAATAAGTACCTAGTTTTATTTGCTACAAAATAACAATAATAAGTAACATACAAGGAAAATGGAAAATATCAACTTGGTATGCCGGTCTAGTAGAACCGGCATAGTTAGGACTCGTTTCATCTACTTTGTCAATTAACATTTCTTACGAAAATTCTACAAATAGACCTTCCATCCCCTATTGTAATTTGGTTTTATCGTTAATACTTAAGGGGCCTGGCATAACTACCCACAACAATGCCCATGACTTTTTATAGAAATCCTTATTTTATGATTGACTAGCTTTCGCTCGCGACTGTGCCCACGTAAGTACGTTTTGTTTATGAAAACATTTTATAATGTTTTAAGTGACTAACTAGTAGAACTCAAATCTAAGCATCCAGACAGAAAATGGTAAAGCTAACTAATCTTAATTTTTGTGTATTTTCTTTAACATAACATTAACTTTATTCGACCAGTAAATTCGGAAAAATAGGCTGTGTCATACAGACAAACAGACATACAGATACGAGAGTGATAATAATGGTTCTAATGGTCCCTTTTTAGGTACGAAACTCTGTAAACCATTGCATAAAGATCTTCTACTCTTTGTCAAGTAAAATAAAAAAAGTTTGACTTGACTCCTAACGTTAGTATTGTTCGTCATAGCATTTACTGCTCTTAGTATTGCTCAGACATTCGTTTTCATAGATGTTAATATAGATAAACTTTTTATAGCGTGGTTAAAATAAATGGCGCCCACGTGGGGCTCGTGACTTGGAATACATTAATGAATTGATCGTGTGAAGGTAATTTTGGGGTTGGTTCTTGCTAAGCACTTGACACCTGAGGCCAACCGGGCCTATCTAAAGGAAACTCTACCTACAGCGTAGCCGAATAGGCCGAGGCTAAAATAACATGTAATAAAACAAAAAAAGCCTCATTGTAAAGATTCATACTTTTTTACGAATGGGGCCCTAGTTTTACTGATAAGTTAATTATTGAGTTTTGATAAGCAATTGGTGTCGTTCTTTTATTCATATCCATGAGATTAATTGTATAATCCACCATTTAGATTTTCCTCTTTTCTACAATCATACACCGTTGGCCGTGGTGTGGCCAATGGTGTGGCCAAGCCTAGTAATGAACACCTCCGTATCCTTCCGTGTGTATCGTAGAAATCGACTAAGGGATTACACCAGGGGATGGACAGCAGCATCCTCTTGAGTACTTAGTACAAGTACTGCGATCACCAGTGCGCCTGCCAAGCGTGGTGATTATGGCAATTCTTCCCATTATATTTAATAGGGGAGGCCAGCACTGGACGCCTAAAAGCTGCTGCTAATGATACAATCATACACTTATTTCTGTTTGCATTAATTCATTAATCTTACTAAATGGAAGAATTACACCATTAATTAATTCAATTTAACCAATTATCTGCATGGTAGCTTTGAAGCAATAGTTTTCCTATCTAAACAATTTAAAAAGTCAGAGGCTCAAAATACATAGTTACGTAAAAAGCCAGCCTAAGCCCTGATCAGCTCATACGACTATTAGGTTCCAAGGTCACAAAGTCGTATTAACTGCTGCAAATCCGATTAAATTGTCTGAGCAAAGTTAGTAACTTTGTACCCAAGCGGCTTAGTAAGCCTATTAGGAAGACATGTTGGTATTTCAAATTAGGTCTGAAAAGTTTTGTTTTCGTTTTCAAAACTAGATAAATATTATTAGAACTACTTCCACCATCGGCCTATAAGTCTACACAGGAGTGAAGGTATTATTATTAATATTTCAGTCATTTATTTTCTAACACAAGGCTTAACCTGGACCTTTATGAGACATTACTGGGGCCGTATTAGCCAATAGTAAGAAGCCCTTTTACAATTATTAACATTATTGTTATTTATGGTGGATGGAAGACAGATGATTAAACTACTGTGGAAATGGATGAAAGTTGGTGCTATTGTAAGGAGAACATGCTAATTGAATGTTTATTGGGCTATTATAATATGAGAAACGGCACCTGCCAATTCAAAATGATTGAAAACGATTTAGGATTATTATTATTATTATTATTATTTATAATACACAGACAGCTCTCAGCTGATGCGTCTTATGTATGATACGTCTGATGATCTTAGTCCTTGATAGTGCACTTTAAATGGTTGTCCAGTCTATTTTTGAAAGAGTTTACTGAGGAGGCATTGATCACTGAGTCTGGTAACCGGTTCCAAGTGTGCACGACGCGATTCAGCAATATGTGCATCCTCGGATTGTTCGGATTGTCGGATACTTGGCCCACGTTGCAGCTTCAGTGAGTGTCCTCTCAGCACTATGTTATTGTTCACATCTTTTTAATGATAAAGACCACATAACATAAACTAGCACAGACACAATTTGTTTTTCATTTTAATGGTGCATGAAACATCATCATCATTAGCCTGTAGAATTCCATGCCATAGGCCTCCCCCACAGAACGCCGCGATGAACGGTCTTAATCTACCTCCATCCACCGACTTTCTGCTACCTTTATAATATCTTTTGGCTATCGAAAGGGGGTCCTACTCTGCGTTGGTTCGTGGTCGCCACTCGATAACCTTTATTACCCCGACGGTTGTCAGTTCTGCGAGCTATATAGCCTGACCATCTACATTTTAACTTAGTTCTTAACTCTGAGAGCTATGTCAGTGATCTTGGTTCTCCTATCGGGATACAAAACTAAATATAAACCCTGTAGGTAGATTTTAGTTACTTGTCCGCCACTTTACCTTTGAATAATGGAAAATGCCCTGTATGACTAAGCTTGTTAATTGATGGTATTAGATTCCGAGATATATTGGCAGAAACTAATTGTTTCAAGTTATCGTTAATAAGACGTACTCACGTACTCACAGGAGAGTTTTGTATATAATTAGTCACGTACTCATAATGATCAATGAGATTATACTATGATTAATTAATCATATAAAAGAGAAGAGATATATTGGCAGAAACGAATTGTTTCAAGTTATCGTTAATAAGACGTACTCACTGGAGAGTTTTGTGTATAATTAGTCACGTACTCATAATGATTAATCAGATTATACTATGATTAATTAATCAAATAAAAGGGAATGGTGGATAATTATTTAAGCTCACATTGTTACGTACTATTGTTATTTAACGGCCTATTGTACCAATGTCAAACGCACTTTTGGTTATTAAGATAATTTATTGCCTTATTTCCGCACAGGCGGTTATAAATGAGCACATAACTAATGTGTCCTATGCTTAATTTGGACTTGCCTCTAACCAACCCACAATAATATATCGTAAAGGACTGAATACTATTTACTGAATATATAGGTTTACCGTAAACCGGGCTACTTTAACACAATTTTGCCATGGTGTGTCTGGCTAAGAATAGATCCCTACATCTTCACATTTGCCCGTGAACTTCGTACAAGCCGTTGAAGGGATTACACCAGGGGTTGAGCAGCAACATCCAGCTGAGATACTAAGCACGAAAACTGCTTTAGTCAATATGGCTGCCAAGTGAGGAGATTATGGTGCAATTCCAACCATTGTATTTTATAGGGCAGGTCTCGTCCAGCAGTGAATGATGAATAATGAACAAGCTAATGATAATAATGATGATGATAACCTGATATTATATCACAGTTGCATGCCCCTTATGAGCGGGTCATCTAAAACGCTTTTAGCCTTTGTAGCAAAATGCCTGTCTAAAAAGTAATATACCTGATAAGTTAAATTCATTAATCTTATTACACCTAATTAAGGTGTTAAGTTAATTATTATAAGTGTATTAAATACTTTTTCTAGGTTTTAGTTCATATTCAATCAATATTTGCCAATAACATCAAATGTGGTGGTTCCAAGCTGAGATCAGATCCCTCCATCTCCAAAAAACTTTAGACGGGGCGGCGTGGACAGTGGTAATAAACCAGGTCTTGCCCAACTCTTCACTCCTAGCTAAATCCAGTACTAGTCTAAGCCAGCATAAACGCTAGAAAACACAATACTTTTCTCTACAATCGTGTGGGCAATTTTGAGGAAGGAAACAATGATATCTCCTGCGATTTCTGGTAAAACAAGAAGTAATCGCGATTCTTGATTTTCATCTGAGGCCAAAGCTAGAATGAGGGGTACACATAATCAGAAATTACCGTGGTTATTGGGTTTTAAAGCCCCACCTCACTTATGTGAAAAACTAAGATTTTAATCTTAGTTTACTAAATTTTCTGACCGGGCAGGGATCAAATCCGCAACCTTGCCTCCAATAAGGTGATGCATCCCGTTAAAGCCGCATTTTTGGGGTGGTATCGTCCCATTTTAAACTGACTTCAAAAAAAGGAGGAGGTTCTCAATTCGACTGTATGTTTTTTTTGTATTCGCTAGTGTTTTTTCACGCGACATAGTGACACTCATGTTCCAATGATAGTAATATTTAGTCGCCAGCAGTGCCAAAAACAGAATTGCCAGCAGACAGACGAAATTCGCAACTAACCCTCAAAAAGCTATTTTTAACATTGCTTCTATTTTTAACTGACACAACCGATTCCGTTCTGGCGATGCGCCATTTTAGGGATGGCCTCAATTTGCTTTTGAATCAAATTAAATATGAATCAATACCCTAAGCGGGCCTGAAAGTCGTTTGGCTTCGGAAAGAGCCAAACTTTGCAACATAAAATAACTTTTAGAAAAGCTTTTTTTGTAGAGGGAAGGACAATTTAGTAGACGTCATTAATTATATTATAATTTTTTTGATAATATTAGCAGCTTGGAGAATCTTCCGTCTGGTAGTGATTTAGATCAGTTGAGCTATCTTTAGATCGTTTACAATGATTTTCAGATGACTCAACTGATTAATTAGTATTTTTAAATTTTGTGTAAACTTGTATTGATTGTATATTGGTGATGGAGTCACGAAGCAACATTGGTAGCGTGATGTAATAGTAGATTATGCACTAAGGGAATAAAGCAGTGTCTTATGTCGCGGGAGGCATATTGAACCCTGAGCGTAACGAGGGACTCTAAAGTTAACTACCGAGTGTAGCGAGGGAGTTATATAGAGTCCTGAGTGAAGCGAGGGGTTCAAGCTGCCCAAGACGAAGACAAGCTTTATTCCAGAGGAATATACTCTACTTTTCACACCTACTGCGAGGCAATAAAAGGCCAAGGCTCCATTAAATAAGTATCGTCTGTTTTGATAAACTCTGGGGTAGAATCATTATCGCTCGACATTTTTTGTCAACACTAATATTGTCACTGACATAATATTATATTACAAAAATATTGCAATAAAATTCACTGAAAATCACAGCACCAAACATCTCTTTTGTTTCACATTCTTTAAAATCGCGCCTATTTTTTTTTTCGAGTTTTGCTATATTGGCCTGTTTGATTTTCGAACAAACCTCTTTACAATGCCATATGGGCATTTTTTTACTCAGAGTTTTCCAGGAGTTTCCAACACGAATTTGACGTTCTAAATTCAAATCACTTTAATCCCTAGGGAGTTTCATACAACTTTATATCCCTAGAGAGACAATGCTGTACTTTACGTTGAGGTTGCATGATTTGTAATTGGACATTGTCGAGCAGGTGGTGTGAAAATAATAATATTAATATGCGTGTCCGAATCAAAATGAAAAGGTATTAATCATCATCATTATCATTAGTCTGTAGAAATCCACTGCTGGAAATAGGCCTCCTCTATATAGAATGCAAGACAAACGGTCTTGATACGCCTCCATCCACTGACTTCATCTGACCTTTAAAGTCATTTGGTTTATTTTCGGCACTCGAGAACCTTTATTCCCCAACGGTTGTCGGTTTTGCGAGCTATTTGGCCTGTTCCTTGCCAGTTCTTGCTAATTCTGAGAGCTAATTCGGTGATCTTTGTTATTCTACGGATAAGTTAAGAAATGTTAATTTCTCTGAATGTTTTCTGAAGTTATTACATTATCTAATGGTTTTCTATCGCCAAAAACTCCAAAGCACTTCCCTTTCTAACGTCATCTTTAATTTACGCTCAGGGGCGGTAAAGTTATCAGCACATTTCTCTTTGAGAATTCTTTTCACTCCCCGTAATTCAAAGTGACGGTAATCAACGTAATAATATTTACATTTTCTTTGACTTTTTTCGTCTCGCAGATTACTTGAAGTTGACTCGAAGGCTCTGCTCAGCTAGAGGACATATAGCAAACAGTCCGCACCATTTCAAAAATTCATGCATTTACGTAGGTACAGATGTCAACTTCCCCTCCAACAGAAACAAAATATCCTCTCGTCTAATTTATCCTATCCTACTAATATTATAAACGCGAAAGTTTGTGAGTGTGGATGGATGGATGTTTGTTACTCTTTCACGTAAAAACTAATGAATAGATTTTAATGAAACTTTACAATAATATAGCTTATACATTAGAATAACACATAGGCTACAATTTATAAAGATATTGTGTGAATTGTCCATAATATATTATGACGATAAGTGTCAAGTAATTAGGAAAAAATCTACCATCTGCGAGCTATTCTGGCGTGCACTGCCAAAACCGCTAGAGTTACACATATGTAATGTATGATAGAAATGTTTATCTTAAATAGTCCTACAAAAAAGCCCGCCACAGTATATATATCTATATCTTATGTGTAAGCCATTACAGGCAAAATGTGTATATGGTATTATAAACGCGAAAGTTTGTTACCTATTATGTTTGTTACTTCTTCACGCTCAAACAGCTGAACGAATTTGAGGGAAATTTCGAGTGGAGATACCTTATACCCTGGATTAACACATAGGCTACTTTTCATTATCATCAATTTTCATCATTATTCACACGGGTGAAACCGCAGGGCGCAACTAGTCTAACATATTTTTTAATTTTTTTTTTCACTGTTTGTATTTTTATCTGAGTGAACTAAGCTATAAAATAAACTGTAAAAAACAGTATATGTAAAGAAAAACAGTAAAATTATCTCCCAATACTATAAAAAAATAAGTTGTTTGGCACGTGGGCCGCAGTTACTATTATTTAATCTTAACCAAGTCTGCTTTACGTCTGTACCTACATACTAATTTGTAGAACGACACAACACGATGCACCGATTAGTAAATGATATATTTTCCGTTAGATTGAGATTATTGCAACAAAGTACGTATAGGCGGCGCGCCGAGAGCAGAGTTAATTCGTTTTTAAACGTGTCTCTTTTACAATTAAATGTATAGCTACCGTAGTGAAACGTGGTCTTTGTTTCCTCGCTGCTGTATTGTGATGAGGGGGGTTATTCTCGGTGAGGTATTCAGCCTGTCAAATAAAGCTTTTGCGATCGGGGCTATAATACATATTTAGTGGGCGAGATTTATTTAGGCCCAGTTTCAATGCTGTTTCTGTATAGGGAGAAGACGCGAACGCTGCCGCTGTAAATTTAGTAACGCGGTTCAAAATGTCCACTGTTTGTGCATAGAAACAAACAATTGGATGTCTTTTGTGTGTGCACAGAAACAAACAATTGGATATCCGCTTGTGTGCATAGAAACAAACAATTGGAACTACCTAACGGTGGCTACAAAACGGGTAGTCACATGTTTCGTAGCAAAGTCCTTAAAATGTTTTATTACGGTACTTTACGGACCTTTAACTTAAACTAAAAAGAATATTCCACTTAATTTATTGAAGGTCCTGTTTTATTTTAAAAGTTATTTTACTTTGTCTCACATTGACGTGGTTCTTTGATCAATTTGAAAAGATATTAGCAAAGGTTTTGGACCAATTTTGGTATTATCTACTTGCATTGATCGCAAGCTCACAGCGGTATCAAGATGAAATGTTCACTAGTCGTGACGATACACTGGCCTAGTTGCTTACTCGAACGAATTATAGCAAGTTGGGGTAAACGAACAGGCTATTTTCCAGTTGAACACGTTTCATTCAATGTATGGGCGAACCAATCGAAATTCGAAGGCGTGACGAAACCCAGTATCAGTCAGGTTGGTCTGTGAAACTATAATAATGCACTTAAAAGTGCAATGTCTGTAGGTACCTTTTTCTGGACTAGGTATAACGAAAAGTTATCATTAAAAGCTTTTGTCTTCAATGTTATGTACAAGTTTCCCAGCCTGCTTGAAAACTTTATCCCAACAAAATCAACATTGCAAGGGACGAAGTCGCCTAACGGCCTGTTATTCGACTTGTCTAGCTGTATCGCTCGATGTTGCAAGCCAGCCATGTTGTGGAACACAAGTTGTTAGTTAAGTTTTAACGCTTAGGCTACAGTTAGGTTTAGACCATAATTATCACTAGAAACGGGATATTTACAATGATTTCTGAACTTTATTAATTCCAGATATTTCAGCACAGTTGCATGCACCATGATCACGGGTAAACTGAAGTCTTTGCGAGTACATGTTATTGGTAGCCGTAACGATCTACCATGATTCTCATTCTTTTATTACGTACGAACGGTTTAGACCAAACGAACAACAGTCACTGAGTAAAAAC
This sequence comes from Epirrita christyi, assembly GCA_951392215.1. NCBI lineage: Eukaryota > Metazoa > Arthropoda > Insecta > Lepidoptera > Geometridae > Epirrita > Epirrita christyi. Next base: position 8,769,815 of record OX595848.1, on the reverse strand, counting down.
AAGAGCATTCTGTTCAAATATGTTTATGAACTATTATTGTTTACACAACTTATGATTTTTGTTTCCCAGCAGCATTTGTTTCCATGCTTGTTCTAACCTGCTGTGAGCTCCTGTTGAGCGAGCGCATCTGAACCTGAGGAAATTTTCAGCGCGTGTTCACACTAGATGCGCCGTGTAGACCTGTAGAGATTTACATTTTTAGATTCGCATTGTTAACCTGTATTGTTTAGCCGTGGTATGTCCGGCCTCAGAGTAGATCCCTCCATCTCTTCCCATGGATATCGTGAAAATTGACTAAGGGATTACACCAGGGGATGGGCAGCAGCATCCACCTGAGTATTCAGAACGAATACTGCGATCACCACTCCGCCTGCCAAGCGTGGTGATTATGGCAATTCCCCCATTATTGCTTATGGCGGAGGCTTTGTCCAGCTATGGGCGTCTAAAGGTTGTTGATGATGATGATGATAATAATTCAAGCAAGGAGATAATGTTTAGAGTACTTTTACACTAAACGAAAATTAAAGGAACGGGCGAATAATGAGCATTTGTTCGTTTGGTCTAAATGTAGCTTCAAATTCTGATTGATCAAGAATCCTAAACACATGCATTTTTCCCCGAAGGGGTAGGCAGTGCCGTGGGTTCCAAGAATATAGATGTGAGAGTTTGTGAGCTCATCGCTGCCATTGCTTTCCACGACCAACTCGGCTAACGCTTTCTTCCAGAAATAATACACTTCTAAATAAGCCAGGAAAAATCATATACCAATGAAAATTGCCTTACAAGTCCGGGAAATTGAACTATTGATTTTGTGTACAGGCCGACTTCTAGGCTCAACCTTTTTTGCCTGACTACCGAGAACGGGATATATTTTTATCCCTGCTACGGTGGTTTATAGTTAGAATGGCCCTCCGAAAGGTTTCCTTATATCAATAGAAAAGAGGAAGCGCCCTCCCGATTCAGATCACCTACATTAATCTTCAGCTCGCTGACAGGGCAATCTCCCTGAATTTACACACATCACTCAAACTACCATGAGGGTACCATTAAACGAATTGGTTTCAACATATGAACCATGAAATTGGCTGCCTTGCTTAAATTTATCATAGATTAAATTTTAAATAACTGGATCACTCCAAACAAAGCTGAGCAACGTTATACAACATCACAATTCACACTGTACAATTCATCAAACACAATTATTATTATTTCTTCTGTGGCATTGGTAATCGATCACTGTCAAATCTAATTTAAAGAGCTTAGAAGTTGAGCTACCTACTTTTTTTTTTATATGGCATCTGAGTATTTACTAAATTTTGCCAATGTCAAGTTATTGATATAATCAAACAATGTCCAGTCGTCAAACTCTTCTGTCAAGTCATATTCTAGTAAATTGATGGCAGTTTACTAGAATGTTCCTGGACAAATTCCACCCCTTCGAAAAGACACGCAATACACTTATTTTATTTAAATTCACTACCATGTGCTCTTTATGAGCTACACCGGTTAAAATGCCACCAAAAATACACGATATAACACAAAAAAACACTAGAAATTGAAATAAAATAAAAAAGGACGACACGTCTCTCTTCGAAAGAGCAGAAAAAGTAGGCAACCTACTTACTTTTGGGAATACTTTTTTGACAGCGGTAGAATCAAACTTTATGCTGACTGCTTTCTAATAGTGGAAAAGTGAGTGTGACTAAAATATCATAACAAACTTAACACCAAACAGTCACATACATAGTCCTGATGTCACACTAGGATTCCCTGTGTCGTGGGTATCAGGAATTTAAGTACCATGGTACCTTAACACCCAGAGTCGGAACAAATATTTGAAGATCATACAAACATTTGTTTTACATCCGCAACCTCTCGCATCTCAGCCGGATCAACCGCCGCGCCACAGAGGTCGTCAAATCAACATAGTATTTATATCAATACAGTCCAGATGCTATCATTTTAAGCTGTGAGCACACCCCTCAGATTCCGATTGTGATGATGATTAGGACTCGGTCGTATTTCCAACAAGCTTCCGGCCGGAAATTGCGACAATGTTCCACCTTTTAAAGGCACTTGTTAGCTGACGTAAAGAATTAGACGTTTCTGGGTGACGTTTTTTTTGAGCCGATAAATTTTATTGAGTAGTAATAACAAGAGCCACTTAATCACTTATCTTAGTTGATTATTTGTTACTCAGCATTTTAACTCTTTTACTCTAGAAGCTTATATAATTACCTACATAAATACACGTCTTTTTACCCGAAGGGGTAGCCAGAGCCTCGAATGGCCTCTTTTTACCGTGGGTTGCGCAGTCGCAGGAATATAGACGTAATTAAAGTAAAAGAATGCTCCGAGTTTCACTACCTGATACTACCACTTGCATAGCTTTCAGAATAAGAAAGTTCAAATAAAGTGGCAATGGGGAGGCCATATAGCTCGCAGAACCAACAAACACTTGGAAATTACGGTTCTCAAGTGGTAATCGGACGACGTTAAGAAAAGCCCCCTCTTGATGGACCGACGACATTTTAAATGTAGGTGGAAGTCAGTGGATGGAGTCGGTTCAAGACTGGACGTCATGGGATTCTATGGATGAGGCCTATGTCCAGCAGTGGACTTTGACAGCCTGATGATGATTACATTATTTCATAATTAAGAGATACCAATCAATGGTATTAATTAATTTCCTCTGACTTGGCTGGTTACGATACCACGTTTGGAATACGCACTACAAGCAATTAATCCTTAGAACTTGAGTGTAATTAATCCGTAGCTTACAATTCGAATCACTACAGCACCTGGTTGCAACCAATCTTGATGGCTTGATGCTAAATACAATCTCAATTAACGCCCGTTCAAAGCAGATGAAGTGTTATGTGAATGCGCCGTTATTTCCTACTGTAACATTTACGGCTTGGCGCTTATTCCAATAAGCCCCAAGTCGTCCGTAAATGTTTGCATTTGCAAATTGGATACATGAAGTTGTTTCTGCAGATTTTCATAAAAGACCCATGATCTTAGTGATTTTGGTGTGGGATTGTTGTTGTGTGTAAAATGGGTTTTGACCTTCCAGATTAACATTTTTAAACTGTGGAAAGAGTTTCATCATTCTTTAGACGTCCAATGCTAGAACAGTCCTTATCAAATTGACAGTGACTTTGGTGACCTCTGTGGTGCGGCGGGCGAGTAGCCGGCTTAGATGCAAGAAGTTGCGGGTTCAATTCTCGCTTCGGCACAAATTTTTGCATGGTCTGCAAATATTTGTTCAGGGTCTGGGTGTTATGGGACCATGGTACTCGTAGTTCCTGATAGCCACGATACAGGGAATCCCAGTGTGGGATCATGACTATGTTTGTGTGTTGGGTGTTATGTTATATAAACTAAAAAAATAAAACCTTGTAAAACCTTGTAGGGGGGTGATAACAAGGGGGTGAATCATCTAGATTGAATTTCGTGTTTTAATTTAATCGGTAATTTACTATCGGTTTATTATTCACAGAGTTATTGCATTATGAAATTCGGCATAATTTCGTTGCATCGGAAATTGAAATCTGGATACCAAATTTAATTTATAGATGTTTTTCAAACAGTAGAGCAAATTTTTTAAATAATGATGGTATTTTATCAGAATGCCCATGGGCGTAGCACCCAACAACCATGCTTCTCATTGTAATATACCTACTTACTCCATAATCCTTTTAGCTTCACCTTTCGCAAACAGCCAGCAACATTTTAATAAAACAAAATATGTACCTGTACGCAAAAACAAACAAAAGAAAATCTCCGAAAGCCTCAGCAGCTGTTTTTCCAAGATAAAACTGTGTTTAGCTCTGTTAATATTGCGGTAAGCAAATGATAATTACACGAGGCATTTTTGTGAGCTAAATGGGAGGTGGTAAGCCTGCTTGAGATAATGAAAACAGAAGTTGGGCCATTATTTTAAAATGCTTTAAACTGTTTGAGGGTGAGTTACAAGTATGTTCCTACTCGGGTAGGTAATTAATTTGTTAACTTGCATAATAAACTCGAAGTAGCGCACATTTTTGATTAAGAACTTCAAAAACAAAATAAACATATACAAATATTTGTTTATAATTCATGTCTGTGTTTTGTTAGATGTTGGTTGCTTGCTGTAAAGAGCGGCTTGAGGCGGCTCATGACCGTTCGTCGTGGCATTCTAGGGGGGAGGCCTATGTCTAGCAGTGGACTTCTACAGGCTCATGATGATGATGATGATAGCATCGTTACAGTTAAACTTCCCAATGTTTAAGATGATTATAGCTTAACTCTTAATTTTCAATAGTAGTATGCATATAGATAAGTGTACATATAGTATACATATATAAGTAGTGTGCACAAATCTTTAGTATACTTAATATATACGTGCGCGTGCCAGTGAAAAAAAAAGACTCCATAGGTAATGAACTTACTATATTTGGCATGTCATGGATGGTTTTAAATTCACCTAATAACGCGAACTTTCCGGTTGAACTACGTTTTAAATCTTTGTATTACCTGGTTTATTTATCAAAAATACCTTGTTAAACCTTAATAAGTTTAATACCATTATATGTATCTACAAAATTTTATTAATATCTGACTTGTATTTTTTAAATTAATTGGAAACTAGAGCCAGACGGAACGAAAAAACGAAGTCTCTCATTAATTTAACAAATACAAGTCAGATTTTCAGAAAATGTAGTAGATAAAATCGGTTAATGTAAAAATAAAAATAAAATATACACCTGAGTACTCAACACCACTGCGATCACTAATCCGCCTGCCAATTGTGATGATTATTACAAATCTCCTATTGTATTTTATGGGGGAGGCCTCTTCGAGTGGCGGAGTGGACGTCTATCTAACTGCTGATGATGACGATGTTGCCAACAATATCGTATCTTGAAAGCTGATATCATCAATGAAAGCCAAGTCCGTCTGGCTTGTTACCAGAACTTAATTAACAGATTTATTTGTGCTAACAGTTATGAACAACGCTAATTGTGAAACCAACCCTTGCGGGCAAGAGAGTTGGCATGAAAATTAAGTGTAAGAAGAGATAAATTATGCCGGAATCTACAACTAAATAACCAACTAACTAAACAACCAAAACTATAACTAAATAATCTAGAACTGACTCCAGCCACGTTAATTATAACTATCGTTATAATTAATATGCCGTGGTGTGTCCGGCCTAAAATATAACCCTCCTTTTTCCTCCCATGGATGTCGTAAAAGCTGACTAATGGATTGCATCAGGGGATGGGCAGCAGCAGCTATGTGAGTACTTAACACCAATACTGCTATCACCAATCCGCCTGCCAAGCGTGGTGATTATGGCAAATCCACTCATTAAATTATTCAATGGGGGAAGCTTCGTCCAGCAGTGGAGGTAAACAGGTTGATAAAGAATAATTAATATTGAACAAGATAGGGATTTAAATCGAATATAAGGTATTTTTAAGCATCATTTAATATAACTAGTGGTTCGCCCCGAACTGAGACCTCGCGATAACACCTGTATCAGCCCGACTACTTAACTAAGTAATTTCCATATTTTCTATTATTACTTTTGAAAATTTTCACCTCGAGGTCTACCAGTACAGTACAGGATCTACCAGAAACTACTCTAATTTCTTACACATCATCGAAATAACCTTTGAATAGGGCTAAGCAACGGGGCGTAATACTTCATACCTGTTAGTACCTATATCAAGTACCTGACGAATTAATTGATAACGTCCTTTTGACGAAAACCATAGAACTCCAACGTCATTCAAATTCCTAGAAATGGGAGGTCAACAATGGATGTTATATTGGTTAGTTTTTTATGGAGTACAAGTTTCTAAATTCTTGAATTTCAGACTTTTCTCTGTAGTTGTGACACAAAAGCCACAAGCATACCAAATTTCAGCATTGTGGGATTGCTGGAAGTACCCTAGAATTTTTGATTTTTACGTTTTTTATTTTCCCTAATATCTCGAAAACTACTAAGGCTACATACTTATTAAAAACAGTTTTGAAATGTCCAACCAAAGCGCTTTCATTAGACACCACTTGATCTGACTGTCTCACTTTTTTTTTTTTTTACCCCCTCTTGGACCCCAATATCTCAGCAACCCCTTGACCGATATAGCTCAGAACCTTACCCACAAATTGTACCAATACTATCTACCCCCATACCAAATTTCATGAAGATCGGATTAACGGTTTGGAAGTTTTCATCGGACAAACATACATACATACATACATACATACATACATACATACAAACGCCGATTCTTCCAACTTCACTCGGAGAACTCGCTTCGCTCGTTCAATTAAGGAAAGTTTTTATAAACAGTAGAATGGTATCTTACGAAAACTTTTAATGGACTTACAAATATTTTTATTTGAGATTAAAGATAATATATAGTAAAGTTCTTGAAATACCTACATAATTATCCAATGGTGAATCATTTTTATTACAAATATTCTTATTTTGTAATGACGTATCCACAAGATAGCAATCGAGTGAAACCACTTTAGTGTCTGTGTGGTTCTTCAAAGACAGTAAACGAACGAATACAAATGTATCTTATTCACACAAACAACTCAACAAATTAAACTGAAGTGCAGCCAAATAACTGTTTTATTCTAACCGAGCCAAATACACGCGCGGTGCTGAATTTGATCTTGGTATTGTTAGCAAATTACTTTATCTTTTTACAAACATAGCGTTAAGCGGAGCGTTAAGCAGGGCGTTAATCATCACGCGCATTATTTTAATACTTTTTTTTTCGTCCCTTCCTGCTGCTGGGTCTTTATTTGTTTCCCTGGGCTCCGAAAACTAGGATTCCTTGTGTGGAACTACGAGTACCATGGTATCATAACACCCAGACCCGAAACAAATATTTGTGGATCATTTGTGCCACAGTGGTAATCGAACGAGCAACCTCTTGTGTCTCAGCCGGCTCGTCCGCCGCGCCACAGAGATCGTCGACCTCTGTTGTACCTCAGTACTTGAATGTATACCGTTGAAAGATATAAACAGTGTAATGACATCAATTCAGGGTGCGCTTGGTATGGACGTACCTTTCACCCTAATTTTCTACTTTTCCAATTTACAAGTCGCGACGCTTGTGCAACCTTAAGGCCTCACTGTGAACAGAAATACCAAACATGCACGAAGCTAAATTAGCTCATTTGTAGAATTAAATTTGAAATTTGTTTATGAGTACTTGCACCTCCCTTGGGGTTTCACAATGAGTTGTGATGTATGACTGTAATTATGAGATACCATTTCGAAACGGAACACTGCTCGTTTGAATTTTTTTAATGTGATTTATTGTTGCAGTTATATGTATAAATAAATGCTGGACATTTCACACAACATTATCTAGCCCCAAGCTAAGCAGAGCTTGTGTTATGGGTACTAGATAACTGATAATACTCAATGCAATACATTATATAGATAGATATTTTTTATTATACATAGAAAAATACCCAGAACACCCTGAACAATTATCTGCAGATCGTACAAATATTTGTTCAGAGGCGGGTATCGAATACGCAACCTCTTGCGTCACAGGCGAACCTTCAGCCGCCACGCTACATAGGTCATTATAAAAAACACTTTCCGAAAATAAGGGGTCGAAGGTACTGATACCATTATCGACGCGTAGACGCGTACGTATAACAAACAATACAAGTTACAATAAACCATTGCTTTCCACGACCTATATTCCTGCGTTTGTGCAACTATAGTGAAAAGAGGCCCTTTGAGACACTGCCTACCCCATCGGGGCAAAATGCGTGTGTATATTTTTGTATATATGTTCATATATCGAACGTCAAAGTACGTCTGAATTACGATTCAACTCTTTCTGAAAAACTACAAGTCAGATTTTTATATAACTTTGTATATAACTTTTTTTTTATATAATCGAATAAGACTAATCATCGTACGCAGACTTATAAAATTTTAAACAATGAACCAGAAAAAAATTGAAACTATAAGTGACGTCTATATGTAGACAAATAAGACTAGTTAGGCATGTTTTATGAAGTATTATTATTATTTTCTACCATGAGCTAACTGAATTAAGTAAAACTTAATTGCTAATTGTCAACTTAGATCACGTGACCAAAATCCTATTGGTAGTTTTTAAATCATGTAATATCGAATTTGTTAAGTGCTTATTGCTTATCATACAAGATAGCTCTGATGTTCTTTGTTTGTTCAAGTTTAGGATATTTAATAGATCTTCAACATTTTTATTGTATTTCTTTAGTGAGCTAACATTTTTATCGTTCTTATTTTAGTAAATGTGTGAAGTTATTCATGTAATACTCAAGTAGTTTTTATAATGAGTTATAGGCTATTATACTGGTTATTTGTTTTAACTTTGTATTGTATTTTGGTATCTATTATTCTTTCATAGGCGTAATCTGATGAGTTGAAGAATTGGAACTAAGTACTGAGATACTAAATACGTTTACGGAGATATTTCAGCACGTAAGTTAGTAAAAATTATTCAACTATAAAGTGACCGTCTTTTTTATACGCTTTTTTATATTATTGTTCTTGTTTTTAACAGTATTGCTAGTGGAGAATTTTCATTACAATTTTATAAAAAATACCATGAAAAATGGGAATTAAGACACGGGACAGATCTATCAAGCCAGTATATCTTCAACAGCCTTTAGACGAAGCGTTGGACGAAGCCTCCCCCATAGAATGCAATGGGGGGATTTGCCATAAAAACCACGCTTGGCAGGCGGATTGGTGATCGCAGTTTGGTGCTAAGTACTCACGTGGATACTGTTGCCCATCTCCTGGCGTAATCCCTTAGTAACGCTTTTACTACATCCACGGGAGGAGATACAGTAGCCAGTATATATATAAATTTATATAACAGTAGAGAGCAGGTTATAGGTATTATTTTGTAATCCATAATCTCCACGCTTGGCAGGCGGATTTGTGACCAACGAATTCATGTTTTTGTTATCTATAATCTTTTTTCAATAAACATTATTATTAAAATATTATTATTATTAATCCACCGTAACATTATGGAGAACTTTGAACTTAATTATCTATCGCCTATGTTCACATAGACTACATGATGCTTTTGTATCATATACGGTTTAGCAATGTTCAATGAAAGTAGATTATTATGCATTAAGTATACAGAGTGTGTGGGTAGTATACAAATTAAACTTGTTCTGTATACAATAACGGCTCATATCTCACCTCCCACGCGTTCTGCCTCGCTGTTTTATAATTATTGCAATTTGTTCGCAGTATTTTGTTATCGGTACCTGTGAAAGGATTTATTTTTAGTATAGTGTTAAAAGTTTATTACATTTATTAAACACTTCAACCCTAAATCATCCTATAACTTTATGCTGTGTTGGCTACCCTCAGTAAAGAATAATATAAAGAATCATATTCCATGTGGGTAAATATTTCTCGGGTGTTGTTTTTCAAATATTTTCATTTCAGCCTCTATATGCACTCATGCGGATGGAGTATCACACTTACGTGTCACATTGCTAAACGCGAAAGGGTAGGCCGTTAACTTTGTGAAACACAACCCGTATTCTTATATTCCACGATATTACATTCTGTTTTTTCGATGGTGAAATACCGATTCGAATGTGCGAGTTTATTTTTGAAGAGAATGGAAATATATTTTGCTTTTTTATTCGATAAATAAATTGATTTATAAAACATCCTTGTCTTATGATTTTTGGAAATAGCAGGATGTAGAACATATGATATGAGCATTTACTGAAATCCTCTAAACATTATGGTATACATCCGTACTTTGGTGACTTGATCTATATTGCAGCTGTAGTATGTTAACATCCCCCCCCTATTCCATAACTGAAAGTCACTCGGTGACTAACGTTTTGACAAGTAAAATGGAAATAGGAAATAGGTAATAATGTTTATTTATTCATACAATACACATATAAGAATCACAAATTAAACTAACATAATATGGCTTGGTCGGTTATAATGCTACTATTTCAGAGAGAACCTACACTAAGATAAACTAAAATGACCATCAATTGACACTTAATGATAATTTTGAGCAATTGATGGTCATTTTACATGTCAAACGTTTGACTTTCAGTTAGGAAATAGGAGGATGGTTGGAACTGGATAAACTGCCACTTTCATCACTGAATCAATTTTTTTTGTAGTATATCCAGCTTTTTCGCAGCCCTGGGTATATTCATCAAAATCAAGTACATTCCGCTACTACATCCTTATATTATACTAAAAATGGAACCTTATCTGGCAGAAATAATAAATTTTAAATCAAATCATCCTGCCGCTCAAAGCAGCGATTTAAAAGTCCTCTACTGCCTGCTTCCGGGAGAAAATAACATTTTCATCCGATCCAACGGAGCTCGTCCCAGTAAAAGACTAGATAATACCATTTATAAGCAGTACACAACGGGAGATCATCATCATCAGCCTATAGAACGGTTTTGAGCCGCACCTATCCACTGACTTCCTGGCTTTAAAACATCGTCTGTCCACCAAGAAGGGGCCTTTCCTACACTGTGTCATCATGTTCGTAGTGGTAGAACTTTTATCCCCCAATGGTTATCGGTTCTGCGAACTACATGCCTGCCTATTACCATTTAAACATGCTAATTCTGAGAGCTATGTCGGTGATCTTGTTTCTTCTTCGGATCTCCTCATTTCGGATTCTATCATGTAGTGAAAGTGAAGACACTAGGAAGAACTTTCAACATCTAGTCCTGGCCTGCTTTTACTTTTGCTTGGCTTATCCCGCACAGCCCTGCAGTTTTCTTAATTTACTGATTCTATTTAGTTTTCTAAATTCAGTGGAGCGGATGTTCAAAAGTTATTTATCAAAGAAACTTTATACTTTATTTTCGATTGATGATGATTATGAGATGAAATAAATAATCACAACTGTGAGCTTATCAAAATGAGCCAAAACTGTCTACTACTGTAAAATCCGCCTTCCGC